>CM072815.1:95832432-96432432 GCA_036937905.1 Salvia rosmarinus | reverse complement strand
TTTTAGTTTTCTCAAATGAGTTTTAGTAGTCTTCATTATTGAACAATGCTCTCGTTGTGGCAATCATATGATAAACCAATGGAAAACTAAAAAATTACCAATTTTAACAAATTTTCAAGCAAGATTTCCCAAATTCTCGATTGCTAAACACTAAGAACCAAATTGCACGTAGCAACAAATTAAATTATTAAATTATCGTAAAATATATAAACAACATGCCTACAAAGGTCCCTTAAGATATAAATTAAGATGGTTTTTGGCTAAGCTTATTTTAAAGAACTTACAAGCTCCAAGAGCTTATAAGATGTTTTAAGAGCTTATAAGACATAATGTTTAAAGAACTTATAAGTTATTAATGTGTTTGGATAATTGATCTTTTAATCTAGAGAAAGAATCGTCAGTTAGAGAAAAAAATTCACAGTTAGAGAAAAAAAATGACTATAGATAGAGTTGATAATATATAAATAGAAAATACAAACCATAGTAAGGTTATTTTGATAAATACAATGTTATTTATAAGCTTATGAGCAAATAAATTGAGGTTGAACTACTTATTTTTAGGGGAGCTTATAAGTTGTTAGAGTTTATTTTCACAGCTTATTTTGCCAAACACGTTGTATGAGTTTATAAGTTCCTAAATAGTTTAAGTTGTTTTGAAGAGTTTAAAAGCTTAGCCAAACACTCTCTAAGTAGTTCGACGCATGAATTGATGTTCATTAATTACATTAAAAGAAAAAAATTCTCAGATCAAGACACTGACATCCAAAGCTTTATCTCTCCCTTTTCGAAAACCCCTTAGAAATTAGACTGCACAGCCCCTCAAAATCACTTTTAGTTTAGTATTCTTGATTTCGTATGTTGACTAGTGTGATTCGGGGTTGTTGCTTGCATATAATTCAATTCTGAAAGTTATGACTAGATACATGAATTTAAATATTGTTGTAATTTTTATACAATTTGAACCTTTGTCCGAATTAAATCTGATACAACTTTAACATGATCCCACTCTAATTAAAACATAGTCATTTTGCTTAGAAAATATGTTAAAACAAAATTAATTTGTATTCCACCTCGCCATCTCGCCGCTCCTCTCTCTTTTGCACAACCTCTCTCTCCTGCTCTTCCCCCCGCCTCCGACTTGGACGTCCTGAGAGGATTTCCGAGTCATGGTTGGCAGGCTGCACACTCCATGTATCGTCCACACACACTCACACCAACGATCTCTTCCAGATATCATGTCCCAAAGAGACGACGCCACAGCGGCGGCCATGAACGGATGATTTCATCAACAAGTTTATGTAGCGGCTGAAATTGCGGAGGATGGACGTATGACAAAATTCTCAACAGAGAGAGACAGAATGCTCAAGGGTTGAGGAGAGGGAGGAGAAAGAAGGGGGAGATGGTGAGGTGGAATACAAAATTAAATTTGTGTTTATTAAATATATTTTATAAGTAAAACGTTCTTACTTTAATTAGAATGGTGCCACTTTAAAGTCATGTCAGATTTAACGTGGTTAAAAATTTAAATTGTGAAGAAATTATAATAAATAAGTTCGTGAATTTATTTACAACTTTCAAAAATTTGTGTGCATTACCCTAACAAATATTTATATAGTATAAATATGAGGATAAATATAAACTCTTGATAAATCAATATAGACGCTTTAGATTCAATACATAAATTATGACGTAGATGCACAAATACACAATCATATGTCGAAATGTGCATATAACTAATTCAGATGCACATTTATAAATAATCGCATGATTTTTAAATTTAATGGATATTATTTGTTCTCATTTATGTATGTTAAGGATAGTATATACATGAACCAATTTATATATATATAGATTGGAGTTTATGAAACATTCACTCATCGTTTTCGATGTACACTATATAGGTCGGTCAACCTATATATGTATCTGTGCAAGTGCTAGTAAATAATAGAGATCATGTAAACCACACTTAAAAAGCTAAATGTGATAGACTAAAATCTATAGAAACGTTAGTGACTAAGGAGAATGTTATAGTCATATACAGTACTACAGTAAATTGTTTAAAGATCCATTTTATTTTCAAGAATCCATAATATTCAAAGCAATAAACTGAGAGGAACATATATGTATTCACATATATGTTGACTAATCATTATTTCTTAAATTGTATTTAGTAATTCATAATTACAATTAATTAATTTATAATTAAAATTTAATAAATTATAAGCATAATTTATTCATTAACTTTTAGGACTCAACAATCATAAATAAAAGTTACTAATTAATTTAATAAAATTTAATTAAATATTTATTAAATTAATTAATTTTAAAAAGAAAAAAGAAATAGAGTCGCATCGCACAAAGTGACATAGAAGTGCGGCTCTTAAATTAATAGACAATAATGGCTTCAGAAGAGCTAACTAAGATGGTGTTTGGCTAAGTTTATAAGCTCTTCAAAACAGCTTATAAGTTGTTTATGAGCTTATAAGCACACGCAAAGTGTTTCGTAAAATAAGCTCCTAAACAGCTTATAAGCTATGAAAATAAGCTCCAACAACTTATAAGCTCCCCTAAAAATAAGTAGCGCTCAACCTCAACTTATTTTTTCTGAAACTTAAAAGTAATAGTGAATTTACCAAAATAACATTTCTATGGTTCGTTATTTTCTACATATACACTCTCGATTTCAACTCTCATCAATTTTCTCTCTAACTATGATTTTCTCTCTAACTCACGATTCTTTCTCTAGCTTATAACCTCAATCATCCAAACACTTTGACAACTTATAAGCTCTTCAAATATTATGTCTTATAAGCTCTTGAAACATTTTATATGTTCGTGGAGCTTATAAGCTCTTTAAAATAAACTTAGTCAAGCACCCTCTAAATCATTTCAAAAAAGGCCAATTAACGTCTTCATTAGGAATGGCAATGGGCCGGATCTGGACCGGATCTGGCTAGGTCCAGATCCAGATTCGATTTTTTTTGCTTGGGTCCAGATCCATTGGGTCCAAAAAAATTAGATCTAGATCCAGATCCATAAGATCCGCAGGGTCCAAGGTCTAGACCCGGATCCATATGTTTTTGCTTCTAAAATAAATTCTAAATCAACTATAATTCGCAGTAATACCATAACAATCTAAATACACAATAATACTATAACAATTATTTAGAATTTCTACAATTATCAATATATTGAAATACGTTAGTTACAAATTTACTATAAGGTAGGAAACAACAAACAACTCGATCGACGGTGGTGTAAGTGACGTGATCCGCCGTGAATGTCGACTGATACATAATTGGAAGAATTTGAAATGAAATTGAGAGTAGATTTATTTTGGGAAAATTTGAAAAAAGAAATTAAAGAGTTTTAAGTTGGTGTTGGGTATTTAATTATTATAAAAATAATATATATATAAATATATAAAAAAAACAAAAAAAACTAATGGATCTACGGGTCGGATCTGGATCGAATCCGGGTCTAAAAAAATAAATCCCAGATCCAGATCTGAAATATGGGGGTAGGATCCAGATCCGGTCTAGATCCAGATCCATCGGATCCAAAATTTTGAGGATCCAAATCCTGAAAAATGAATCTGAATCTATAGATCTGAACCGAATCCGGGATCCATTGTCATCTCTAGTCTTCATGATACCTACCGAAAGATACCAATCAAGTCTTAAAAAAAGTGAGGCAGGGCCATGGACCATCAACATTAATTTTACAGCGATACAATATAATAAGTTATCACTTGAATTATATATATATATATATGCAATCAAGCAAAAGTATATACCAAGATTCCTCACTAGACACTTGGTACTTCAAATTTATTTTAAGCATGGAGAAACTTTATTTTAATGACAACTAAAGTAAAAAATAGCAAGATGCTCAGAAAATTTTAAAATATTATATGGATGTTAGACAGTTAAGACTGGAAATACATATATAAGCCGCAAAAGGGCGAATCTGAGGGAATCTCGTAGCTTATTGGAGCTGTCTTAGTGGGATTCTTTGAAGGATATGCTCCCAATTGATTTGTTTTCTAGCTGTCTTTTGTAGAATTAAGTAAGACTTATTTTTTTACGTTTAACTAATTAAAATTCTCACTGAGACCATGCACTTTCGCCCAATTTTATTTTGTTTAATTAGTGGATTTTTAATTGCAGCTTTTGGTTAGTCGTGATTTTTTTTTTCATGTTGATCGATATTGTAATTTGTGCTCTATTCTTGTTAATTCATAAAATATAACTATGTAATGTAGTTCATTAGTACTATCTTTGTCACTTTACGATTAGAATTATATCATAATTAAGTCTCAAAAACTTGTTAGCACATGATGTTGAAGCCAGCCTTCCCACGTCGAATTGTTAAAGATTATATTCTCATAAGGCATTTACTATATTTTCAATTAATGCCAGATAATTCTTATAGCATAGAAAAAAAAAAAATTACAATGGCACACGCATGCTAGTCACGTGGGCATCAATACTGAAAAACAACAATCTTTTGGCGAGGAGTACATCAAAAGACAAGAGTTCAACAATTGTGTAAGAAATATTTAAGTAATTAATGTTTCATTGTTTTGCGAGGCCAACAAATATGAGCTGAAAAGCTCCAATATTTTCTGTTTGGCGGCTGTTGGATTCATTTCATGTGCCATGCAATTGCTACCAGACATACACATGTGGTCTAAGTTCGCACAGAATTTCTATTGCATGCATGATACAACTTGTTTACTTTTGTCGAACTGATTACATTACTCTACTCAAATTATGGCCGTTCCAACATTTATATGAGAGGTGATCTCCTGAAAATCCGTCTGCATATATGGATTTTGATACTTTTATTTAGTGCAAATGATATTTAATACATTTTTATTCATTGTAAATGATACTTAAGCAAATGATATTTTTTAATGCAAATGATACTTTTTTTTTAACAAATGATATTTTGTTTAAAGAAAATGATACTTTTATTTAACAAATGATACTTTTGTCCGTCAACACAGTGGAGACAAAAGTGCATGAGTTTTTGTGTTTATATGATTATTTTTGCTTTTTTTCTTTCTCTGTTATTCATAGAAACATGGCAGAGCAGCTCCTCCTAGGTCATAGAAATGTATGTGAGTTTATGTGTGTGAGTATGTTTGAGAGAGGTTTTAATTATTATTTTTAAAATCATTTAACTTATAATATTATTTTTAAATTCATTAACTTTTAATCATTAGTGAAAAGGTACGGTGGATATATGTAACTTTACTTTAGAAATATCGCTCTAGGCTCTAGCTAGGTAGACTTCCTTATTTTATTTTTCTTCATTCGTCTATTTTAATTTCTCGTAATATTTTTTTGGGGGGAAATTTAATATTATCATTACTCAGGTTTAATCACTTCTACTATAAAAGAGTTACAAGTGATTTAGAAGTTACTTTTTCGTGTTGGAGGTTAGCTGTGGAGTTCTAACTTCTAAATATTAACAAAAAATTATTGCTTTGATTATAAACATTTTAATCATATCCCAAAGACAATATAATAG
The DNA here is from genome assembly GCA_036937905.1 of Salvia rosmarinus. Classification (NCBI taxonomy): domain Eukaryota; kingdom Viridiplantae; phylum Streptophyta; class Magnoliopsida; order Lamiales; family Lamiaceae; genus Salvia; species Salvia rosmarinus. The sequence goes on along the minus strand of CM072815.1, from coordinate 96,426,894 downwards.
CTTGCGCTCGTAAGATGATATATATAGTTAGTAAAATAGTAATTTCGATTAGAAAGTTATAAGTTTGAATGTTACAACGTATTTTAAATCGAAATATATGTTGCCACATTCAAAAGTTACGAAAAGTGAAAAAGTTAAACAATGTTGTTGTATTGATTATCGTTCGACTAAGAAAACACAATAACTATAAGCCCAAATACTCGTAAGAGTTATTTGAATAATCCATAAGTACATTGATATATATATATATATATATATATATATATATATATATATATATATATATATATATAGGAGAGATCAAATAGTACCAGGCACGAGATAGTATGAAGACTCAATCTCATCCACTCATCTCATAGATCCTATGGTTCGAGTTTTTCGGACTTTTAAGCTTAATTTCGCTGATTTTCGCTCATTAAGGGTAGATTAGTAATTTGATTTGTTATGTGATTGCGAAAAACAAACAATGCATTTAGTTGAACCGGATAATGCATTTAAATGAACAAAAATGCATGTAGTTCAACGAATAATGCATGTGATTGAAGCTTCATGGCGCCAAAGATGCTGTGTGGCCGAAGCGCGCTTCGTGTTCAGCGCGTTCGCTGCCGCTCCGCCGCCGTTCGCGTGCCGTTGGCTGCATTTTACGTTTTGTTAAATGCATGAACATGTTTTGTTAAATGCATGGACATGTTTTGATCAATGCATGAACGTGCTAAGTTAAATGCATGTTTCATTTGTGGGAACATGCATTTTATATTTTGTTCAATCCAGTTTCATGTTTTGTTCAATGCATTTTTATGATTTTCGACACCAAATCTCTCATCCATCATTCTCTAATGATTATGTCGTCTCTTTCACTGATTATCGACGAATTCGCCGTGAACCACCGTCATAACCACCATCTTTCTCGATTCTTCAATCATCTATCAAATTCATCTTCTATTTTTTCTCAAAATCCATCAATTTTGTTTCTCAAATTTTTTTCTTCTTTTTCTTTCTTTCAAAATTTGTTGTTTGTAGTTTTTTGTGTATCTTGTTGTCGCTGTCACGGGTGTTGCAAGCCTGCACCGTCCGCTCTCCGCCGCCGTCATCGTCCATTGCGGTCGAGGAGGAGAAGAATCTTGATTTGTTTCTTTCCATTTTGTCCCTTGCGAAAATTAAAAGAAAAGAAAAGTTGCTGCCACGTGTCAGCTTGTGGTGTGGCAACGTATTCAAATGTGTGGTCTAGATTGAGTACTACATACTATCCGGAGACCGGTACTACGAGAACCCAATCCATATATATATATATATATATATATATATATAGTGAGAACACTATACTGAACGTATAAAACTACATTCACCATGAAAGTTACTGCATTAAAAAATTGAATTTTCCTTTGCTCATGATTTGAACTCATGTGATTCATCCAGAAAGTGATGCATTCACCGTAGATCTTCTGATCGAAGGATTGGAAATGGTTCTCATTTGGTGGAGGTTGTGGTGGTTTTCGATGGTTGATTTGGTAAGATGAGTAAGAATGAAGGAGAGATCGATATAATTGGGGAAGAGCATTGTGCAAATTTGGAAAAGAGAAAGAGAGAAAGAAATATATGTAAAATGAGAGATATACATATAATAAAACAAAAACTGCATACTATTAAACATAAACATGTATAGACTAACAAAGATATAAGCATTTACAATTATTTATATAGTAAAACAAAACCATGCATATAATAAAACAACAACCTGTATACGGTATGAGGATCATGAAATATGCATTTTTACAATTATATACCTCAACAGGATTAAAAAAATGCCATGCCAACGAGATTATTCTTTTTGGTTTTATACATTTATTTTGATTCTAATACCTTGGAAATTGTTATTGGCATAAAAAAAACTTATTAATTGCATAAAAATCAGTGCTTGATTCATTCTTCTTATTCATTTAGTCGAAGTTAAAGGAAAAAAATAAATCGACCTTTGAAATAAAAGTAAAAACCAAAAAGAATATTACTAACACAGATTAAACGTGAACGGTGTTCACAAAAGAGGAGTATCATTTTGTTCCTCTGTATAAACGTATATCTGTATATACATAATCTAGGTCGTGTAATTTAGGCACTGATGATTCAACTTTATATGTTAAGATTTCAATATTACTTGGGAATGAAATTAAATAAGATGTATATATTGAAAACATGATATCACGAATATTTATAAAACTAAATGTTGTCACAGTTGCATCCATTCCTCGCAACTTTAACTGTCGAAATTCAAAATGGCATAATTGGAAAAGAAATATATATATATATATATATATATATATATATATATATATATATATATATTCTCTTGATAAATAAGAAAAAGAGTATTACTTCATTTCTTTCTTTCCTTTTAAGTATTTCCAGGCGTTAAATTAAAATATGAAGAAAATAATAAAAAATTATATATAATATTAGTAATTACTATGATAAATATATATTACATGTACAAATAATTTTAAGATTTAAATAAAGATAAAGCAGAACAAGTACTATAATTTTATTCTCAAATTTTGAATAAGAAAAAAATAAAAATAAAATACTTATTTAAAAACGTATTAACTAAATCATTTACGAGTGGCATGATTTGTGTTTCCACCATGTCTCTCGCTCTCTATATATATTACTTTGTTAGACAAAATGAAATTAAGTCTACGATTAATCTCAAATGATAATTATTTTTTTGATGTCGTAGTGATCTGCAATCGCTATTTTCAGCGCGCATTAAGTAATTATCGTTTTTGTGTAATAGTCTGCAAATCATATAACAGAAGTAAATCAAATTTAAAAGATAGATTTTATAAATTGCAAATAACAAATTTAAACATATAAAATATGAAACGGTGTGCGTGTGTTGGCCTAGTGGTAGAGTGGTTAATGCCCGAAGCCAAAGGTCTCGGGTTCGAGTCCACGTGTGCTACCTTTAAATTTCGTATTAAATTGACCCAAAAAATAAAAAAAAAATAAAAAAATAAAAAAATAAAAAAAAAATATGAAACGGCAATAGTCACGTGAACATCAATATGAAAGGAGAATATTAAGGAGAATTAATATCGAACGATAAGATTTCTTTTATTCAAAACTGGGTAGGTTACATTTTTTTCGTCAAAAGAAAAGGTAGGTTACATATTTTATAGCATTATTTGTGTAAGCCAAGTTGTATGAGCTGAAAAGGCTTCAATGCTGTCTGAATGGCGGCTGTAGAATTCAGTTCATGTGCAGTAGACATATACATGTGATGTGAGGAAGTACGTACCTAATTTTGCATAGAATTTCTAATTGAATAGATACAGCCTTTTAATTTCCATAATTAATTATTTATTATGCTCAAATGACGGCCGTTAATTAAATTCGATGAATGCTACATATATTTCTGTTAAGGCTCTGTCATCGACTCATCGGAGAGACATGGCAGAGAATCTCGGGAAGTAGTTCTGTGGTAGTTGTGCGAATGTGTGTGTGTGAGAGAGAAAATATAAACCTTTTCAGAGGAAAAGAAAAGGTTAATTGTTAATTATTAAGACAATAAGGATGTAGGCAAGGATGTCAATACGGGTCGAAACCCACGGGCTGGTCCGAATAACCCGATAACATTAATGGATTGGGCTATAAAATCATATCCCAAATATAAAATCGGGCTATTCGGGCCAGCCCATTCGGATTGACGGGTTAATCTGACCGTCTGATTCGGTCATGGGTCAGCCGTGACCCATATAAAAAAAAAGTCAACTCATTTTTTCCCTTTATCTAATAGTTAGAAATTCAAAATTCTTGATTTCAAAAATTTACTTTTCGTGTTTAATTATCTTGACTTTTGTAGCTATTATAGATTGATTGTTTATTTAGTTATTTATAGTGAATTAATTTATTATTATTTTTCAAATTATAAATTTTAATTGGTATTATAGTGAATTAACTTATAAAATATTTATTAAATAGTGAATTAGCTATTATGGAATATGAATATTCATATATATTAAAAATAATTTAGTTGTTAGCATTATTTTTATTTTTGATATTGTAAATAATTTAAATAGTATTATATTGAATTAACATATTAAAATTTTCTATATATAAGTTTTAACTCCCCTATAATTGTATTATATTATTTAGAGATCATTTAGTTACATGGAATGCGAATATTAAAACATATTAGAAAAAAAAAGAATTTAGTCATGAGCATTATTTTTAATTTGCATTGTTTGCTCTTCAAAGTTAGTATAATAAGAGTTTAAAAAAAAGAACTTGTGGAATGTATTATATTTATTTTTCACTTATTTGTTTTTTACTCCAACGCTTAATATAAAATAATTGTTATAAATAAATAAATATATATATATATATGTAGTTTTTTTTCCTTAAACTTCTGGCCCGATGGGTTAGCCCGAAACCCGAGAGTTTAGGGTTAGGATTGAACATTTCTAACCCGAAAAAAATATCAACCCGAATAGTCCGAACCGAATAACCCGATAACCCGAGCGGGTTGGCCCGAACCCAAGCGGCCGGCTGGCTCGATTGACATCCCTAGATGTAGGGTCCTTGCTTTAATTTAATGGAACATATGGGGTTGCATTGCATGGGAGGTTGCAAACTAATCGATGTCGACCTGCTTTGCTATAACAGCTCGATAGACTGGCTTGTGCTAATTTCATCTTTTTCATTTTTTTATTAATTAAATATATAAATTTAAAGCCGTGTCGACTGGAACCCGATATATTTGATCTTGAGTATTAACCACTAAGTTAATACATACACACAACTTTCTTCTTTTATTTATGATTTTTCTAGTAGCTAGATTGTAACAATAAGTTGTTTAAGTTAGGGGTGTGCATCAACCGAATCGAAAAAACCGATCAAACCGATAATTTTCGGTTCGGTTTTTAGGAAAATCGATTTTCGATTCTCTTCAAAATTTTAATTAAAATCGGTTTCGATTCGATTTTCGGTTTCACATTTTAGGTTCGAACGATAACTGCACCGAACCGAAATTATTATTTTTATATATTTTATATAATAGTTAATTAATATCTTAATTAAATAATTAGAATAAAATTATATTTATTTAGAATATATATATATATATATATAATATTATGTTTCGGTAGTTTTTTTGGTCAGACCGAAACCGATCGATCCGAAATTATAAGTCGGTTCGGTTCGGTTCAAAAAAATATATTCGATTCGATTTTCAATTTGGAAAATTTCTGGTCGATCCATCGAACCGACCGACCGATGCACAAAACTAGGTAGTTGCAACGGATCGTTGAATATCCATTGCATCAACAACGTATCTACTAAATAAATGCAGGTTTGGCTCATCACATGTAAATACGTTAGGCTAAGGGGACATAGGTGCAATAAGAGAGTAATAAATGGATCATATCTGTATTTTCTCGACTGTTAAACCACAGAGTAACTACAGGATAAATGGTCTGATGATAATTAATTAACCAACAGAAAGGGATAAGTCAGATATCAATGGTAGTGATCCTCTCACTAGCATAAAAAATAGAGAAATTTTAAGGGATAAGTCAGATATCAATGGTAGTGATCCTCTCACTAATGACTTGGGAATTTACATCTTTTTTCCTAATGAATGTATCTGAACTATACATACAAATTAATATTGGTAGGCAGCATTCACAAGGCAGAAATGAGTGGGGGGAATTTATTGTTGCATTGCATGCTCAACGAGACGTACTCATCTTGTCATGTTTTTCTCTTGTTTGGCAAAAAATGTGGAGGCAAATTCATTTTTAGCATGACAAATTCATTGCTGTTCACCACGTTTTTTTCCATCTATCTTTTCTTTCTTGTGTGTCGTTGATTGGTTTCACGTGTAATTCCAAACATTAATCCTAAATAAGGCAACCTAATCTTAGATGTAGAATAATTAGTTGATGTATATTTGACGACTGGATCGAGCAAAGTTGGTCGTGGGAAGATTAGAAACTGCATAATTTTTTTATACTGAGCTCAAAATTGTTATTTTAAGATGTCTTTGGAAACGGAACAATCAAGACACGACTTTGCTATCACGTGTGGGCTTAGAGCCCATATTTCATCATTTCAGATATTTTTCAACCATTTCAACTTTTAGATTAATTTTAATATATTTTCGCTTTAAGGTTTCGATTCCTTTAGAAGTATGACTCGTTTTACGTCTTTAAATACATTGTTTTGTGTTTTATAAGACATTCATTGATGTTATTATTGAGATTTCAATATATACATATATATATTTGATTTTAATTGAAGAGCATTTATCTTCTATATATTTTGTGCATGTTATTTAGTTTTACTTTTCTCGCTAAACACTCGAATAATACTGAATTAGGAAAACATGAAGTGATTTAAGATTCGAAACTCGTGATTTCTATGTAATTAAAAAACTCTTTTATCCCGGGTGCATACGGTAAATGAGTTGGTTTTGGGGTGTATCCGAATTCTTAAATATTTTTTTTTTGCAAATTGCAATAACCCTCTTATACGTATGAAACTACATCCGCCATGAAAGTTACTGCTTTAAAAAAAAAAAACAGAATTTTCCATTGCTCATTATTTGAACTCATGCGATTCATCCAGCAAAATGATGCATTCACTGTAGATCTTCACAATCGAATGGTTTGAAATGGTTCTCATTTGCTGGAGGTTGTGGTGGTTTCAATGGTTGATTTGGTCAGATGAGTGAGAATAAGAGCATTGTGCAAATTTGGAAAAAGAGAAAGAGAAATAAATATATATAAAATGAGAGATATGCATACAATATATAAAACAAAAAACTGCATATTATTAAATATAAACCTGCATAGACTAACAAAGATATAAGCATTTACAATTATTTATATAGTAAAACAACATCATGCATATAATAAAACAACAACCTACATACGGTATGAGGATCATGAAATATGTATTTTGCAATTATATAACTCAACAGACAACAGTATTAAAAAAAAAATGTCATGCCAACGGGATTATTCTTTTTTGTTTTATACATTTATTTTGATTCTAGCACCTTGGAAATTGTTATTGGCATCAAAAAACTTATAATTGCATAAAATCAATGCTTGATTCATTCTTTTTATTCATTTAATCGAAGTTAAAGGAAAAAAAATAAATCAACCCTTGAAATTTATACAACTCATAATTTCTTTTATGTCAACAATAATTTCTAAAGTATTAGAATTAAAATAAAAGTATAAAACCAAAAGAATATTACTAACACATATATATATTAAACATGAACGGTGTTCACGAAAGAGGAGTATCATTTTGTTCCCTCTATATACGCATATCTGTATATATTTATTCTAGATCGTGTAATTTAGGCACCGATGATTCAACTTTATATGTTAAGATTTCAATACTTGGGAATGAAATTAAATAAGAAGTATTTATGAAAACATGATATCACGAACATTTATAAAAACTAATTGTTGTCACATTTGAATCCAATATTCCTCGCAACTTTAACTGTCGAAATTCAAAATGGCATAATTGGAAAAGAAAAATAAACAAATAAATATATATATATGTATATATATATATATATGTGTGTGTGTGTGTGTGTGTGTGTGTGTGTGTGTTCTCTTGAGAAATAAGAAAAAGAGTATTACTTCATTTCTTACTTTCTTTTTAAGTATTTACAGGAATTAAATTAAAATATGAAGAAAATAATAAAAATTATATATAATATTATTAATTACTATGATAAATATATATTACATATACAGATAATTTTAAGATTATTAAATAAAGATAAAGCGGAACAAATACTATAATTTTATTCTCAAATTTTGAATAAGAAAAAAATTAAAATAAGATACTTACTTAAAAACGAATTAACTAAATCATTTACGAGTGGCATGATTTGTGTTTCCACCATGTCTCTCGCTCTCTCTATATAATACTTTGTTAGACAAAATGAAATTAAGTCTACGATTAATCTCAAACGATGATTATTTTTTTGATGTCGTAGCGATCTGCAATAGAGCTATTTTCAGCGCACATTAAGTAATTATCGTTTTTGTGTAATAGCCTGCAAATCATATAATAGAAGTAAATCAAATTTAAAAAAAATAGATTTTATAAATTGCAAATAACAAATATAAACATATAAAATATGAAACGGCAATAGTCACGTGAACATCAATATGAAAGGAGAATATTAAGGAGAAGTAATATCGAACGATAAGATTTCTTTTATTCAAAACTGGGTAGGTTACATTTTTTTCGTCAAAAGAAAAGGTAGGTTACATATTTTATGGGAATTTCCATAGAACATGTAGGTATATTACATCAGCTCTCACATGATAATATTTTATTAATATAATTAAATTCATAAAATATTATCATGTGGGGGAGAATATAGTATACCTTTTATAGCATTATTTGTGTAAGCCAAGTTGTATGAGCTGAAAAGGCTTCAATGCTGTCTGAATGACGGCTGTAGAATTCAGTTCATGTGCAGTAGACATATACATGTGAGGAAGTACGTACCTAATTTTGCATAGAATTTCTAATTGAATAGATACAGCTTTTTAATTTCCATAATTAATTATTTATTATGCTCAAATGACGGCCGTTAATTAAATTCGATGAATGCTACATATATTTCTGTTAAGGCTCTGTCATCGACTCATCGGAGAGACATGTCAGATGATCTCGGGAAGTAGTTCTGTGGTAGTTGTGCGAATGTGTGTGTGTGTGAGAGAGAGAAAATATAAACCTTTTCAGAGGAAAAGAAAAGGTTAATTGTTAATTATTAAGACAATAAGGATGGGGTTGCATTGCATGGGAGGTTGCAAACTAATCGATGTCGACCTGCTTTGCTATAACAGCTGGATAGACTGGCTTGTGCTAATTTCATCTTTTTCATTTTTTTATTAATTAAATATATAAATTTAAAGGCCGTGTCACGATAGACTAGAACCCGATATATTTGGTCTTGAGCATTAACCACTCTACCACTAAGTCAATACATACACACAACTTTCTTCTTTTATTTATGATTTTTCTAGCAGCTAGATTGTAACAATAAGTTGTTTAAGTTAGGGTGTGCATCAACCGAACCGAAAAAACCGATCAAACCTATAATTTTCGGTCGTTTTTTTTGTCAGACCGAAACCGATCGATCCGAAATTATAAGTCGGTTCGGTTCGGTTCAAAAAAATATGTTCGATTCGATTTTCAATTTGGAGAATTTCGGTCGATCCGTCGAACCGACCGACCGATGCACAAAACTAGGTAGTAGCAACAATCGATGAATATCCGTTGCATCAACAACGTATCTACTAAATAAAAGCAGGTTGGGCTCATCACATGTAAATACGTTAGGCTAAGGGGACATAGGTGCAATAAGAGAGTAATAAATGGATCATATCTGTATTTTCTCGACTGTTAAACCACAGAGTAACTACGGGATAAATGGTCGTGTAATAAGTGATGATAATTAATTAACCAACAGAAAGGGATAAGTCAGATATCAATGGTAGTGATCCTCTCACTAGCATAAAAAATAGAGAAATTTTAAGGGATAAGTCAGATATCAATGGTAGTGATCCTCTCACTAATGACTTAGGAATTTACATCTTTTTTCCTAATGAATGTATCTGAACTATACATACAAATTAAGATTGGACATCACTGTGTCATATATGAGCAGCATGATAATTAATATTGGTAGGCAGCATTCACAAGGCAGAAATGAGTGGGGGGAATTTATTGTTGCATTGCATGCTCAACGAGACGTACTCATTTTGTCATGTTTTTCTCTTGTTTGGCAAAAAATGTGGAGGCAAATTCATTTTTAGCATGACAAATTCATTGCTGTTCATCACGTTTTCTTTTCATCTGTCTTTTCTTTCTTGTGTGTCGTTGATTGGTTTCACGTGTAATTCCAAACATTAATCCTAAATAAGGCAACCTAATATTTGATGTAGAATAATTAGCTGATGTATATTTGACGACTAGATCGAGCAAAGTTGGTTATGAGAAGATTAGAAGAGCTCAAAATTGTTATTATAAGATGTCTTTGGAAACGGAACAATCAAGACACGACTTTGCTATCACGTGTGGGCTTAGAGCCCATATTTCATCATTTCAGATATTTTTCAACCATTTCAACTTTTAGATTAATTTTTATATATTTTCGCTTTAAGATTTCGATTCCTTTAAATACATTGTTTTGTGTTTTATAAGACATTCATTGATATATATTATTATTGAGATTTCAATATATACATATATATATATTTGATTTTAATTGAAGAGCATTTATCTTCTATATATTTTGTGGCATGTTATTTAGTTTTACTTTTCTCGCTAAACACTCGAATAATACTGAATTAGGAAAACATGAAGTGATTTAAGATTCGAAACTCGTGATTTCTATGTAATAAAAAAAAAACTCTTTTATCCCGGGTTCTTACGGTAAATGAGTTGGTTTTGGGGTGTATTATACTAGTACAAATTAAAGGGAATCTTCCCTTGAGGTTGGGGAAGGACATCACATGCACTCTTCAACTTTTTCATTATAAATACCCCATCTTCAGGAAAGCTATCTACACACACTAATTCATACGTGGTTAGTTTCCCTCTCCAACTATTCCTCATTCCTTCCCTTCTATCATTTTACAATTTCCAAACCATCGCAATTAATATTCTCTAGACCTAGCTTGTGATTATATATATTCTTGATATATATAATCCGTACAATATACATGGCTACCAAAACTAATCCTTCTTGTTTTGTGTTGGCTATGATCCTAATCGTTGTCCTATTGAACCAAGTTCTTCATATCCAAGCACGAGTTTTGACGGCCGACAATGCAGAGACGAGGAGGAATGGGAGTGTGGCGCGGAGCCCTTCTTACAAAGATATAGGAAAGAATAGATTTAGCGTTGATGAGGCAGGGGACTTGGATACCTATCGACCTACCACCCCCGGTCACAGTCCTGGAATAGGTCACTCTAAGCATGACTAATGATGTTTGAATCATTTATCATTAGCTTAAAAACATTAATATCTTCTGTTTAAGTTTTTGGTCATGTTTTAAGCTTGTAGACTTTCTTATTTTCATGTAACCTAGATCAATGTTTTCGAGTTAATTAATCTCAGGTTTTCTGAAACGATTACTACTGTTACTAACAAAACGGTTGACGGCCTTATTTGATTTTCGATATTAATTAAATATTTGGGTAATTCACACATACACATATAAAAACTAAATTTGTACATGTACATTAGTTCATACAGTAAAAATTTCTCGAAAGTACTGACTTCAATAACTACAGAAATTAAAGTAAAGACAATGTGATTATGACCAGAATTGCAATAGATCAATTCATGTCACCAACATACATGTTTTAGTATGACTTGCTTCTTCTTTTTTTTTGGTCAATTAATACAGAAATTTTAAAGGCTGTGTCACGGTGGACTCGAACCCGAGACCTTTGGCATCGGGCATTAACCACTCTACCACTAGGCCAACACACATACACGTATGACTTGCTTCTTTTGTATGGTGTACACAATTAATGTTTTTTTAGAGCACACATTTGAATAGCGACTAGTAATTCCCATTATTATTCGAAATAAAATATCAATAAAAATCATTATAAGCCTTCGAAACAAAATCTAGCAACTACAGAAATAATATTATTAATAACAACAATAGTAATAATAAATTCTAAAAAATACCCTTCGTTCTTTGCAAACTCTTCCATGTCTGTATTCTATTAAATGTGGTTAAAGTCAGATATTTTCCTTTTGATTTCCCTGTAACTATTAAATGCTATGCATGCAGCCCATGCACAACGTTTGAAATGTAAAATTGTTAGCCAGCTGTAGTTGTTAGTTGGTAGCAGTAGTTAGTTAGTTAATATTGTTTAGATACGTTAGCAAGTAATTATTCTCTGTAAAAGCATCTCTATAAATAGAGAATGAAAGCAAGGAAATATAGTTTTAGTTTTCCTTCATTTTCTATAGAGGGAAGATTTGGTTGATGATTGGATGTGGTGTCCATTTAGAAAAAAAAACAGATAGATGGAAAGCTGAGACTGAGAAGAAGAAGAATTTTGCAAAATTCAGATGCCCGCGCAGTCTTTTTTCTGCTTCTTTGTTTTGTTTTGTTGGTTTGTCTACGATCTTATATCTAATAACCTAATGAGAAATAGGAAAGAAAATATATGAGCATGCTAACTACAACCAAAGGTCACTATCAATGTACACACTTTTGCACGTATATATATATATATATATATATATATATATATATATATATATATATTAATTCGTGTAGCATAATAATAAACATGATAAAGCACTAAAGCCTAGCACAGGTGAGAATCAAATGGTCTTTATTCTCTAGTAGTAGTATAAAATGGGTCCTTTCATTTTCCAAGTGAGTGGAGCAGCCTCACGCGGCTTCCCAAACTCATGGAACCAACTATGTTTTTCCCTTTTTCAAGAATATATTTTCAATCCAGAGTCAAAGAAAATGGAGGGTTGAGGTATTGCACTTCAAAACTATCATTTCCATCCCTTGACTTTTTTAATACTAAATAGGAAAAACCACTATAATTAGGGAAAGCTACTTCATTTTGACAAAGTGCTCCCAACGGGTTTGGTGGCCTATAGATGGTTCTTTAAAATTAATTCGACATTTTAAAATTATGAAAAACAGTTGGTGCAGCTTAATTAATTAGAGTATATTATAATCAATATGCACGATATATATATATATATAGATATATATATAAGCTGAAGCATGCCATAAATAAAGTTAAGCTTAAACCAGAAGACAGGTGTTTTCACATGAATTTGTGGACCGAAAGAAACCGAAGCTGGCATATAAGCCATCCACATAAAGAAGTAGACATGCCTAAGTGGGCTGTACACAGAACCTTGCCTTTTTTCAGCCGCATTTCCTCTCTGCTAAGGCCAACTGGGTTTCTTCTTTTATATTATATTTGCACAAATATAATTGAAAATTACAGGTCGAATTATATGGTTAAAAGTTATTCTACGAAATGCATGAAGTTGCATTAAGGAAAAGTCAGGATCTGAATACTCGTTGTTTTTTCCTTTGTAGAGAAGCTTAGATTATACCCTAGAAAATGTCGTCAATATTTATTATTTTTCATATACTGGCCACAGCTAGCTCCAAATGCAGGACAACACTAATTCAACTTAAGCGAAACTCAATATATAATGTAATATATATATTGAAACTAACATAAATAACCATCCTTCATCAGTTGGTTTTACAAAATACTTACAAGTAGACATAATATATCACATATGACCATGCATGCAATGCGTGCCATTCTTTCTTTTTGATTAGTTTCCGATAGAATGGCCTACTCCGGGGCTGTGGCCTGGTGTTGTGGGCTGAAAGCCATCTGTTTTCCCAGCCTTCATGACTTCCATGTTGTTACGTTTTTGCCCTGCAAGAGAATGCCCGACTCCGGGACTATTTCCCGGTGTCGTTGGTTGAAAAGTATAAGTATGAGACTGTGCAATCACTGGACTCCTAACTTCGTTCACAGCATCGTCTAATTTGGCTTCTTTCAGATTCCTTCCCTGCGTAGATTGAATCTGTAAGCAAGCTGTAATTGCAAGAATGAAAAGAAAGAGGTGTTTCTGTTGAATGTAGGCCATTCCGAGGAAAATACAGTTACAGCTCTTGGCTGCTTGGTATCTTAATTAGAATGTGAGTGATATATGTGTATTTGCTAAAGAGAGAGGGAGATAATTGTTTTGCGTGAATGAGAATGTTTGTTTATCATCATCTGGTATTTATAAGACTCGCGAATTTCATGGGTGCAGCATCTTAACCATTAAATTTGGTAATCACGGAAAACCTGCAATCTTGCGCTATTACGGATGGTCGATATTTCTTCACTTTTTCTTCAGGTTTTCTTCCAACCTCTCAGTGGTTCTCTCAATCACATAGGTTGGCCATTTGTTTAATTCCCTTTCATTATATCAGTATTTAAATTTAGAAGCTGTACATGCGAAAATGAAATATGACCCCCACGTGAACTCAAATAGAAAAAGTAGCATAATTTTTTTCTGACTGGTAGAAAATATTAATATAGCTGGAAGGTCCACCGTTGACCAAACTTGGCCCTTCGTTGTGCTCAAATGTTGCTTTCTGATAATTCTCTTAAACTATGTCTCAGTTTTTTGCTCAAATGCACAATGTATAGAAGACTAGGAGAAGTTTTTTTGCTCAAATTCGACATGTTAGTGACTGAACTAATAAACAGAAAGAAGTCAAATATTTAATAGCAAATAGGCAGACCTTATCACCCTTATTTTATATGTTGGCTTTTGAGTAGTGGGACTGTTAATATTGGACCACATAAAATATCTGCAAGGAGAGGAAAAAAAAAATATTGATATTTTTCTAATGTGCATGAATCAAATAAATATATTACATAATAATATATTATAATATATAAAAAATTACATTTTTGATAGCCCGTTGAAATTCATTAAAATTGAATTCAAAATATTTATATTTATTTGAGAAAATAGTAGCAACGCGAATCTACATGTATCCATCGATAAAAAGTACACTATAAAATTTGTTTATTATTGAATTAAATATTATTTTCGATGTTTAGAATTGAACCGTCATTCATCATCTCATCCCCTTTTAGTTTAGTCAAATGAGTCTTAATAGTCTTCAGTATAGAACAATGCTCTCTCTTGTTGTGGCAATCATATGATAAACCAATGTAAAAACTATTACCAGTTTTAACAAATTTTCAGGCAAGATTTCCCAAATTCCCGATTGCAAAACCCTAAGAACCAAATTGCACGTTAGCAACAAATTAAATTATTAAATTGTCGTAAAATATATAAACAACATAGCCTACAAAGGTCCCTTAAGATATTAATTAAGTAGTTCGACACATGAATTGATGTTCATTAATTACATTCAGAGAGAAAAAAAATCTCAGATCAAGACACTGACATCCAAAGCTTTATCTCTCCCTTTCCGAAAACCCCTTAGAAATTAGACTGCACAGCCCCTCAAAATCACTTTTAGTTTAATATTCTTGATTTCGTATGTTAACTAGTGTGATTCAGCGTTATTGCTTGCATATAATTCAATTTTGAAAGTTATGACTAAATACACGAATTTAAATATTATTGTAATTTTTTTACCATTTGAACTTTTTGTCCGAATTTATTCTGATATAACTTTAACATGACCTCACTCTAATTAAAACGAATTCATTTTGCTTACGAAATATATTAAAACAAAATTAATTTTGTATTCCACCTCACCATCTCGCCGCTCCTCTCCCTCCTGCACTTCCCCGCCGCCTCCGCCTCCGCCTTGGACGCCCTGAGAGGATTTCCGAGTCATGGTTGGCAGGCTGCACACTTCGTGTATCGTCCACACACACTCACACCAACGATCTCTTCCGGATATCATGTCCCAAAGAGACGACGCCACAGCGGCGGCCATGAACGGATGATTTCATCAACAAGTTTATTGATAAATCTAGTGTATATTAATATACGAGATTTGTATAAAGCAGTAAAGAACACCAAGGCTTTTACGTGGTTCGATCGAAAATAAGATCTACGTCCACGGAGGAGTGATTCCTCAATACTTTTACTATGATTTGATTACAGTGAGTGCAGCTAAAAGCTCTTAGTATTCAACAAGTTGCTAACCCTTCTACCTTCGATCTAACTCCTATTTATACATATCTGAGGACCCTTAAGGCGGGATCTGATCCCCTCCCATGTAGGGACTCTTCCTCTCGCATGTAGGGACTGTTCCTCCCGCCCATAGGGACTCTTAGCCTTCCGCCTGTAGGGACTCTTAGCCTTCCGTGTAGGGTGGCGCTTGATTAGGGTTTGGAGGCTGGTTAGGGTTTAGAGGATGGGCCTTTGGCTTAACCGCGTGGGCCGTTATCATCCCAGGCCCAGCTCGTTTGGGCCTGTCAGTGGGCCTGAGCGGTTGGGTCATATCCCATCATAACCCCCCGAATAGTCGAGTAACAGCCATGCCGAGGTGAAGTGAAGAATGCGCTTTGCCGAGGTGAAGAATGCGCTTTGCCGAGGTTGGGCCATATCCCATCGTAGCCTATTTATACAAAGGTCCCTTAAGATATAAATTAAGTAGTTCGACACATGAATTGATGTTCATTAATTACATTAAGAGAGAAAAAAATTCTCAGATCAAGACACTGACATCCAAAGCTTTATCTCTCCCTTTCCGAAAACCCCTTAGAAATTAGACTGCACAGCCCCTCAAAATCACTTTTAGTTTAATATTCTTGATTTCGTATGTTAACTAGTGTGATTCAGCGTTATTGCTTGCATATAATTCAATTTTGCTTACTGCACAGCCCCTCAAAATTAATTACAATTAATTTAGCATGACCTCATTCTAATTAAAACGAATTCATTTTGCTTACGAAATATATTAAAACAAAATTAATTTTGTATTCCACCTCACCGTCTCGCCGCTCCTATCTCTCCTGCACTTCCCCGCCGCCTCCGCCTTGGACGCCCTGAGAGGATTTCCGAGTCATGGTTGGCAGGCTGCACGCTTCGTGTATCGTCCACACACACTCACACCAACGATCTCTTCCAGATATCATGTCCCAAAGAGACGACGCCACAGCGGCGGCCATGAACGGATGATTTCATCAACAAGTTTATGTAGCGGCTGAAATGGCGGAGGATGGACGTATGACAAAATTCTCAACAGGGGTGCAGGAGAGAGAAAGAATACTCAAGGGTTGAGGAGAGGGAGGGAGAAAGAAGGGGGAGATGGTGAGGTGGAATACAAAATTAAATTTGTGTTTATTAAATATAATTTATAAGTAAAATTATATTATTTTAATTAGAATGGTGTCACTTTAAAGTCATGTCAGATTTATTGTGGTTAAAAATTTAAATTGTGAAGAAATTATAATAAAATTTAAGTTCGTGTATTTATTTAATTACAATTTTCAAATTTTGTTTGCAAAACCAATGTACACCAAATATTTATATATTTAGACACAAATAACCCTAACAAGTATTTATTATTGAATTTTATTTTCACATATATGGAATGGTTATTGTGTGGATACTCATAGTGTGAATATGAGGATAAATATCAACCCTTGATAAATCAATATAGACGTTTTAGATTCAATGCACAAATTATAACGTAGATGCACAAATGCATAATTATATGCCGAAATATGCATATAACTCATTCAGATGCATATTTACAAATAACCTTGTGATTTTTAAATCTAATGAACATGATTTGTTCTAATTTATGTATGTTAATTATTGTATGTACGTGAATCATTTCCTATATATATATTGGAGGTTATGAAACATGCAATCGCTGTTTTCAGTGCACACTAGGTCAACCTACGTATCTGTGCAAGTGCTAGTAAACAATAGAGATCATGTAAATTACACTTAAAATGCTAAATATGACAGACTAAAATATATAGAGATGTTAATGACTAATGAGAATGTTATAGTCATATATAGATAATACAGTAAATTTTTAAAGGTCCATTTTATTTTCAAGAATCCATAATATTCAAAGCAATAAACTGAGAGGAACAAATATGTAATCAAAGATATGTTGGCCAATCATTATTTCTTAAATTGTATTTAGTAATTCATAACTACAATTAATTAATTTATAATTAAAATTTAATAAATTATAAGTATAAATTATTAATTAACTTTTAGGACTCAACAATCATAAATAAAAGTTACTAATTAATTTAGTAAAATTTAATTGAATATTAATTAAATTAATTAATTTTAAAAAGAAAAAAGAATAGAGTCGCATCGCACAAGGTGACATAGAAGTGCGGCTCTTAAATTAATAGACAATAATGGCTTGAAGAGTTAACTAAGAGGTGTTTGGCTGAGCTTATAAGCTCCACAAAACAGCTTATAAGTTGTTTTTCAAGTTTAAAAAACAGCTTATAAGCTGTTTTTGGGGAAAAACAACAGCTTATTAGCTGTTTTAGGGAACTTATAAGCTCAACCAAACACCCTTTAAATCATTTCAGAAAAGGCCAATTAACGTCTTCATGATACCTACCGAAAGATACTAATCAAGTCTTAAAAAAAGTGAGGCAGAGCCATGGACCATCAACATTAATTTTACAGCGATACGATATAATAAGTTATCACTTGAATTATATATACATGCAATCAAGCAAAAGTATATACCAAGCTGATTCCTCACTAGACACTTGGTACTTCAAATTTATTTTAAGCATGGAGAAACTTTATTTTAATGACAACTAAAGTAAAAAATGGCAACATGGTACACTAAATTTGATGCTCAGAAAATTTTAAAATATTATATGGATGTTAGACTGTTTGACTGGAAATACATATATAAGCCGCAAAAGGGCGAATCTGAGGTAATCTCGTAGCTTATTGGAGCTGTCTTAGTGGGATTCTTTGAAGGATATGCTCCCAATTGATTTGTTTTCTAGCTGTGTTTTGTAGAATTAAGTAAGTCAGACTTGTGTCCCTTAAGGACAGCTCAATGGTAAAGGTGGTGTTAAACAAAGAGAAAGAGAAGGAAGATAGCAGAGAAGAGAAAGTAGAAAATTGAAGAGTGAAATTTCATTATGAGAACTTAAAGTTACAGATCTTCAAGATCGAAGCTTTATACAAGAATGTGAGCCTAGTAACTGCCGTAACAACTAAGCTCTAACTGTGAACTAACCAACTAATGAATAATGATTTCAGCTAACTAACTAACAAAGATAATGTAATCACTAGCTAATGAAAGATAAACTTAACATACTCCAAAAAAGGAATTTTCGTTTTGTTTAACCATGATCATATCTTGAACGGAGATGAAGCTTATCACGCAGAAAACAGAAGCGAGTCATAGCAAGAGGCTTGGTAAAAATATCCGCCACTTGATCTAGAGCAGGAACATGCCCTACGTCTAGAAAATTTTCTTGAACCTTCTCCCGAACAAAATGAACATCAATTTCGATGTGCTTTGTGCGAGCATGAAAAACGGGATTGGAGGATAATGCCACTGCGCTTGAATTGTCACACCACAGCTTGTGAGGTGAACTAACCAACAAGCCAAGTTCTGTACAAAGAGCATCGAGCCAAACAATTTCTGATGCAGCGTTAGCCAAAGCTCTATATTCAGATTCAGTGCTACTACGAGATACCACATGTTGCTTCTTCGAACTCCAAGTTACTAAGTTGTCACCATAATACACACAATGACCTCCTGTTGATCTTCGATCATCCAAACAACTTGCATAATCGGCGTCGGAAAAACCTACCAGATTTTGAGACGAAGATGGGTTGAAATGAAGAGCCATGTCAGGCGTTCCCTTGAGATACCGTAACAAGCGTTTGCAAGCGACCCGATGATGAGTAGTAGGACGGTGGAGGAATTGGTGAGCTTGTTTATCGAAAACGCGATATCGTGTCTTGTGTGAGTCGATATTGTAGCGCCCAACAAGGTCTACGATATAGTGTAGGATGAGCAAAGGAAGACCCCAATTCTTGTGAGCTTGGTGGCGGGCGTCATAGGGGTAGAACATGGATGACATGTGCTCATGTTGGTTTTGAATAACAACTCTTTAAGATACTTGGTTTGGGAGACAGAAAATGAGGAGCCCGATCGATTAACTTCGAAGCCCAGAAAGTAGTTCACATCTCCGAGACTTGTGAGAGCAAATCTCTCATGTAAAACAACAATAAGCTTTTGGATGGCATCTCGATTATCACCAAGAATGAGAATGTCGTCCACATAGATTAAGATGATAGTGAGACAACCATTCTCATTTCTGTGAAATAGAGAAAAATCAGACGTAGATCTGTGAAAACCAAGGTCATTCAAACAGCTACGTAGCGTATCGTACCAAGCACGCGGAGCCTGCCTCGCACCATAAAGAGATTTACGAGCTTACAAACATATTCGTGATGGGTTGGATCACGAAATCCTTTGGTCGAGACATGTAAATGGTGTCCTCAAGATCACCATTTAGAAACGCATTATTGACATCAATCGCTTAATTTTCCAACCTTTAGTAGCAGCAAGAGCAAATATCAATCGGATTGTGGAAGACTTAACAACAGGATGAAAACTTCAAGAAAATCCACACACCAATTGCTCAAAACGCGTGCTACAAGTCGTGCCTTGAGTTTGTCCAATTCACCTGTGGACAAAGTTTTGATTCTGAAAACCCATTTGTTGCTGATGACTTTGTATGTTGGAGAGGGAGGAATAAGAACCCATGTTCCTTTTATATTGAGCGCTTGAATTTCTTTATTCATCGCCTCAAACCAGTCAGGATGCTCTAGAGCCTCGGCATCGGAGGTGGGAAGAGCAGGTAATTTGTCAGTGGTCATGACAGTAAGAGCTTCATTGTTGGGGCCAATAATAACAATCAGTGCCTCAGATTGAAAATCTTGGTGAGCAACGAGACACTTTGGCTTGAAAATACCGTGTTTGGCTCGAGTAATCATGACATGAGTGTTTGTAGGAGCAGTGTTTGTAGAAGCAGGTAAAGGAATAGGCTCAGTGTTTGTAGGGACAGACAAAGGAATAGACTCAGTGTTTGGAGGAGCAGACCCAGAGCTGGAAGATGATGGAGAAGATAGAGTATTAGAATGATGAGTTGATGAGGTCTGGGATGATAGACGTGTTGGAGAAGATGGAAAAGGGAGAGAAGGAGTGGAGACATGAGAGGACGATGAAGATGATGAATGAGATAAACTGGGTTCAGGCAATGGTAAGATAGGAAGAGATTGATGCGATGTATATGTAGGATTCTGAGATGAGGAAGAGGATGAGGGAAAGAGCATAGCATACGGGAATTCAAGTTCATTGAAATGAACAGTATCAGCAATGTACACTCGATTGGAAGGACTAAGGCATTTATAGCCTTTATGGCATTCACTGTACCCTAAAAATATACACTTGGTGGATCTGTATTGAAGTTTATGTTGGTTATATGGTTTAAGATATGGGAAGCAGGCACAGCCGAACACTTTTAACGAAGAGTAGTCAGGTGATTTATGATATAAGGCTTGAAAGGGGGAAGACATGTTCAAGCTTGGAGTTGGTAACCTATTGATGAGGAAGGTGGCTGTTTGAAAGGCATACCACCAGTAAGAGAAAGGCAGCGTGGACTGAGCAAGGAGTGTAAGACCGGTGTCGACTATGTGTTGATGCTTCGTTCAACTCGGCCATTTTGCGTATGAATATGGGGACAAGGGTGTTGAAAGTGAATACCAAGAGTGAGAAAATGGTTGACAAGGGTCGAATTCACCACTCAATCCGATGAAATGTTTTAATTTTGGTGGAGAACTGACACTGAATCATGGAGATAAAAATTTTCACAGTTTGAGTGGTTTGAGATTTGAGCGACAAGGGGTATATCCATGTGAATCTTGTAAAATCATCCACAAAAATAATATAGTAGGTGTATCCATGGATGGAAGCAATATATCTTGGACCCATAAACTGAGTGTATTAGTTCAAAAGGTGCTGTGGTTTTTATAGGTTGAGATATGTGAGCATGTTGCTGTAATTTCCCTAGTTTGCAAGCTTCGCAGAAGTTCAACATTTTTGATTTGAAAGGTATATGAAGCTGAGAACAAACTTGAGACAATACATGAGGGCTAGGATGGCCCAAAGATCTATGCAAGGTATCTAAAGATGTGTTATTGCTGAAAATTTGAGAGCTAGTCTCTGAATTACAAGCTTGACGAATCAAGATGAAAAAAACTCACAGGATCAAGCGCAGAATCAGGCTGAGAGACATTTGTGATGGTCTTGTTGTGGAGAGTTGAGAGATCAAGCTGATATAGGCCATTAGATAGGGTGCCCCTCAGGAGGATCTTGTGGGAGTTGTTGTCCTTAACAAAACAAGAATTTGAAGTGAATTCTATAGTGACTGGATTATCTCTTGTTAACTGAGATATACTCAACAAATTTTTGGTAATGTTAGGCACATAGAGTATGTTGTTAAGCAACAAAGGTAAGCTCAAAGAGGTGCAAGATAAGATCGAAGAACCAACAGAATTTATAGGAAGAACGTTACCGTTGCCAACCACGAGTTTTTCATTTCCATTGTAGTCGTTGCTCACCGCAAGATTTTGCATGTTATTTGTAATGTGTGTAGTGGCGCCGCTATCAACATACCACATGGGATCTGCAGATTTCTTTGGTTGGCAAGGTGTTGTCAACAAAACCTGACGATCGTGTTGGTTTTGAGAAAAATGCACGAGGAGCAATGGAAGAATTATCGGTAAAGTTGATGTCAAATCTTTTGAAACATTTGATAGCAACATGACCGGTTTGCCACAAAGTTGACACACAATTCCTTTCGACGTTCCACCATTTCGATTGAATCCTCCACGGTTTCCGGATGTAATACCACCTCTTGAAGAAAATCCACCACGATTCCCAAATGTGGTAGAACCACCACGATTCGAACTTAGAGCTCGTCCTCGACCACGGTAGGCAACATGCGCAGCATTATCAAATATGGAGAATGAGTTTTCTTCTTTGAAGCACGAGTTCATATGCTTGAAAAGCATATTGAACTTCTTGTAAATTGAGGAGTCATCGCGATGCATCATGTTGACAACCAAAACCTCATATTCGGATCCAAAACCGGATAGCAAATAATGTATCAATTCATCATCGATAATAATTTGCCCAGCCGCCGTGAGGTTATCGGCATATCCTCGCATCTTGAGAAAGAATTCTTCAACAGTCATAGATCCTTTCTTAGTGGATTGAAGAAGCAAACAGAGCTGCATAACTCTGGCTTTGGATTGAGACATGAAAAGTCTTTCCAAAATAGACCAAAATTCACATGACGTAGAGCAACGTACCACATGTCCAAGCATGGACTCGCTCACGGATGAAAGCATCCAACTGAGCAAATATTGATCACGACGCATCCAGATTCCATAGATTGGTGATGGAATATTTTCACCAGTGTTGGATGTAGAAGGCAGAAACATTTCCGGTACAGCCGAAGTTGAGGAGATGAAGTCACCATAGCCGTGAGCTCGAATGGTTGTGATGGCTTGCGCTCTCCAAAAAGAATAGTTGGATCGATCAAGCTTGATAATTGTTGGAAAATGAGGCAGTGTGGATTGAGAATCCATAAGAGAATGAGAATCCATAGAAGAAGAACGATGAACACAGCAGCTACTGATATTGCAGAGATGAACCAGAAAGAAGCTCAGATTTTTGTGAGTTTGTAGAGGAACTTTTGCTCTGATACCATGTTAAACAAAGAGAAAGAGAAGAAAGATAGCAGAGAAGAGAAAGTAGAAAATTGAAGAGTGAAATTTCATTATGAGAACTTAAAGTTACAGATCTTCAAGATCAAGCTTTATACAAGAATGTGAGCCTAGTAACCGCCGTAACAACTAAGCTCTAAGCGTGAACTAACCAACTAACGAATAATGATTTCACTAACTAACTAACAAAGATAATGTAATCAGCTAGCTAACAGAAAGATAAACTTAACAGGTGGGTTCCTGTGATCGAGAGGTCACATGTTCGAACCCCACCAAACGCCTCTATGGATTTGAGTCTGTCACACCTGATTTTCCAAATGTGGTTTACACTTGTTAGCACATGCTGTGTGGTTTGCAGGCTATTGTATAGGAACGTGAGGTTTATCATAAACTTGTAGCACATGATGCTGAAGCCAGCCTTCCCACATGATGTAATTTCTGAGTTAGGCATACTTGAATAGACAAACATGTTGAAGCCTTCCCACGTCGAATTGTTAAAGATTATATTCTCACAAGGCATTTACTATATTTTCTAAGTTCGCACAGAATTTCTATCGCATGAATACAACTTGTTTAGTTTTGTCTAACTGATTATATTACTCTACTCAAATTCTGGCAGTTCCAACATCAATAAAGTTATGCGGCCATATTATAGCTGGTCACACACAATTTTCTCACATATTCTGAAAAATATTAAATTATTAAATTTAAATTTAAAATTTTCATTCGATAGGTACAAAATTGTAATTCCATAAGATGGTTTTAATGTAAAACCAATTTTTTAATAGATCAAAAAATAAATAAATAGTTTTTTTATTTAATAAAGTTGATTATGGCCGGCCACATTATGGCCGAATAGCATCACTCTTCCAACATTTATTTGAGAGGTGGTCTCCTGTAAATCCGTCTGTATATATGGACTTTGATACTTTTATTTAATATAAATAATATTTGATATATTTTTATTCATTGTAAATAATATTTAAACAAACGATACTTTTCTTTAACAAATGATACTTTTGTGACGGACAAATGTACATGAGTTTTTGTGTTTATATGATTATTTTTGCTTTTTTTCTTTGTCTGTTATTCATAGAAACATGGCAGAGCAGCTCCGCCTCGGTCATAGAAATGTATGTGAGTTTATGTTTGTGAGTATGTTTGAGAGAGGTTTTAATTATTATTTTTAAAATCATTTAACTTTTAATTATTATTTTTAAAATCATTAACTTTTAATCATTAATGAAAAGGTACGGTGGATATATATATGTAACTTTATTTTAGAAATATCGCTCTAGGCTCTAGCTAGGTAGACTTCCTTATTTTATTTTTCTTTCATTCGTCTATTTCAATTTCTCGTAATATTTTTTTGGGGCCGGGGGATTTAATATTATCAATACTCAGGTTTAATCACTTACACTATAAAAGAGTTACAAGTGATTTAGAAGTCACTTTTTTGTGTTGGAGGTTAGCTGTGGAGTTCTAACTTCTAAATATTAACCAAAAATTATTGGCTTAGATTATAAACATTTTAATCATATAATAGCTTGCGCTCATAAGATGATATATATATAGTTAGTAAAATAGTAATTTCGATTAGAAAGTTATATGTTTGAATGTTACAACGTATTTTAAATCGAAATATATGTTGTCACATTCAAAAAGTTATGAAAAGTGTAAAAAAGTTAAACAATGCTGTTGTATTGATTATCGTTCGACTAAGAAAATACACAATAACTATAAGCCCAAATACTCGTAATTAGAAGTTATTTGAATAATCCATAAGTACATTGATTATATATATACAGGGATTGTTTCTTGTGAGAACACTACACTAAACGTATAAAACTACATCCGCCATGAAAGTTACTGCTTTAAAAAAAAAAACAGAATTTTCCATTGCTCATGATTTGAACTCATGTGATTCATCCAGCAAAATGATGCATTCACTGTAGATCTTCACAATCGAATGGTTTGAAATGGTTCTCATTTGCTGGAGGTTGTGGTGGTTTCCAATGGTTGATTTGGTCAGATGAGTGAGAATAAGAGCATTGTGCAAATTTGGAAAAAGAGAGAAAGAGAGAAATAAATATATGTAAAAATGAGAGATATGCATACAATATATAAAACAAAAAACTGCATATTATTAAATATAAACCTGCATAGACTAACAAAGATATAAGCATTTACAATTATTTATATAGTAAAACAACATCATGCATATAATAAAACAACAACCTACATACGGTACGAGGATCATGAAATATGTATTTTTGCAATTATATAACTCAACAGACAACAGGATTCAAAAAAAAAATGTCATGCCAACGGGATTATTCTTTTTTGTTTTATACATTTATTTTGATTCTAGCACCTTGGAAATTGTTATTGGCATCAAAAAACTTATAATTGCATAAAATCAATGCTTGATTCATTCTTTTTATTCATTTAATCGAAGTTAAAGGAAAAAAAATAAATCAACCCTTGAAATTTATACAACTCATAATTTCTTTTATGTCAACAATAATTTCTAAAGTATTAGAATTAAAATAAACCAAAAGAAAATATAAAACCAAAAGAATATTACTAACACATATATATATTAAACATGAACGGTGTTCACGAAAGAGGATTATCATTTTGTTCCTCTATATACGCATATCTGTATATATTTATTCTAGGTCGTGTAATTTAGGCACCGATGATTCAACTTTATATGTTAAGATTTCAATACTTGGGAATGAAATTAAATAAGAAGTATTTATGAAAACATGATATCACGAACATTTATAAAAACTAATTGTTGTCACAGTTGAATCCAATATTCCTCGCAACTTTAACTGTCGAAATTCAAAATGGCATAATTGGAAAAGAAAACAAATAAATAAATAAATATATATATATATATAGGGGTTGGTTATGGTGTAATGTAAAGAAATACGAATAGTAGCATATCTTTCATATGTAGACAATTAGAATCAATGTATTGCACATGAAAGTTTAGCACATATTTCATCCATTCAGTAGACATATCTAAATATATTAGTTTAGACATCTTTCATTGCAAACAGAGCACAAGAAGAGTTATAGTGTTGCACAATAATCCGTGTAGTACACAAAACACAAAACACGAAAATTAAATCTCAACCATTGATATAGCAAATCAAAGGCCCGATTCATTCCTATTTCCTACCAAATTATCTATTCCTACCGATCCATATATATATATATATATATATATGTGTGTGTGTGTGTGTGTGTGTGTGTATATTCTCTTGAGAAATAAGAAAAAGAGTATTACTTCATTTCTTACTTTCTTTTTAAGTATTTCCAGGCGTTAAATTAAAATATGAAGAAAATAATAAATTATATATAATATTATTAATTAATATGATAAATATATATTACATATACAGATAATTTTAAGATTATTAAATAAAGATAAAGCAGAACAAATACTATAATTTTATTCTCAAATTTTGAATAAGAAAAAAATTAAAATAAGATACTTACTTAAAAACGTATTAACTAAATCATTTAGGAGTGGCATGATTTGTGTTTCCACCATGTCTCTCGCTCTCTCTATATAATACTTTGTTAGACAAAATGAAATTAAGTCTACGATTAATCTCAAACGATGATTATTTTTTTGATGTCGTAGCGATCTGCAATAGAGCTATTTTCAGCGCACATTAAGTAATTATCGTTTTTGTGTAATAGCCTGTAAATCATATAATAGAAGTAAATCAAATTTAAAAAAAATAGATTTTATAAATTGCAAATAACAAATATAAACATATAAAATATGAAACGGCAATAGTCACGCGAACATCAATATGAAAGGAGAATATTAAGGAGAAGTAATATCGAACGATAAGATTTCTTTTATTCAAAACTGGGTAGGTTACATTTTTTTCGTCAAAAGAAAAGGTAGGTTACATATTTTATGGAATTTCCATAGAAACATGTAGGTATATTATCATTTTACATGATAATATTTTATTAATATAATTAAATTAATAAAATATTATCATGTGGGAGAATATAGTATACCTTTATAGCATCATTTGTGTAAGCCAAGTTGTATGAGCTGAAAAGGCTTCAATGCTGTCTGAATGACGGCTGTAGAATTCAGTTCATGTGCAGTAGACATATACATGTGAGGAAGTACGTACCTAATTTTGCATAGAATTTCTAATTGAATAGATACAGCTTTTTAATTTCCATAATTAATTATTTATTATGCTCAAATGACGGCCGTTAATTAAATTCGATGAATGCTACATATATTTCTGTTAAGGCTCTGTCATCGACTCATCGGAGAGACATGTCAGAGGATCTCGGGAAGTAGTTCTGTGGTAGTTGTGCGAATGTGTGTGTGTGTGAGAGAGAGAGAAAATATAAACCTTTTCAGAGGAAAAGAAAAGGATAATTGTTAATTATTAAGACAATAAGGATGGGGTTGCATTGCATGGGAGGTTGCAAACTAATCGATGTCGACCTGCTTTGCTATAACAGCTGGATAGACTGGCTTGTGCTAATTTCATATTTTTCATTTTTTTATTAATTAAATATATAAATTTAAAGGCCGTGTCACGATAGACTAGAACCCGATATATTTGGTCTTGAGCATTAACCACTCTACCACTAAGTCAATACATACACAACTTTCTTCTTTTATTTATGATTTTTCTAGCAGCTAGATTGTAACAATAAGTTGTTTAAGTTAGGGGTGTGCATCAACCGAACCGAAAAAACCGATCAAACCTATAATTTTCGGTTCGATTTTTAGGAAAATCAATTTTCGATTTGGTTCAAAATTTTAATTAAAATCGGTTTCGGTTCGATTTTTGGTTTCACATTTCGAACGATAACTGCACCGAACCGAAATTATTATTTTTATATATTTATATATTTTATATAATAGTTAATTAATAACTTAATTAAATAATTAGAATAAAAATATGTTTATTTAGAATATATATAAACATATATATATATATATATATAATTATGTTTCGGTCGTTTTTTTTGTCAGACCGAAACCGATCGATCCGAAATTATAAGTCGGTTCGGTTCGGTTCGGTTCAAAAAATATGTTCGATTCGATTTTCAATTTGGAGAATTTCGGTCGATCCGTCGAACCGACCGACCGATGCACAAAACTAGGTAGTAGCAACAATCGATGAATATCCGTTGCATCAACAACGTATCTACTAAATAAAAGCAGGTTGGGCTCATCACATGTAAATACGTTAGGCTAAGGGGACATAGGTGCAATAAGAGAGTAATAAATGGATCATATCTGTATTTTCTCGACTGTTAAACCACAGAGTAACTACGGGATAAATGGTCTGATGATAATTAATTAACCAACAGAAAGGGATAAGTCAGATATCAATGGTAGTGATCCTCTCACTAGCATAAAAAATAGAGAAATTTTAAGGGATAAGTCAGATATCAATGGTAGTGATCCTCTCACTAATGACTTGGGAATTTACATCTTTTTTCCTAATGAATGTATCTGAACTATACATACAAATTAATATTGGTAGGCAGCATTCACAAGGCAGAAATGAGTGGGGGGAATTTATTGTTGCATTGCATGCTCAACGAGACGTACTCATCTTGTCATGTTTTTCTCTTGTTTGGCAAAAAATGTGGAGGCAAATTCATTTTTAGCATGACAAATTCATTGCTGTTCACCACGTTTTTTTCCATCTATCTTTTCTTTCTTGTGTGTCGTTGATTGGTTTCACGTGTAATTCCAAACATTAATCCTAAGTAAGGCAACCTAATATTTGACGTAGAATAATTAGCTGATGTATATTTGACGACTAGATCAAGCAAAGTTGGTTGTGGTAAGATTAGAAACTGTATAATTTTTATACTGAGCTCAAAATTGTTATTATAAGATGTCTTTGGAAACAGAACAATCAAGACACGACTTTGCTATCACGTGTGGGCTTAGAGCCCATATTTCATCATTTCAGATATTTTTCAACCATTTCAACTTTTAGATTAATTTTTATATATTTTCACTTTAAGATTTCGATTCCTTTAGAAGTATGACTCGTTTTACGTCTTTAAATACATTGTTTTGTGTTTTATAAGACAGTCATTGATGTTATTATTGAGATTTCAATATATACATATATATATTTGATTTTAATTGAAGAGCATTTATCTTCTATATATTTTGTGGCATGTTATTTAGTTTTACTTTTCTCGCTAAACACTCGAATAATACTGAATTGGGAAAACATGAAGTGATTTAAGATTCGAAACTCGTGATTCTATGAGTTGGTTTTGGGGTGTATCCGAATTCTTAAATATTTTTTTTTGCAAATTGCAATAACCCTCTTATACTAGTACAAATTAAAGGGAATCTTCCCTTGAGGTTGGGGAAGGACATCACATGCACTCTTCAACTTTTTCATTATAAATACCCCATCTTCAGGAAAGCTATCTACACACACTAATTCATACGTGGTTAGTTTCCCTCTTGCTCTATTCCTCATTCCTTCCCTTCTATCATTTTACAATTTCCAAACCATCGCAATTAATATTCTCTAGACCTAGCTTGTGATCATATATATTCTTGATATATATAATCCGTACAATATACATGGCTACCAAAACTAATCCTTCTTGTTTTGTGTTGGCTATGATCCTAATCGTTGTCCTATTGAACCAAGTTCTTCATATCCAAGCACGAGTTTTGGCGGCCGACAATGCAGGGACGAGGAGGAATGGAAGTGTGGCGCGGAGCCCTTCTTACAAAGATATAGGAAAGAATAGATTTAGCGTTGATGAGGCAGGGGACTTGGATACCTATCGACCTACCACCCCCGGTCACAGTCCTGGAATAGGTCACTCTAAGCATGACTAATGATGTTTGAATCATTTATCATTAGCTTAAAAACATTAATATCTTCTGTTTAAGTGTTCTTTGCTTTTTGCTTTTTTTTTTGGTCATGTTTTAAGCTTGTAGACTTTCTTATTTTCATGTAACCTAGATCAATGTTTTCGAGTTAATTAATCTCAGGTTTTCTGAAACGATTACTACTGTTACTAACAAAACGACTGCAATGTACGTACACATGCGGTTGACGGCCTTATTTGATTTTCGATATTTAAATATTTGGGTAATGCACACATACATATAAAACTAAATTTGTACATGTACATTAGTTCACAGTAAAAATTTCTCGAAAGTCCGTGCGTGTGTTGGCACTTGGCATTGTGGTAGAGTGGTTAATTAATGTCCGAACCGTGACGCGACTTTTAAATTTCTATATTAAATTGATCAAAAATAATAATAATCTCGAAAGTACTAACTTCAATAACTACAGAAATTAAAGTAAATACAATGTGATTATGACCAGAATTGCAATAGATCGATTCATGTCACCAACATACATGTTTTAGTATGACTTGCTTCTTTTGTATGGTGTACACAATTAATGTTTTTTAGAGCACACATTTGAATAGCGACCAGTAATTCCCATTATTATTCGAAATAAAATATCAATAAAAATCATTATAAGCCTTCGAAACAAAATCTAGCAACTACAGAAATAATATTATTAATAACAACAATAGTAATAATAAATTCTAACAAATACCCTTCGTTCTTTGCAAACTCTTCCATGTCTGTATTCTTATGCAGACTCTGGTTAATTATTATTGGTCTCTTCACTTTCCTTCAGATTAATTTTTGTATTGTTCAATGTGTTTTAGTTCAATTTAATATTAGAGCAATATACTCGTTTTATATATGTAAGACTTTATTTTTATGTATTAACATGAATATTGAAATACG
Organism: Salvia rosmarinus; assembly: GCA_036937905.1. Taxonomy (NCBI): domain Eukaryota; kingdom Viridiplantae; phylum Streptophyta; class Magnoliopsida; order Lamiales; family Lamiaceae; genus Salvia; species Salvia rosmarinus. The sequence goes on along the minus strand of CM072815.1, from coordinate 96,395,722 downwards.
CTATTTAAGTTATATGTTGATTATACGATCTCTGAGGACAGTAACAGGAAAAGCAAAAAAAAATGTATACAATAAAAAAAGTCATTATGTATTTGTCAGGTAAGGAATTCTGTGAAACCTGAATTGTGAAGTTGGTGATTTTCAAATAAATAAACAAATTTATCAACAAACTGCAAAATCTCAGTTACCATATTACATGGAAACTCACGTCATATTAATGTTTACTCATTTAACAAAGATGTACACAGAGAAGCAGATGTAGTTGGATTTTTTCCGGTTACACTTATATAACTGTTGTATAGAATCACACTTTCATATCATTAAAATTTGTAATTCACTATGATTTCACATTATTTATGTACATGTTGTAGTATGATGTCGCAACGTAATGTGAATAAATCATTATCTACATATATGCTATAGTATGGTCACATCTTACTCGTTGATTTATATATTATAATATGATATTACAACTTAATAGTATTGATTATTATTGATTGAGGTGGTCTTTTATACATCCGTCCACACATGCAGACTTTGATACTTTTCTTTAGTGTAAATAATATTTGATACTTTTTTTTCAATGTAAATGATACTTTTCTTTAATGTAAATAATACTTTTATCCATCCGTACGGTGCGGACGGATGTATAAGAGTTTTTGTGTTATTGATTTATGTACTTGTATTATGTCACCCTCTTAATTAGTATTATTGTTATTATTATTATCGTATTACATACTATAGACAACTTAATATTATGAATTATTATTTATTTATATATTCTTTAAGACATTATTACATCATAGTAATAGTAATTATTACAATTAGAATATTTTACTCTTTCCGTCCCCCATTTTACTTCCTGGAATATTCGATACGAGTTTTAATAAAAGTTATTGAGTGTATTGTGAGTGGAGTAAAGGTCCCATATTAGTATAATATTAAATTAGTTAGTGGGTAGTCGTATGTGGTAAAATATGTAAATAAGTGGGTTGTTGAGGGTAAGAAAAAAAAAATAGTGATGGATCATGAATGATAAAATATATAAATAAAGGGTATTATTGAGGTTAATAAATAGGAATGGTTGTTATCATAATGAAATAGGAAGGAAATTGTGGGACATCCAAAAAAAGAAAACTAGGAAGGAAATAAGGGATGGATGGAGTATTAAGTTTGGTGTTAAAAAAAATTAATATTATCAATACTACATTATGATGTCACATTTCAATATATTTTTTGCTGTTCTCTTGTATATTTCAATATGATGCCACAGTAGTATTATGTATTATTGCAGAATTATAGTCTATTATTTGGTGATACAACTCAATATTATAGAGTATTATCATTAATATTTCTTTTAAGTAGTATAATATGGCTAATTCTATAAATAGTATGATGTCATAATTCAATATTTACAAATTTTTATTGATTTATATACTATTATATTGCATCACTACATAATATACAAATTATAATTAAATTATATAATATAGTAACATGTTATATTGAATAATTATAAGTTGCGACGTCTGATATAATAGTATAACTTATACTGTTGTTGAATTACAATAAGTTGTAACATCTTATAAAAGCAACTTTATGAATTAATCATAGATTTGACCCTAACTTTTAAGACTGTTTATCTTAAGGATGTACGTTTATGTCCTCAAATCACGATATTTTGAAAAATGTATTCAAAATGTAACTCTTTCACTACAAAGAAGAATTTTTGAAGTCATTGTGATTTAATTCTTGTAGAAACCATCTGCGAAATTAAGCTATATTATTTGCTTAAAATGGAAACCGGAAATAGAAATAAATAAATAAATTATCATATTAGTATTTGACTTGGGATTCTTACAAACCATTGATTGATTTGAGTACTAGATTCTGCAATGCAAATAAAGAACCATGTGATTTGAGCTTTTAAATTTCATAAATGCGGACAATATTATTTGAACAATGTGATGCAACTTAACTGTATATTATTTATTTTTAAGATTCTTCTTTGGCCCCTCAAAGTGAATATCTAGCTTTGTCACTGTTTCCAATACACCTAATTAAAGTAACTCGCTTCGAGTCCAACATCTTTCCATCGTAGCAGTGTTAAATCTGCTACAAATTAAAAATTAGAATTGTTATTAAAATGTTTCAAAGTTCATATTAGAATTGTGAATTTGATCGAATTTTGGTTGAAATTGAATTTAGAAGGATAAGTCGTTGTCACATAAGTGAGCAAGATGGACCAAAATATTAGAGGTGTCTAAGTGTCAAGACCAGCTCGAGCCGAAAGACAAAATCGAATCGGGTTGGATAAAAAAAGTTGATGGATCGTTGTTTTACCAATCCAACCCGGCACGTTATGCATAAGAAGGTCAGGCTAGTCCAATTTTCCAAGCTCAATTAGTCCATCGGAGATCATTTTTAACGGCTCTAATTTACTATACTAAAAGATACACTTATGATGAAATGCTTATAGCTCTTGGAGCTTATAACTTCTTAAGGGACCGATCTTTTTTTTGGTCAAGACAAAATCGAATCTGGTTTAAAAAGTTGATGGATCGTTGTTTTCGCGGTGGACGTTATGCATAAGAAGGTCAGGCTAGTCCAATTTTCCAAGCTCAATTAGTCCATCGGATTTAACCACTCTAACCTCTAATTTACTATACTAAAAGATACAGTGATTAAATGCGGAGCGAAAGGGACCAGATCTAAAAGACAATTTAGTGACCAGAAGTAGCATCTATTTTTTGCTTTATGAAGAACTTTATTTCCCAAAATATGATTTTTCAGTTTTAAACAAAGATCGCAATCTCGTTAAAATACAAAGATTTGGTAGGGCTCCTAACTTTCATGTTTGTGGTTATCTCCAAAAGCTGTTTTAGGTTACTATATCAAGGTTCTTTCTACATGGAGACAACCATGTGGTTCATTTTAATACAAATATAGTATGCCGTTTCATATGATTTTGGACTGTCACGACCTCATAAAATGCTTATGTGATTGCAATTAAATAATACAGGGCATTTGACTGCCTCTTCTTTTGATATTCTTGCCTAAGAATCTTTCAATGAAGCAAATTTTCATTATGATGTGAGTTATTTATTTATTTATTTAGTCAATAACTTACTTTTGTACCTTACGACTCTAGACATATTATAAAATTTATATTAATTTTGGGTGGAAGGGTCAAATGTTCTAAGCCACAGAAAGAGGTTCAAGCTCTTATCAAACGAAAGACATTACACAAATACAACCGCGCACAAGAAAAATGAAAATGCACAAATTTGAATTAATAATCAATTAAGGTAACCTCAAAATTTGTTTAATATTTATGAATGAACTCATTTATATCAAATTGTAAGCTTTTCGAATTTTTATTTTATTTTCAGCTTGGGTTTCAATAAGTTTTAGTAGTAAATATTAAATACGGTTAATGAGTTTATGATTATTTTTTATTTTAAATGCTACTAAAATAATTGATAATTAAAATAAAATGAAAAATAAAACCATCGCATCCTAACTCTTTTGTTTTTAGGGACATCACATCTTAATTATAATAAGCTAATCGACCATATTCTTTAGAAAATTTCAACGGTTATATTGAAAACAATAAATTAATCCCTATTACATCCTAACTAAAATTAGGCGGCCACATGCACAATTACATCAAATCAATGGAGTGCAATTCAAGGGATGATAGTATTTGTGACAACAATTATCATTATTATTATTATAATTATTATCATATACAACCGGAAATAGATAAATAAATAGATGATAAATTGGTATGAAGTGAAGTTTGGCGGGTTTAAAGTTTTTATAAGATAGTGCTGAAGTTGTTTCCTTAAATTTATTGTTAGTAATAGAAAAAAGAGAGACAATTAATAACTTCCCTCACTTTTAAATTTCCTTGCTCATGTATATTTGTCATATATAGAACGAAACAGGGCCTGCCTACTTCCTCATTTTTTTTTTCTTTTTTTTTCTTTTTCTTTTTTCAGTGTTTGGTGGTTGTGTTGTAAAAACAAATACATTTGGATATTTTTGTTGAAAACGTCCAGAAGATGGGGTAAAAGTAGTAATAGTTTACCTTAGATATATCAGTTTTGCAACTATTTCTCTAGAACTTGGTATTACCAATCTTTGTGTTTCTGCTTGTGTTTGCTCTATTCAATTTTTTATATATTTTATCACTTTAAACCCTAAACTATACCCATTTTATCAAAAATATCTCGAACTTTAAAAAATATCATTTTAAACCCCAAACTATTAATATTTTATCAAAAAAATCCTAAACTTTGAGAAGTATCACTTTAAACCTCAAACTATTAATTTTTTTTATCAAAAATACCTTACATCAATTTTTCAGCTCTTGAAATTGGACGAGGGATATCTTCTGATTGGCTCATCGGATATATTTAATTTTCATTTCTTGCCTTCGAAATTTTGATATGGCTCATTGAACGAGAAGAAGATATTTCTCGTCCAATTTCGGGAGCTAAAAAATTGATGTAGGGTATTTTTGATAGAAAAAAAATAATAGTTTGAGGTTTAAAGTGATACTTCTCAAAGTTTAGGATTTTTTGATAAAATATTAATAGTTTGGGGTTTTAAATGATATTTTTTAAAGTTCGGGATATTTTTGATAAAATGAGTATATTTTAAGGTTTAAAATGATATTTACCCATTTTTTTTATAGTTTATTGCTTTCTTGATTAGGTTTTTCTTATTGTACTTTATATTTATAGAACATTAAATAATTTTTAGGCGTTTGAGTTCAACTAAATAATGCCATGTTGGTTTAACTAAAAATAAAAAAATAGGCAAGTTAGTGAAATGATATCGTTTTACTAACACGTATGTTAAAAAATAAAATAAAATGCGAAAATATTGACAACCGCCCTTCCTTTCACTATTATCTCCTAATCGTATAAACAAATAAAACGAACGTACAGCTATCACTCGATCATAAGGTACCATAGAAAAAAAATCCTAGATGCATTTATTTGAGTGTGTTTCACTAAGCAAACGCATTTACTTAACTACTATATATGAGTAAATATTATTTTAAACTCTAAACTATACTCATTTTATTAAAAATATTTCGAACTTTCAAAAATATCATTTTAAGTCCAAAACTATTAATATTTTATCAAAAATATCATAAACTTCGAGAAGTGTCACTTTAAACCACAAACTACTAATTTTTTTTATCAAAAACATCTTACATCCATTTTTTAGCTTCCGAAATTGGACGGAAAATATCTTCTTTTATTCGATGAGTCATATCAAAATTTCGGAAGCAAAAATGGACATGGGATATATCCGTCCGATGAGCCACATCAGAATATATCGTCGTTCAATTTTGGGAGTTGAAAAATGAATGTAGGATATTTTTGATAAAAATTAATTATTTAAGATTTAAAGTAATACTTTTTAAATTTTAAAATATTTTTAATAAAATATTAATAATTTTAGATTTAAAATGATATTTACCTCTCTATATATTATAGTACGACTCCGGTGCATGAAGACCTCTTGCAGTCTAGATATATACAGTGATATATCTTGCTATTTATTACTATAAATAGCAATAGAGTTATAAAAGCTATTTCCAAGTACTTATCACACAATTCCTTAAAATACATCCCACGTATGTATGGCAATGAAATTAATATTCCTTCCCATTACTAGGGGTGGGAAACGGTTCGGGTTCGGTTAATCGTACCGAATTTTTCGGTTAACCGAACCGAAATTTTCATAAATTTAATAACCGAAACCGAACCGTTTATTAAGTTCGGTTAACCAAAAACCGCATCGGTTAGTGCGGTTCGGTTTTCGATTAACCGAAAAACCGAAAAATTGCTTGGAGATTACATGAATTTATAAGAAAAGACATGTCATAAGATACAACTTTGCAATCAGATGTGTAAACTTTTCAAATTTTAATGTCCATAAAAAAATCCATCCAATATCCATCAATAATTCAAAATAAATCAAAGCAATCAACATCAATCCATCAACAAACTATCATGTTCATGCAATGATAATTTGATACATTAGAGTAATTTGATAATTTGATACATTAGAGTAATAAGGTTTAAATTTAATTAATATTAGTAATTAGTTTTTATAGATTTATAAAAAATTAAAATAATTATTAAAATAGAAAAGATTTTCGGTTTTTCGGTTAATAACCGTTCGGTTATCGGTTAACCGAAAACCGAAAAAAATTAAAATATTATACCGCAAACCGAATACGCGATATACTGTTAACGAACACACATTTGGTTGGTTCGGTGATAACCGATAATTAAAACCGCTTTCCTACGGCCATTACAGTCATACTTCTTTGGCTTATGATTTCGTGCTCGGAAGTCCGACTTTCCGGCGTCGAAAACCAGCGGCATGTGACTAAGGGCATGAAGCATATCAAAGGAGAGCCGCCGTTTGTCGGAAAGAAAGATGGAATAGTGAATTATAGGAAAAGAAATCAAGAAAATTGTATAAGAAGTTAAAAATCAATAACTCGAAAGCTACGTCTCCGGGTCACAGTCCAGGCATAGGACATTCTAGATAGATCCAGAACCAAATGTTATCCTGTTTTTATTTGTTTCGAATTTTTCCTCCAAAAACCTTGTTGGTCTTCGAAGCTAGTTTTTAAATTCTGATGTTGTTCTAGTATATATCTAATCTTTTTCAGCTTTCTTGAAAGGGAAAACTTTTGTTAGTAATATTGCTTATAATCTTTTCATAAGCCGAATAATTTCTTATGCAAGGAGAAGGTATTGAAACTTTGTAGCGGTTCAGAAATGTATTCTGAGAGCAGCGAGCTGGTTAAATTTGGTATTTCACAAAATATATATTCACTTAGGATAATTAAATTTATTATACTATTTAAATCTCCGGGGAAAAAAAATCAATCAATCAAATTACAAATTAAAGCCCAACTCCTTATTCTCTTTTTTTGTTCTTTTTATTTACTATGGCCCAACAACAAACCATATTCTTATATCAAACAAAGCCCAAAAGTATAGAGCCAACCAATGAATTTAAATTAAAGGCCCAAAATTCCAGCCCATTTCACTAAACAGATTCTCTCTCACATTGATCCAACCCATTTTTTTTTTGTTAATTAAATACAGAAATGTAAAAGTCACATCACAATATTGACACGAGATCTTTGCCTTTGGATATTAACCATTTTATCACTAAGCCAACACACATACATTTTTCTCTCTCTACTAGTATATAAATCTGATCGTGAGAAATCCATGCGAAAATGCATTACTATGATGTAATGAGGACCATAAGCACTAATAATAACAATGAGCATTCTTGTTTCGCAACATGAGAAAAGACTTCCTGCTACTCAAATTCCATACTTTTGATTCTATCCTTTGTGAACCATTCAAAGCAACAAAACATCTAGCATCAACTAATAATGCAGAAAAGAGATATATAATATATAAGAAAATGCAGGAGGAATTCTCAAACTTGCTGTAGATGGGAGATTTTAAGTGCAATTGGTCAACATAGTATAGTCTTATAGTAAGGAAAAACATTATTGTCTATTGAAGATTGGGAATCCTGGGAATTTTGTTTGGTTGAGATACGGCGTTGCATTTAGTGAAAGTTTGAGGATAAGGGGGGCTTTGAAGTTGACTAGTCCAAGTGTAATCTATTGGGGACCAATCCATGGGAGTGTTTTGCTTATAGAGCTGGCGAGCCACATTTCTGAAAGTGACACCTCAATCATCACTTGTTGCCTTCCTTCTATTTATTACATCTATAGCTTTGTTATTTGTCTAATACGAGGGATTGAAGGGTGCATGACCATGTGCTGCTGCAACAACTATTAGAACAATACGTACTATATATGTAGGTAAGCTTCGGCCAACATGACTAATCCTAAATACGAAAATATTTCAAAAACTTATAAGTTGTTGTTAGATATGGGTTTTGTCGTGTTTAAGCTACTTTTGATGTCGATTTTAGTTGAGAAAATCATGTTTGAGATGAGTTTGTACTTTGAGCTTAATAAGAGTGAAGTTCATTTCGATATGAGTCGGACTTCAAACAGATGAGAACAAGCAAAAGAAAATTTGTTGTGCAGAAGCAAAATCGAGCACATTTATTATGTTCATCTTTCATTGGAACTTTTGGAGAAGAAGAGAAGAGAAAAGAAGTTTATGATATTCAAGTTGGAAGCAATTCAGATTATAGCTTTTCTCAATGGTTTTTATTATTTTCAATTATGTTTTTCTTTGACTTTGGATTATTTGTTGTCACGAACATGTATGACTAATTTTTTATTAAACTAGGGTTAGAAAGTAGATTGATAATTAGGTTTGAATTTTATTTTGATTAATCAACCATGACCCTCATTTTTTTCTTATATTCTTGTATATTCAAGAATATTCAAGAAAAAAAATGATGTTTTGTGTTGATTTGAGATTGAAATAAGATGATTATTACGTGAACTTGGAACATAGGCCATGCTAGTCAAAAAAGGTAATAGAATTTGAGTTTAATGTAATGATATTGAATTTAATCGATCTATTTGGAGTTGCATGTTAGTAAATTGTTGGATACAATAATTCTTACATATTAATCAACGGTTTAGGTGCTACGACAACAAGTTTAAACTAATTGTGTGATTTTCAGTAAAGGTTGAGTATTTTATGTTAATATATTTTTGTAAAACGATTGCTCCTTATAAGATTATGAAAAAACAAGATTGTGATGAAGTTTTTTGGTTTTTTGATCTTGTAAGTTAGATTTTTTTCACAATTTATAAATTTACTTTATCAAATATTTTTCATTATCTTCAAAATCTCTTAAACAAATTATTTCAAGAAGTCAAAACACCCTTAGTAGGTTTTTAGTTATAGTTCATGTGCGAGACAGAAAATGGTGATCTGTATTGGCCTATGGAGTGGTCCAAGGAGTAAATGACAAGAGACAAGTGACAACAAATAATGCCCTTTTCCAAACTTAACACTTTGTTAGATTTAAATCAACTCCCGTTGCTACAAAATCATAATCTGTATGTACACTATCTTCATTCGTTATTATTTAATAATGTTCCATAATTATAATTATAAATGACTTAGATGAGCTACTCGAATCTCGATTCAATAAACTTAATCTTGAATCCTGAATTATGAATTCTGGTGTTAAAGTTGGTATCATAATTGCCAACAAAATCTCTTAAATCTACTTGTTTAGTGATGAGGAAAATTTAGGAGGGACAAAAAGAAAGGTAACTTCTTATAGTACTGTTAAATGGTTTCATATTGTGCATTGAGGACCAGAAACAAACTGACATTAACGTACCCATTTCTTACAGCTCGAATATTGTCGTACATATGTTAGTAGAGGAGTCAGGCTCTTGTCAAAAGATTTATGAGGAGTTAATAGATTTGGTTGAACAATATTGCCTTCTGACAAATACTAATTTTGGATGATTTTTCACCTGTTTTCATGTGCATATTGTGTAATTTTATGCATTTATGTGATTTCTTTGAAGTCAATTTCATTATTTTTTATTTTTTTTGTATCGTGGGAACCCGCACCGCTACTCAGTGGGTGACCTGGATAAACCCCACGTTCTCGCAATATAGCGCAAACCACGGTGATCGATAAACCACACTGAAAAATCAAATGTGATGCGCCAAACCCATAAGTGACTTGGTGGAAGTCAATTTCATTATTATTCGATAATATTATGTCTGAGCGTATTTTCGCTCGTTTAATGCAAGTTTGAGTGTTTTATAGCAACTATAGTGAAAATGGATGATAAGGGTGGAGTTTGAAGAAGACGGATCGAAGAATCGTTAGGCAAAAATAGTTAAATTCGTAATACAAAGGTGTATTAAGAGTGGTCTCTTGTACATCCGTCCGCACATGCGAAAACAAATGATATTTTTTTAATATAAATGATAATTTTCTTGACAATAAATAAAATTTTATCCGTCTGTATAGTGCGGAGGGATGTATAAGAGTTTTTGTGGCGTATTAATTGGACGACATTGTATTCACGTGCTTGCTAATATAATACTCCTTTCATACAACTTCTTCAATTATTTCTCAATTTTTTCATTATTTTCTTTTATGCATCGGTAGCGTCTCTTAGTCTACTTTAAGTAACCCCTTTACCTAGTTAAATAATTATTCTCTGAAAACTGTAAGAATATTTCACTTTTTTCTTTTGTCTACAAAGAAAATTTTGCATCTGATCAAGTGATGATGGATAATAATTTTATTTTGGTTGGTTTTGCTTTTCAGTAGTATGTAACACACTTGTGCACCGATTACTTGAATGTGTAAAATGCTTTTTTTTTTTGGTAAACGGTGCTAATAGAAACTTAATCCGTGTTATGTGTAATGTTGTCAGATTTATTAGTAATTTTTCGAGAAAGGAAAATGTATTTGCAGGATTAAAAAATATTTGTTTTGCAAGTATGGTTTATTGTCCTACGTGTAGGGCTGACAATTCGTGCGTGTCGGGTCGTTATCGGGTCGATACGATAACAACACGACATGACACGATAAGGCCAAACACGAACAAGGCCGTTAATGATCATCCGACCTAACACGAACACGAACACGAACACGACAATGAATGCATCGACACGCATACGCGACACGACACGAACACGAACGAATATGACACGATTTGTTTTGTGTTGACACGACACGATAACGAAACGATAAATTCAAATTAAAATTAGAAAATAAATTAATAAATAAATAAAAATATATAAAATTAAATTAAATTAAATTAATATTAAATATTTATAAATATTATCGATTTATACGAAACGACACGATCCGACACAAACACGAATGCAACACGAAAATTATCGTGTTACACGAACACGACAAGTATCCGACACGAACACGACACGAAATTATCGTGTCGACACGATAAGGAAACGAACACGATAAGACTGAACACTAACCAGTTAATTTCGTGCGTGTTCGTGTCGTGTCGAAAATTGTCAGCCCTACCTATGTGATTTCCAAGTTATTTCACAGGAATGTAGGTGTCACCCAGTATATACTAAAGATAACGATTGTCGGTTTTACATGAATTAAAAAATATATAATAAAAAGACTTGCATTTTCTTTTTCTTTTTTTTAATCTGTTGGAATTTACATGTATTCTATACTTGATTTGACTTATTCAAATATACATTTGTCTCCACGAAATTTTCTTTACAAACACAAAACTTAGCAACATTTCCCACTAATAATTTCATTTTTCTGGAACAAGTTATGCTAACGACATTTCGAATTAATGTACTCCAATAAATGGTCAATAAAAGTGTCTTAAAGAGTCAGTACGTTCACTTGCCTTTGGTTTGACTATAACATATATACAAAGAGTTATTTAAATCAAAATGTGATCATGTATTCGTATAAAAAACATGTAAAACTAAATAAAAGAGCCTAAGCAAAATAGAAATGAAATAATATAACATGACAAAGTAATAATCAACTTATAAATATGTACAAGGATATAACTATAACTAAAAGATTGATTAATTGTATATTATACTTTCATATCAATAAATATAAAGTATAAAGTTTTGATTTTCTGTCGAACAATATTATCCCTACATGCATGTTGTTTGTAAGGATATATTGGATATTTTATGTGGAAAAATATTGTAGAAGGAAAAGAAGAGAGAGAGAGAGAGAGAGAGAGAGAGATGCATTGGGTGCACGTTGAACCATGATGAAAGCAGGTTGTATCCACTCTTACTTGTCACTCTTTACACTGCATTCGATCATTTCACTGTGTTTTACTCTCATTTGGGACATTCCACGACCTGCGTAAAATATAAAATATTTATGAAAGAGAAGTATAAATAAATTTATTTTTTGCAAAAAAGTATAAATAAAATTGAATAGTGTACGCATAAAAGATAATCTGATAATTTTTAATACGTATTAGATAGATATGTTTTCTACTACCAGCAGAGAGTGTGCTTGGACGCGATCTATGAACTTCACATTAATCAATTATTAGAAATGAATAGTTGTAAAAATTCACAATAATATATAGTAATTAATTAATACTAGAAAATTTTGAAAATTTATTCTTTTCATGGTTGTACTAAACCGCAAATAGATGGAAGATGAAATCAGATAAATTTTTAATATATATTAGTATATTTGTGTATTATCTTTTAGATCTAATTCTTAGCCTTTGTCTTAACGTAGCTATGAATATGAAATTAGATAAATTTTAATGTATTCTAATGAAAGTATATATTCTTCTAAATACATAATATATTATTTTACAGAATTGCCGATAAAATTAAATATATAATACAGATATAATAGACAATCTATATATTGTAAATAATATATTTTGTATATTAGTATAGATATAAATAGTTTGGATATACTAGTATATAAGAATATTTGTTAATTTCATTTCACTATGTTTCTCTTATCTTATTGGAGACATTTGACGTGGGTAATATATAAGTATAACCTTAAGTGCATATTGGTAGATGTTTTTGTATGTTTATGAGTTATGAATTGTTGTCTGTTAGCCATATAGTGAGTTATTAAAAATGAGTATTTGAGTTAACAATTCCAAAATCATGTTATATGATTTTTTAAAATCTATTTTATAATAAATATATTAAAATAATTAAATTAATGATAGAACACTGTGAAATATGAAAAATTACAGAACATATTATTTCATACTTTTTTTTTTGAATTCATAGAGAACTGTAATCGCTATCTTCCCTTCACGTTGGATAACCCACGTTCCTATCTCATTCTTAATTATACATTCGGAAGAAAGAAAGAAGACTATAAATGATGACTTCGAGTTCCGACCATCCTAACGGGAGTAGCATTTTTTATTAAAAAATATAATATTTAGATATTGAAGTTGCAGTGGAGTATAATTTCAGTCATCGAACCCCTTATCAAATTCTTCATTTCACCCACAAACTACAAAAGATACCTTGCTCTATGCTCTCTATTATTAACTCTTAAAAGAGACGATTCTTGCTCTGATTTCAGTGTTTCACTTTCACGTTACAGCTTTCCCGCTCTCTCTCTCTCTCTCTCAAAGTAACACTTCTTTCTCAATGAAGGGTCTCTAGCCTTACATTCTTTAGCAGTTCCTTTTTCTAATCTTAGACCACACAGCTATTAGCATATTTATCCTTTTTTGAGATACATGACATCTTGCTGCTTTACAGCAGTCCTTGATGGTGGCGAGCTAAATAAAATGTTGTACAGATCCTGATGATGGTGATCCCAGCAAATTAAGAACAGATGAATACAAGAATTGGTAATAATGTTAATTCCAAGAAACCAGCTTTGCGCCCTCGAAATGTGAGGAATTCTGATTATTGCATTGTTTTTAGATATCTTTCTGCTACAATGTTGTGAATTGTGATCCCGAAATTGGTGAATGTTGGCAGGGGAAGAAGGCGCAAGCTGCAGAGAAAGCCATAGCAAGAGAGAGAAAGTTGGCCTTATTACAAGATGTAACTGTTTGATTTCTCCTATATAGAAAAATCCAAGAGTTAGGCAAATTGTTCGCATTTCTTTATTTTTTGGTACAAAATGGCAGGTTGAGAATCTGAAGAAGAGACTGAGACATGAAGAGAATGTCCACAGAGCTTTGCAGAGAGCTTTCAATAGGCCGTTGGGTGCTCTACCTCGTCTTCCTCCTTATCTCCCTCAATATGTAAGAATAATTATTGTGTTTTGGTTGGAGGCGTTGACTTTTCATAATTGAGTATTTTTATCCTGCTTTCTCCAATTTTACTCCTCTCGGTGGGATATGGATCAAGTAAGTTAGTTCACAGATAATGAAAATAATCTGTCTATTTTGTTGTAGACGTTTGAGCTTCTAGCAGAAGTGGCAGTGTTGGAAGAAGAGGTTGTTAGGCTCGAAGAAAAGGTGGTCAACTTCAGACAAGGTTTGTATCATGAGACTGCTTCGATATCTTCAAGAAGAAGTTGGGAGGATTCGACACCCGACTTGTCAGTTAGAAGCTCGAAACAGAGGCATTCAAGGGCTTCCTCCCAGAGTGAAGTCGATTCAGGATCATCTGTGCTTTGTGTTTCTAGGATTGCTTCTTCTAGAAAGTTCGTGTCACTGGACAGAGCATCGGATGTATTAAGAAAACCGCCTCAAAATGAGCAAAGTTTGGCATCAGGCAATCAATCAGACAAGGATAGTAAACCTCTCTCTGAGAAGAGTTCCATGGTAGTTGGAACGCCACTTAACAAGCCGCTCTTGAAGCCCGAGTTAATCGTGAGGAATGCAAATTCTCCAAAAATGCAGGTATATTCCTACTTGTAATATTCATAAATGCCAAAGTGATTGCAAATATAGGATAAGAGTTAGTGTGCTTGTAATGCTAATTGTGATGATAATTTTGTGCAGTGTAGGATTGTAGAGCAAGCACAAGAGAGCTCTTCGGGCTCTTCAGATGAGAGAAGCATAGACATCGGAAGTGAGGCTAACAAAATGTCGCAGGATATCTTAAACTGCCTCATCAGCATCTTTGTAAGGATGAGCTCCTCAAGAAGGAAGGCGATGGATTTCTCTTCTTTGGCCGATGTGGAATCAAATTTTCGAGATCCTTATTTCAACTCTTCTGAGTTGAAGAAGAGAGACATTGGTGTCTACAAACATCTTTATGTGATAGAAGCTCACCAAGTTGATCTCAACCGCAGAGCAAATGCTTCGTTCCTGATCCGTAGGCTTAGGTAATTTCCTCATCTCTACCTACAATTTTTTTCTTTTTTCTTTTTTCTTTTTTCTTTTTTTTGTGATTGTGATCAGTCCCTTTTCCTTGTTTTGCTTGAATGATCAGGATTCTCCTAGACAAGTTAGCATCTTTGAAGTTAGATGGTCTAAGTCATCAGCAGAAACTTGCATTCTGGATTAATATCTATAATTCCTGTATTATGAACGTAAGCTAGTACATTTATCTATCATATGAAGTTTTTTGTGTCTATGAAGATATTTTTAGCGTAAAATGTTGCTAATGTTTAGTTGTTATAATAATAACCAATTTTCAGGCATTCTTTGAGCATGGAATACCCGAGAATTCTGAGATGATCGTCGTACAAATGCAAAAGGCAAGGCGATGTTCACCGTGTAACTTTTCTAATAGTTTGCTTATCCTCTTCGGTTTCTCATCTGGAAATTAAGTTATCACAAGGAACAAATTGATATATTTGTAAAAATATCTTTAGAATTCTGAAATCAGCAGACTAACTCTTAGCATTGATGAATGCTGCAGGCAACGATAAAGGTTGGGGGGTACGTGCTAAATGCACTTACAATCGAGCACCTTATCTTGAGACTTCCATATCATCTAAAATATGTGAGTAGCTGATGGCTTGCTAGACATGGAAGCCTCTAAGTTTGTTGTTGAGCTTTTTTGTGCTTTGAGGAATCTAACAGCTAAATTATCTTTAATGCCAATCATAGACGTGCACAAAATCGATCAAGAATGATGAAAAGGCGATTTGCAGGACGCTTGGTTTAGAGTGGTCGGAACCATTAGTCACATTTGCACTCTCCTGGGGTAGCTGGTCCTGCCCTGCTGTAAGTTCATCGCGCGTTTGTGTGGACTGGTTATAATTGTGTGAATACTCTCATCAAATTCCATGAACAAATAAACATCACATGGCATCTTAAGCATTGTAATCCAAAGCCGAAAGGGTGAGTAAATGCACAAAAAGCCTCGAAAAGCATTGACAGCAGTAGATTATTGCAAGATGTCATCAACCTTGAGTCTAAAGGCTAATTCAACAATGATGTCTCATGTTGCACATCATTGCCATTTCTACTAAAAATGCATATCATGATGCTTATGTGATTTCAGTTGAGGGTGTACTCTGCGTCCCAAATCGAGAGTGAGTTGGAAGCAGCAAAGAGGGCTTACCTACAAGCAGCAGTGGGCATATCAGCAGCATCGAACAAGTTAGTAGTTCCCAAGCTACTAGATTGGTATCTTCTCGACTTTGCCAAGGAAATGTACGCGTTGCTGGATTGGGTTTGCCTGCAGCTACCGGACGAACTCAGGGATGAAGCAGTCAAATGCCTTGAACGCAAAGATAAAGAGCCTCTATCAAAGTTTGTTCAGGTGATGCCATACAATTTTAGTTTCAGATACCTTGTATATCGATAGATATGGCTATGCATTTTTAGGAACTTAATTCTGCTGGGAGTTTATGCTCAGAAAATATAGGACTGATTGTACAGTAAATCACAGAGAATACTACTAAAGCATTACAAATTTACAACAATAACCAAGAACCAATTTTTTATTAATAAATATTATGTCGTATCATTTTATTACTTTAACCTAGTTTCCATATTTGTTACATTTCCTAGAATTAGCAGGATTCGAGTAAGGAGCAAAGTTCTTGATGTTAGCTTGAATATTTTCTAAGTCTTGATGATGCAAAGTCCTTATGTATTAGAATTGATTAGTTCTCTTCGGCAGCTTGCTTGATTCCGGTATTCAATAAAAAGTGCTTCCGTTATTTATTATTTTTTTAGGGTAAAAAAATGTGACAATTCCGGTATTCAAATGATTTGTTAACATCAAATATGATCTTCGCTCAAACACAGAACCGACTCGAATTTTCTCATCGAAGCATCCATAACAAAACCTCGACAATCACAAACAACTCCTTCACAGAATAATAAACCTAGAGAATCTAAAACAAATGAATTAACATATACTACTTTTATTGAGGGACTTTTACTATTGATGATTAATATATATAAATAAAAATAATATAAAATAATTCATTGTTTACTAATCAAAGTCTATTTGCTTTATAAAAAGAAGATATCAATGAACTTCTATAGAATGGTTTCACGGGATTTAGTCAATTGTCTTGGTTGTGGAATATCATTGAGAAATAGGAATCCACATTATCAAAGGATTTTTTGCGATTATTTTTAATGTATAATGAGTCAATCATCCACTTTGGTATCTTAAAATTTCCATTTTCGAAAGTATCATGATCATCCAATAAGAAGGGTTTCCATATTTTCAAATGAACAATTTGAAAACCTATTGATTCTAACAACTGATTGCAGAGTTGATCATTCGGACCTTTCTATTCATAGATGTAGATCTCGGACCATGAATGGAGATATTCCCGAAACTCACACAAAAAAAAAAGAAAGTGGGTTCGACAAAAAGAAAAACAACTTGGACTAAAAAAGAAGTGACTTGGACAAAAAGAAACGAAATGGCTTCGACAAATCTTTTTTGTCGATAACCTCAAACCAATCAATTGAATATTGATTAAAACGTAATTGATCGAACACTATTTGAAAATGACTCTTCTGCTCAGAAACGAAATGTTCCAAATATTCCTGAAAATTCTTGCTCCCATTGGACCATTTGTATCTATATTCATCAGGATCCAATTCATGAATCTCTCGTCCGTTTGAGAAATCAAGATAAGAGGATCAAACCGTTTCAATAGAAATAGATTGAAAGCTTGAGATATCCTAAAACATTTGATAATTCCTACAATCTAAACTAATTTGTTTGATTCAAATCCTTTTGAAAGGAATGAGATTCAAGAAATCCTCGGAATGAGGATAAAAATTTTCAATTATATATATTATTAATCTTGAATAGTGACCGCTCTTCTCAATAAAAAAATAAACACCCTTCGAGTTCTCAATAAAACCAATCTGGAAAGCTTCAATAATAAAATAAAGGTTGAATTTAGCCATATCCAACTCAACTTGGCTTGATTACATAACATCCCACCTCAATTCTTTTGTCGATGTATATTAACAAACACTCGTGTAACTTTCATGTACATATTTGAAAAATAATATACGATTAGCCAGTAAAATGAACACCATTTCGTCCTACCAAAATTAATAAATAGAACAGAAAATGAATCTTTCATCTCAGGATTAATTGGCAACAAAGCAGAAGTCCTGGGAGGAGACATGGAAATAAATTACCTAGGAGAAATTTAGCATAAGTAACCCGCAAATTCAACGTGAAATAAGAGAAATTACAAATGTAGGAAAGTTCAGGCGTACAACAATGAAATAGATAAGGGGTTTAACTACAACATATGAACAGTGAGCAATGGTGAAACATCATCCATCTGAAATTTACAAGAGGAAAAAAAATGAGGTGATAAAAAAATACTCTAAAAAACCTTTCTACTCTCCTAGCAAGCAATGCCTTTAGTTGAAAAAATGTCAAATTATGTGTACCAGCCGGAGTGCCAAGTCACAGCCTCAAACAATAGAGCATCATTAGTTTACCTCAGCCAAATGGTGAAGGAACAGGTCCAGCAATGGCATCTGATCTTTTAATGCTTCCCATGCCACATATAATGCAGCCAGGGGTCGACAAAGCAGAGAACTTAGCACCACAGAGATCACAGACATCATAACCAATGGTAGATAGACGGCTAAGTGTAGCAGCACAGAATTGTGAGGGGTCTTCCAGGGGATCTATGGACTTGTTGGACATGCCCCTCTGAAGACACATGTCAATGAGGCTTCTCAATTCATCTTGCTTGCCCGCGGGTGCTTTAGACAAGAGTAACTCGAGCATCTGCTTTGCATAGGCATAGTTCTGCACATCCATGTTTCTTTTTATGGCAGTCCGAATACAATTTATCCTGTGCTTAGCAAGCAGTGGCAATGAACCCAAATGGCGCGACAGTCTGGCCATCTCATCTTTTGCACTGATTGCACTGGGACCTTGGACTTTTTGCAGTCGGTTTATTTCCTGCAATGAAAGGAAAACACAAGCATAAGAACGTATGAACATTTGTTTGGCATAGAATGCAGTATATATAAGAAATTTTGAGAGATTCATGAGACAGGAAGTGAGTTAATCAGAAAAGGAAAATCATGGCTAGAATTGATGATAAAAAAGTCAGGTTCACATACAATATATGATCACTTTTACTGGGATGTCATTAATTGAGTAATCGTGTTAAATATGATTAACAGTGCCTCGTAATTGGAAAAGCAAGTTTTGACAACTAATTCATGGGCATCATACAAATAACTCTTAGGTATCTGAAGAATATCCTTCAAGCTAAATTTATTTGTTAGAAATGCCAGATTCACTTGTATAAAGGAAAATATAGGCACGTGTCGAATAAGGACATATTGGTTCAGCCAAATGGATGGTTCCATTATTATCTTTCAAGGAAGAACCAATGTAAAAACCAATAAGCAAAACCAAAATGAATCACATTGTTTAGTTTCCAAAATTCCTATGCTATCTAAACTCAGTACTGCAGGGGAATTGGATTGCAAGAAATCCGTTTCTAGTATTTTCATAAATCAGGCTAGATTATCTCGCTGAAGAAGTGAAATCCAAAAGATCACAACTAACTGGTGGACCAAGTCAGTAATTTGCTAATTAGTCATGACAAGAAACGCCTAGAATGCATCTGGTTCAAGTCACGCCTAGAATGCATCTGGTTCAAGTCCATCTCCAATGGTTAGCATCTATTAAAGCCCATTATAATTTTATCACTAATAAAGCCACAGGCTACACAACACAGCTATAAACTTTTTCATCAGCTACAAGTTGAAGAAAATATCTCATATGATGTGGTTTCCTTCTTTCGTGTGTTGGGGAGGGTGGGTGTCATCCAGCAAAGGCAGAATTACATGACAGGTTTTGTAACAATTGGCTACAGACTAGCGAGGCATGTGCGCAGATGGATGAAGGGTAGCTAGTGATGCTGAGGCTGAGAAAAGAAGCACAACATAGCAGCCAAAGGCAGAGGGGAGGACAGTAGGTGCCAAGATCAGACAAATTCTGAGAAATAGATGGTGAAAAAATAGTTTGATTCAGAAAGAACAATGAAGCAGATAGGGCAAAAAATTTCAAAGACTGGTCATGAATGTTTACCCACAAATCCACCTGTTCAAATACCTATTATTAGAAGATCCATGACCAATCATCTCATTCTTCAAAGCTAGACCATTTCAACTGAGGCCAAAATTGATATACAGTATTAGATTTTATGCAGTATGAATACAATTACTTTTGTTATGTTGCAATCGATGACAGAAAAACCCATGGACAAGGTAAGATCTATCAGTAACTTGCGCCAACATTAATGTTTCTGCTTATATAATTGAAGACAATACTTGTTCTTAGTGAAACGAATTATCAGTTGAACCTGCAGAACTTTTCCATCGGTATCAGGAAAAAGTCTGAACTCAGAGAAAATGTCACTTCACATTCGAAAGTGTTTATGAGGAAAAGATACTAGCATACAAGGAAATCTGATAGCAAACAGAAACCAGAGTACCTGAAGAAGGGTTACTGCTATCTTGTACTGGGCACAAATAGTAGCTTGTGCCTTTATGTCAGCTCCACGAGATTGATCCTTTGCCAGAGCTAAGAAAGCCTCATCAAAACAGGATAATGCATCTGAAAGTTGATTTTGCTCCAGGTGAGCAAGTCCAGTCTTAAAACAAACAGCAGCTGCGGCACCACGAGGAACCTAGAACAAAAAGAAAACAGAAGATGTCATGTTACCCCATCGCCACCATTTCCTCAACTTCAGTACCACCCTCCTCTCACCAAAATAGAAATGACAACAAAAACAATAACAATAAAGAAAAGAAAAGAAAAACACAAATAATAAGATTGTTAAACACCAGATAAGAGCTTCTACATATGTTATTTTCTTTTAATCACTAAGATTATTTCATAGATAAGTACAACCTGGGCATACACAGGTGTACTGGCCAGTAAGAGCATCTACATAGTTAATATATTGGAAAATATGGCATTTTCTTTATTAATAGGAAAGGGACGAGCATCAAGCCATCAACACAATATAAAAGGACAGGAATATATAACTCTATTCCTCCATCAGTATCTTTAGGTATGAATCACCACATTTCAGCATCATCCTTCATAAGAAATGCTCAATTAATTTTTAATATGAACGGCAAAGGCTGGGTATCACTTGCGTCAGCTTAAAACAGGCCTCTGAAAGTTAAGAATTTGACCTCACAATCACATCAACCGAGATGCAAAACGTCCAAGTCTAGCGGGATGGGACTCGTCAAACATTTCAAACACTTTTCCTTCCTACACAGCCTAATTCTAAATAGTTTCTATTATGCAAAAGATTAATAATCTTCTGCAAAAACCACATAAATGAAATATTAAACAAATTGATACTTATCACAGTAAACATAAGTATATGCAAAGACTACACAAATCAAGCAAATTTAGGTATTATGACTCATTAAACTAAATAAAGACGTTCCAGATTAAGTAGTTCAACTAATTGACAGATTACACCAGAAAGAAAAGGAGAATAATACAAATTCTAAAAAAAAAATTATATATTGATTGTATAGCTCGGGATTTGCCCTACCAGTCAACTAACTCGAGACATTTGGAGTTTAAGAAATTAAAATCTGTTATCCACCCCAAACCCCATTTAGCTCACTGTTCTCCACCCTAAATGGCTCAAGTCCAGGTTGGGCATCTTTCCACACAATTTCATGAGTAACTTGTAACGGAAGCTTCAACTTTATATGCACAAGGTGCAATCTACACATATATGAGCGCCTCTGAGATTTTGTTAGCCAAAAGGAGGCCATGAATAAGATGAGTGATCAAGTGAAGATAACATGAATTGATTGCAGGCTTGAATTACAATTCCTTTACCATCTTTCAGCATGCATTGATAATTTCTATAACTCCTACATCCCATTGTACATTTGTACTTCAAAGAGAAAATTATATCTCTTGCCAGCATACAAAGAAATTCCCACGGAAGACTAGAAGGTGTTCCATATTTCCATTATATACAACATCGCCTCGGTGAGCTTCATTCTGTTAGACAAAAATACGAGCCAAAGGGGAAAGAACACTACCTGCCCAGGACGTACAGCTTTTGGAGGAGAAGCTGAATGTGAAGCTTTACCAGACACTCCAGATCCTGGAGCTTCAAGTGAACTGAGATCAAGAGGCTGACTAGAGACTGGAAGCTGTGCCATCTGGACCTGTGGTTGAGGTGGACCAGCTTGAGAGAACTGGGGAGGTATGCCGCCATCTGGAAGCCCAATGGACTGATATTGAACGGACTGTTGAGTAGCTTGAGGGGGTATCCCACCATCTGGTAGACCAATCTCAACTGCAGGTACACTACCTTGGTTAGCTGGGACCTTGTTGTTTGCAATACCTTGTCCTTGAGGATTTTGATCTAGTCTTGAAAGGATAGTCCCAGCAGGAGGGAGTGATGCTGCAACCTGAAGGGACGATATTGTATTCTGGAAAAAGTCCTCTGGTATTGGCCTAGCACTACTTCCAGCACCTGGACCCATGGAAGTAGGCTGTGATGAAGGTGACCCCTGAGCCAGTGTACTGGTTCCAAAAGGATCCGCAGGAAGAGAAGCTTGACTTGAAATGGTTCCTTTGGTAGCAGGGGCAGGCTGAGGTACAAGTGCACCCAAGTCTGGCGATGAACCGGTTATTGACCTGGTCTTACCAATTGGCAGACGTAACTGCTTCGTTGCTTCTTTAATTTTGTCGACATCTACTGTTGCAGATGCAACTGGTTTGTCTCGGATCCTAATATGCAACTTCTTGGTTTTTGAAGTTTCCTCCTCATCACTGCTGCTACCATCAGCGGCAGTACCATATAGTGACTTCTTAAATTCTTCTTCAGCCTTTGCCTGAGCATCTATAGCATTGGAACCTGCAATCTGTTGGGAGAGAGATTCTAGACCCATGAGAGAACCAGCATTAGATTCACCATCCAAGGGCACTTTGGGCTTGTCTGATATTGAGGCAGCAAGAGCTGCCTGGAGACCATTAGCCTTTATACCACCATCAGCTTTAATTGCTTTCACCAAACTGTCTTCTCTCACTTCAACAACATTACCTCTTCCCTTGACCAAACCAAGATAAACACCAATATGATCCGTGACAATGGATGGGATAGTTCCATCATCAGTTTTCATGTAAGGCATCACCTCAGCAGCTAGTGCCCACTGAGGTATGTCCTTCAAGTTAGTAGGTGTCTTGATTTCCCAGTTCCCACCGCCCCATTCGCGTCCTTTAGGAACCATACTTTCCGCAGCAAAGTTTGCAAAGATTCCTTGTGTCCACCCGGTTGAGCGGACTCTCAGGATCCTCTCGCAGTATCTCCTCAACTCTGAATCAGCACCCTCTTCCTCCAACTTCTGTGCAAGATGCCGCATTGCACTAGGGTTAAGGTGGCATATAAATAGATCGAGCATGCTTTCAAAGTCTGAGATAACTTCAAAAGTCTCCTTTGCGCTATCAAACTGACCGTATCTGCAATATCACTTATTATTTGCATATTTTACAGTGAAATAAATATAAAAAAAAGATAGAATAAAAAAAGCTAATGAACTGCAAAATGCCAGGAAGAAGAGATTAGAACATAAAAAGAACCAGACAGATGAAAGCTGAGTCAACATTTAGAAGCAACATCATAGCTTAATATAATCATAATCATAATATGGGAAAAGGATACTGCCAGAGAAATAAAACTATGGTACCAAATACGGTTCCATTTGTTACAGTGAAGTTCTTTTTATCCTTTATGGGAATATGTTCTTTTTAAGTACTGAATTTTCTGCTAACTGCTGTTTTATGCCTTAATACCCAGGAAGAGTTGATTAGAATAATTCACATGAATTGAAAAAAAAAAAAATATCTTGTCCGCCATTAGGTTCCAGGAAAAGAAACCACTTAACAGATCTCTTCACCATTCTCCACTAATACGACCCACTAAAAATTAAAAACAAGAAAATTACTATTAAAATAACTTTTATGTGACATAATTATAGAGTGATAAAAGAAAAACGAAATGTGTATATGAAAAATAATTTACATCAATCCAAAACAAAGTGCTTGCGTGCCATTTGTTTTATGTCTTAATAGCTTGGAAGAGTTTATTAGAACAATTCACAAGAATTGAAAATAAATTTCTTGTGCGCCATTAGTTTCCAGAAAAAGAAACCACTTAAAAGTTAAAAGATTCTTCACCATTCTTCACTAATACCACCCACTAAAAAACATATAAACAAATAAATTACTATAAAAATAAATTGTGTGACATAATTATAGAGTGACAAAAGATAAAGGAAATGTGTACATGAAAATAATTTACATCAATCTAAAAGAAAGTGCTTGCATGCAATTTGTTTCCACAAAAGAAATCACTTAACAAATCACCTAAACATTCTTCACTAATACCACCCACTTAAAACAAGAAAATGCTAGAAAATAATGGATTTCATGATAGACATTAGACACTATTACAAAAATAGAAATTGTAGAATAACTCAAACATAGTAAACATCTACATGAAAATAGGTGCAAAAATCTGTAGCTATTAAGGCTAGCATTAAAAAGTAATAATTCTTGGTATTCAGCTTTGCTAAGACATGCAGATTGTTAAGATGGCCACACTTCTAGGTGTAGCAACAAGGAAAAGAACATGAGAAGTACCTGAGTATAAAAACTTTCTTGATATAAGAATGACAAAAATCAAAATTTCAACAGCCCGGTGAAAGAATATAACAAATAGCTGCAAGCTATGTCTTTTGAGCCACTCAAGAGGATCCAAGATGAGATGCCTATATTTAAACAACGACTAACTAATTTACAACCAATGGCCCTGGAATATCATAAGCTAGCCAAGAATAGTTATGAGTACACACCTGATACATGCATATCCCAACTGGCGGAACCGATGGAACAAGTGTGAGGTTGGGGGACATCTAGGATAATCCCTTGATCGCAGAAACTCATCTTTTAATGCAGATAAAGCAGTAGAAAAGCGAAGTGCTTTGATTGCATATATTCCTCTCAATACCTGAGGCACAGAAGCAAAAGTAAATTAAGAGGGTCATTTTCAGATTCTGGTACAAGAAATGTTACTGTATAGTGTATAGTACCTGTGTGAATTGCAGGCCTGACTGAGATAGTGATACAGCAAGATCACCACAAACTGGAGAACCTCTGGCGAGAATATCAAGTGATCTTGGAGTAATACGCAAGCTATCAAACCTTCAGTCAGGCATGATAAACATGTCAATGGTCATGCAATGTTAAGATCAAACTTTTCAAGAAAGATAAACAAGCAAAGGAAAAACGTATCATTCATGTTTAAGGAAAAAAAATATTGATCGCTAAACTAGATCTGCAAAACCAAAAGAGAACCTTGATGTAATTTGGTATAGTACTTCTGACAAATCGATTTTCTGCTCAAAGTATTGTTGCATTGTCGCATATCCGATGAGAAGAGGTTCTAGTAGCCCAACGAGGCAATTTTTTATCTCAAACTTCTTCTTTTGACGTACATTAATATCACTTGAAATTGCAAGCAGCAGGCGGTCATTCAAAGCTCCAAGCAGCACTGTGTGGAGGCAGTCGATTGAAAACCAGAAAGTTAATTGTTAAGCTTCGGATAGGAGAAATCTTATCAGAACAGTATCCCTTTCCAGGATCCTTCATTGAGCGAAAAATAAGTTAATCACCTGCATTAGGCATACTGATTGAAAGGATTGTTCTAACTTTTCCATCCCAGCCCAGCACATTAATGGAAGTAGAAGTGGAAAAGAGAAGTGCTGGTCCAAGCCACAACAGGGATCTAAAGTAACCAAAAGTTAAGGGCCCTCAAGGATCTAAGGACGTGAAAATAGAACAATAGTCATTAGTCAAGCAGTTATTAAGATTTGGTTCCTCCTACCCAACCCCAAGGGGAAGAGAGTGATGAAACAAACAGATATGCACATGTGTGCATGTGTGTGTGTGTGTGTGTGTATTTTTTTCACATACAAATTTAGAGAGAGGGAGAGAGAGAGAGGGGTCAGAAGGCCTGAAGGATATTGGAGGAAGTCCTTTATCAAATTTTGTGGAAGTACTGGCCAATACATCTAAATCAGCTGTAACAATGAGCACCCGTTGTGTGGTCAATATACCAGCAACAAAGCCTCTTAGTGTTTCTTGCCAATGTACCTATATACAAAAGCTTGAACTATATTAGTGGCCCTAAAAAATTTGCAAGTGAATTATCAATATGAAATTTAAGAAAATAAATGAATTAATATTCAAATCTATGGAATGCAAAAGGTTCAGCACTCCAGTATTAGAATAGGTCTACAAGCTTTCCCTTATGAGATTCTAAACAAAGTTTCTTGAGCATTGAAATCAGAACTTGATAAAATATCCAGATACACTGCATAGAGGCACACTCTGGTGCATATGGATGCACGGGGCATTTGCCCTAATTGAATCCTGTTAAATCAAAGGTGGAAATATGATGTTGGGGCAAAATACTCATAGTCAAACTCATCAAAGCACATATTTATACAAAAGGGTCCTAACCCAACTAGGAAAACTAACATAAGAGTTCTAACTAAACTAGGAAACTACTAAATTGCTCTACAAGCAATTACCATAAACAAATATATTTCTAACATTCCCCCTCAAGCTAGAGCATAGATTTTAATCATGTCTAGCTTGTTACAAAGATAATCAACTATAACCCAAAAAATAGAACGAAAAGAAAAACGAAAAGGAAAATCTGAAACTTGAACTTCAACTGATATCTCAAACATAATTCGAATCTGATCCAAACTGAATCTCACACCAATTATATGTAGATCCAAACAGGTATCTAGATAACTCACAAATGTCTGAACCAAACTGAATCCCACACCAATCAGATGTTGTCCCAAATTGGTATCCAGACAACTCACAAACGGCTGAACCAAACTGAATCTCACACTAATAAGATGTTGACCCAAACAGGTATCCAGACAACTTACAATGTTGAGACGAGCAAAAAACGCAATGAACTAACCTGAATTCCGACATCAAACAAGCTCACACGTACCAAAAATTAAATATGACAACGAACAGATCTCACACCACACCGGTGCTGATTCAAACAAGTACTCAAACAATCACATGAAGTCGAGCCGAGTCGAAGGGTACCGCCGAGCAAATTCCGGTCACAGACGCGCGCCTGTAAGCGCGAAAAACTGAATTGAGCAAAAACACTATTCACACTCACACTGTTCAAGCGCATGGGACCTACACGCACCGACTCCTGCGATCGGACTTCCGGCGAAGGTTTGACGGACGGTGGCGCACCTCCCAATGTCGGAGGTGTCAACCGGTGAAACTCCAAACTCAAATGGTAGTTTTTCCCTTTTTCACCAAAAAACCCTAATTTTCAAATCTAAAACCTTAATTTCAAACTTCGAAATTTCAAACCCTGATCTGGAACATAACTCTGATACCATGTTAAATCAAAGGTGGAAACATGATGTTTGGGCAAAATACTCTATATTCATAAACTCATCAAAAAACCTATTTATACAAAAGACCTAACTAGGAAAACTAACATAAGAATTCTAACTAAACTAGGAAACTACTAAATTGCTCTTCAAGCAATTACCATAAATTCTAACTAAACTAGGAAACTACTAAATTGCTCTTCAAGCAATTATCATAAACAAATATATTTCTAACAAATCCTAATTAGGGATCAATAAATCTTAATTGGAGATTAGTAAATCCTAATTGGGGATTTATAAAACCTAATTGGGGTGGATGCACTGTGCATCCGGATGTACATAAGTTCTTTCCATCTCATTATTATGATCTGTGACAATGTGAAATGAAAAACAAGAATTAAAAAAAAAGGTTGTACCACATTAATATCATGTCCAATTTGCTTCAGATTGCACTTGGATTGTAGAATTTGATAGGAGAGGATTTACATAAAGATGTTGAATCAATTCACATTCAATGGATGTCAAATCCACCAATACCACCCAAAAATTAGTTAAAACTGAGCGTGATAGATTGCATATCAATTTCTATAGAGAACCTCCAAACAGAACCTATAGAATTGTCAATTATGAATATTCATGCTCTATATCCTTCAATGTTATTGGAGGGAGGGTCATTTGAAGTTAGAAATAAGAGATCCATCCATGCATCATAGTGCTCTAATCAACAATTATGATGCCCGCTCAAGCATCAGCCATTACTATATGATGAAATTAGGTATATTCTCCATTCACATGTTTCTGAATCAGTCAAACAACAATATGCTCAAGGAAAACTATGACAAAGGTCTCCTTACATTTTGCAAGCAATTCAAAAGGTAAAGAACACACTTAACATGGAGATTCATCATCAGTAACACAAGATTGAAAACTTGGATAATTACCTGAAGTACCATCTCATTTACTTTCAATTTAACGAACTTCCGCCCTTCAGCTTTTGTTGAGATGTAATGCCCATCAGTACTAGGAAGACGGTATCCTATGATGAGTTTTCCCAAAACAATCTGATCCCCATGAGAAGCAATTAACAAAGTTGACTCTACAAAAGAAGAACTCTGAATCAAAATGAAGCCACTTTTCTCAGGCATGTATAAAAACAAACAATCCTTTTTCAAGCACCTAGAGGAGTAGAAAAGATGCGATCAACTTCACTGTCAAACATAAACTGCATGGGACCCTTAATTGAAGCAGCGTCAGTTTCCTCAGACTGCTTTTCATAAGCAGTTACATTTTTCTCCATGGATTCTTGAGAGCCAGCCCCTGGCAACATATATAAGGAAAGTGTAGTCTTATCCTCATCTAGGATAGCAAATTGATTTTCATTAGGACCAACAAAGGCTGCATCTTCACCTGAAAATTTTGCATAAAAGGATTGAAGTAATCTCTCACTACACAGTTCAAATTACAGCAACAACAATATAGAAATACTGTACAGACCTTTTACTGTGGTAACTTTACTATTTGCGAACTTAGGATCTGTGTTCTCCCAGTACAGCACCAACTCATTCGTAGCACCACTTAACTCATACGCTACAAGAAATATGTGCTGCTTTTTACTATAAATTATGTATTTTGGATTAATTTCTACATTCCCAGGAATCTGCAAACAGAAGATGAGTTTCATATCATATTCTAGTAGTAACACAATGATTACTAGTCGAGAAAAAAACTAATAGAACTTTACCGAAGTATTAAGCTTCTTATAGATACTTTCACTTCCAGAAGTGAGATTATAAGCCATGAGATTTGTCCCTTCAATATAAAAAGCCCTGACAGGATAGTGTAGAACCCGGTTCTCTTTACTGAAGAAATTTAATTCCAGGTGAAATGGCTGCCAAATTGAGTTAATCAGTGTCTCTCCAATGTCCCTATCTATGCATGCCATTTAGCAACAGGGTCAATGCAGTTACCTGGCAAATAGGAAAGTCTCGCAAACAATTTTTAGTGTCCTTAATAGTAATTAGAAGTAATCGAGATATTGGAGCACTCTTTGCATGGCCTTCCATGAAATGCTGTCATGACCAGGAAGAGATGATTATTCAAGCACAGTTATGGAAAAGAGGTGGAATGAATTTATAAGCTCAGCTATCTATAAG
Organism: Salvia rosmarinus; assembly: GCA_036937905.1. Classification (NCBI taxonomy): domain Eukaryota; kingdom Viridiplantae; phylum Streptophyta; class Magnoliopsida; order Lamiales; family Lamiaceae; genus Salvia; species Salvia rosmarinus. The sequence goes on along the minus strand of CM072815.1, from coordinate 96,366,229 downwards.
TTTATCCTCATTTCATAATTGGTTGGTAGCTGACCTATTTGCAAGGAATGCTAAGGAAAATTCTAATACAGTGTTGATAATGGTAAATGTTTAGTAGGTCCTTGTAATTGCAAAAGTTGGAATAAATCTCCACATTCGTGAATAAAAAGGATAGACATCCATTACGATCTAGGAAAATTATATAACTTACAAACAATTTGAAACTGTGCCAATTTTTTAGAAGACATAAGCAGATCGACATCTATCATAATCTAATATGGATTGTTTTGTCTGACTTGGAAACCCAAGTTAATAAATCCAAAAATGTTTTCAGAAGTTAACTCCTCTCCAGTTTATCTAAAGCGGAGCAGGCAACTGCTGTAGTTCTGATAGATGAGATAAGTAGTAAAGTACAAATTTATTACCTTTCTGATACACTTACTGCGAAAAACAAATCAGTCTTTAAATAAAAAAACTGATATTTTATGCATTTCTCCGGTTGACACCTCCGGCACAGGGAGGTGTGCCACCGTCCGACGAACCTTCGCCGGAAGTCCGGTCGCCGGAGCCGGCGCGTGTGGGGCCCACGCGCGTGAACAGTGTTCTGGTGAACAGTGCACGTGTGAACAGTGTTTCTGTGCAGTGCAGTTTTTCGCACGTACAGGTCGCGTCCGTGGTCGGAATTAGCTCCGGCTGATCCTGTTCGACTCGCCTCGACGTCATGTGTCTGTTTGAGTACTTGTTTGGGTCAGCTACGGTGCGATGCGAGATCTGTCCGTTGTTAGATTTGATGTTTGGTGCTCGTGAGCACGTTTGTTAATGGAATTCAATTTGGTTTGTTGTGGTTTGCTCATCTCAACGTTTGTGAGTTGTCTGGATAACTGTTTGGGTCAACATCTGATTGGTGTGAGATTCAGTTTGGGTCAGACGTTCGTGAGTTGTCTGGATACCTGTTTGGATCTGCATCTAATTGGTGTTCCGTTTGTTGTGGCTTGCTCATCTCAACGTTTGTGAGTTGTCTGGATAACTGTTTGGGTCAACATCTGATTGGTGTGAGATTCAGTTTGGGTCAGACGTTCGTGAGTTGTCTGGATACCTGTTTGGATCTGCATCTAATTGGTGTTCCGTTTGTTGTGGTTTGCTCATCTCAACGTTTGTGAGTTATCTGGATAACTGTTTGGGTCAACATCGATTGGTGTGAGATTCGGTTTGGGTCGAGGCGTTCGTGAGTTGTCGGATACTGTTTGGATCTGCATCTAATTGGTGTTCCGTTTGTTGTGGTTTGCTCATCTCAACGTTTGTGAGTTGTCTGGATAATTGTTTGGGTCAACATGTCGATTGGTGTGAGATTCGGTTTAGGTCGGACGTTCGTGAGTTGTCTGGATACTGTTTGGATCTGCGTCTAATTGGTGTTGGATTCGATTTGGATCGATTTGAATTATGTTTGAGATTTTGTTGAAATTTAAGGTTTTCGATTACGGTTTATTTTGGGTTAGGATTGATCTCCCAATTATCAACTTTTAACACAATTGCATCATTTCTATATTTTCAAGATACACCACAGACTTATGAGAATTCAGAGCACATGTTTCTTCATTGTCCTTTTTCATTCAATTAGTGGAAGAGAGTGTTTCAAGACATTTGGTTTTTTATGGATTTTGTCAAATTTTACCCATGATATGTTCGTATCAAACCTCTTAACCTTCATTTGTAAAAGGAAACATGTCTTATGATAAATGATTTCCTATAGTGTCTAGGCCCTTATGGTTACAGGAATAAAATATTTTAAAAAACTCAAGGAATCCCTTGATGAGGTTTAGGAGAGGATTAAATTGGTTGGAGGGGGATTAAACCACATATAGATTATAAAGCAGTCCATATTCTTTATACTTTTAAGATGCGGAGTAGGGCGGTTTAGATTGTCAATTTTGTACAACTTTTGAGATTCAACAGCAGCAAATTGTAAGCTCCAGATATCCATGAAATGAACATAATAAATAGAATAAACCAGAGAGTATACGAGCTTACACTGTAAAGAAAAGCCTTCCTCGCCACATCAGAAATTGTAAGCTGGCTTTGACTGAAATGAAAAGAAAATGTCAAGGATGCTCGAAAATGATAAAAGTAAACAAAATCCCTTGTCTCTAGATTCCAGAAAATGACGTATTCATCAGCAATGGTATTTTGACAAAGCGCTAAAACAACTAGGTAAATAAATTCTGCAAATGTATCAGTAATATTCTGAAAGTGAAGCAGGTCTGCCATTTATTCCACAGAGAAAATTTTAGGCTAATGTTTTCAGCATGAGTTAACCCCTTATATATTCTTTTACAACTAAAGAAAGTAAAGAGCTTTTTATTGAATTGAATCTAATTGTACACACAAACACATTATCTCCAGCATAGTCCTCCTACATTCTTAGCTTAGGGAGTAGCAATGCACAATCACTCCGATCTATTTTTCTCATTGTTTATGGTTTATTATGTGAAAAAGTCATCTTCCTCATCATTTGAACATTATTCTTAAAACTTAAGTGTGAGCGTCCATCTAATAATTAAGGCATGTTTGGACATCTAAAGAGTGAACATACATGGCTGAGTTGAGCATTCATAGCTCAATATACGACCTCCCACTCTAATAGCTCCATAGTAATTAACTAATTATAACAGGCCATGAAGCACAAATACAAAATATGATAGGAAAATACATGCATCTTTCAAAAATTAAAATACAAATACATTCAAAATATGGTTATATTTTTTAGGGTTATTGGCATATAATACACGAACTTTGATGTGATTTTGGTTTTGCTTACGAATTTTAAAGTAGTATATAAATAAATGAACTTTGATATAATTTTGATTTTGAACACAAACTTTAAGAGGAGTATATAAATACACGAACTTATTGATTTTAGTAATTTTACTACGATTTATATTTCGACCAAATCGAAATTGACATGGCATTAGATATGATGAGTTGATAACGACGATAAAGTAAACTAATAAATAAAATATAAAAGAAACATTTACACTTGATAAAACACGCACAATTGACTCATTAACACGCACAAAACACATATGTACACTTCACGAGAAAGAAAAAAATAAAGGAATATAACATAAACGCACAAAACGAAGAGAGCACTTCAAATTTTAAACCTATCATTTGTACATGGAGTAAATGACGAACAAATAGGCTACTACAAATGTCTTCTTCTTCTTTATACACGAACTTTAAGATTTTCACATCGTTGTCAACTCATCATATCGAATGTCATGTCAGTTTCAATTTGACAAAAAAAAAATTTATGGTAAAATTGTATACTCCTTTTAAAGTTCGTGTACAAAACCAAAATCAAGCAAAGTTCGCGTATTTATGCACTCCTTTTAAAATTCGTGTGCTAAACCAAAATACATCAAAGTTTGTGTATTTATATTCCAATAACCCAATTAATTATTATATTTTATTTTATTATTAATAATAGTATTAAATTTATATAGACTCATTCATATCAAAATAAAGCAAATAACTACTTAATTAAAAGTCTCAAATAATAGTCTTAGTATTGGTACAATAAAAGTTTGCACAAAATTCAAAATATATTAATATTACTAATTACTAAAGGAATAAAAGTCCCATGCTTATAGAAAAAAAATCTACAATCAATTCATTCAAGTCTTCTTTCTCATAGTCTCAACCGTTAGCCCCATGAAAATAGATGACCCATCCCCAGCGGAAATAGATGACTCACCCCTACGAAAATAGAACAAAAGTGAAAACAACAAAAAAGGAAAACAGAAAGAAAGAAAAGAAGAAAACGCAAACAGATTCAGTGATGGCGGCGGCAGCGGTGTAAGTGGCACCGGCGCCAGCATGGTGAGCAGCGGCGTGGACCAGGCGGCAGAGTTGACGATATATCTAATATGTGAGTTTGATTTTTGATATGTAATATAAATACTGAAACCCTAAAAAACTTTTTGACTTTGACAAAATCATATTTAATACGTATTCGATTTAATAAAAGAAAAAGAAAAAAAAAAAGTTGTAAAACGTATTTAGACATATTTTTTCGTATTCGTATTAATTACATACGTGAGTGAATACTCTGTCCCCCAAAGCGTATTCGTGCTTCCTAGATAACACGGACATGAAAGAATCCCATTGGCTATCAAAGATTAAATTAGGAGTGGGTCCTCATATTAGGTTAACAATGATGAAAAATTATATCTCATCAAAAAACTTCCATTACTCACCCTTTCATATGATGCTCTTGAAGTTGAGCTTGCAGTTGATGATCAGCTAAAATACCAGATGAACCAAGGGACGCTAGTTTTTCCTTTAAGACGGATGCTGCTCAACAAATCATAGTTAGCATATATAAGCAAATAATACCATTAGCATGTATGACAGAAAGCAACAAAATACCATGATAAAATTCAAAATACATCTTATCATTCAGCTGCATATTCATTAGAACTATCTTAACTTGAATCAGCACATAATCAATAGAAGATTGGCAAGATTGAGGGAGATGATAAGTCATGGCAAATAAAATAAAAGATTGGCATGATTATTCATCTCTATTACCAAGCTAAAACAGGCAACAAAATCAGTACTAAAATCAGATTCAACACACAACATAGGAATGTAGCACATAAAAGTTGATTGCCATCACAAAAAATATCAAAACGAAAAATGAGAATTGTTCTCAAGGAAAACCGCCATCTCAAAGAACTTTGAGTTACAGATAATTAAGACATGCAGCCATGTCATGTAATGTCCAATCACAAAAACCACAAACACATGAGGCATCTATAACAAGGCAAGCACGAAATAAATGATCGAGCAAGCATAAGAATATAAGTGAAAAATACCTGATGATCCCCTTGCACTTTGCAAAACAGCAAACAGTTGTTTCCGCCCTTCTCTAGTATAAGCAGCTCGATTCTTGCGGTTGTCTCCCCCAGTCATGCCCTATATAAGAATCACATAAACTATTTATTTCCATCTAAACCATCTAATTATGCAACCCACATCTGATAAGTCCAGATATGCTTACTGCAAAAGTAATGTTGCTAGATTTAATTTTGGGTGCACTTCTAATGCCCTTATTCGAGGGAGCGGATAAACAGCTTCTCCTCCTTGCTGAGCTAGAACACGAGGGATGTCAATAGATTCAACAGCTGTATGATAAAAGATTATTAGAATCAATGAGAAAATAACCATGCCACACAAGATTGAAAATATTGTATAAATTAAGAGCTTCACTAGGGAGATGAAAATAAAAGTGATTATTACAATCCTTCATGACAGGACGTCAAAATTATTTGAACTTAGCAAAGATAAAGATGGAGCAATCATAACATATTCGCTACTTACATGAAGTAATTATTTATAAGTGTATACTTGATCTTCACTACCTTAAATTTTATGATTGTCAGAATTGAAAATGATGAGAAGTCAACTTCAAGATGCATCTCACTCAACTAACTTTTCCCCCTAGTTTTGCATCCCAAATGTGCAATACTAGACATCGAAACTGATTAAGAAACAGAAAAATAATATCGGCCAATATGTTAACTGTTCCCCAAAACCATGGTTATAGGAAAGTGACACTCACTTATATACCACTATAGTTGTATATTTAGAAATATATTCTACTCTACACCCCACCTGGGGTGACAAGATACCAAATACAGAGTCAGGTGGCTGGATAATTATCTAATAATAAGTATTTTGTAAGCAACGTATTTATATATAATATCTATATTCATAAGAGGATGTTAGGAACAAACTAAGCCATGAGAGTGTGAGAGAAACTTTCTCATTGAAAAAAATAAAGTTTGAAATATCTTATATATGTTAGAGTTAAAACAAATTCTTATATACTACTATGAGAGAAAATCGCTTATTGTTGTTTATTTTCCTTGTTTTCTTTTCTCCAACAGTTTATGCTTTCCTTTTCTTGAGTTCTAAATGAATCTATAAATCAAGCCTTAAATTTTGAATCGCATCATCTTTAAATTCATGTAAAATTATAAAATTAGGTGAATTTATGTTATTTTCCAAATAATTTTGAGTGCAAATTTGTTTATAATGACCAATTGCAATCATTTCATATATTATTTTGTAGCTAGTGATACAAAAGATAATGTGGTTGAAGATGATGTGAAAGTTGAAGATCAATATTATTTTATTAATGAGTCATCTGAAGGAGAAGAGGAAGAAAGATTTGCTCCATTAGATGATAAGGAAGAAGATGATTATGTTGGGGTTGATGAGGAGGATTAGACTTTAATATTAGACATATTTAGATTTATGAGTTTATGCTTTAATGTTTGTGTTGAACTTGAAACTTATGTTTTATCAATTTCTAGAGTTTTAAGTTATATATATATATAGGGGTTGAATCCAGTGAGAACTCATCTTTTTTTAGAACTTGAGAACCATGCATAAGACGTTGAAGATAATGCACAAAACAGTATAAAGTTGTGCATAACGAAAACTTTCTAAATTTGTTGCACAACAAAATAATTTTAGAAAGTTTTCGTTATGCACAACTTTATACCGTTTTGTGCATCATCTTCAACGTCTTATGCATGGTTCGCAGAGTTCGCAAAAAAGAAGTGGTTCGCATTTGATCAACTCCCTATATTGAGAACTCATCTTTTTTTAGAACTTGATAACCATGCATAAGACGTTGAATATAATGCACAAAACAGTATAAAGTTGTGCATAACAAAAACTTTCTAAAATTGTTGCACAACAAAATAATTTTAGAAAGTTTTCGTTATGCACAACTTTATACCGTTTTGTGCATCATCTTCAACGCCTTATGCATGGTTCGCAGAGTTCGCAAAAAAGATGTGGTTCTCATTTGATCCACTCCATATATATATTTATATATATATATATATATAGGGGTTGGTTATGGTGAGAAAGCTCCTTAATGTACGAAAATACGAATAGTAGCACATCTTTCATATTTTGTAGCACAATCAGAATTACTATATTGCACATGTTAGTTTAGCACATATTTCATCAATTCGTAGCACATATGCTAAATATATTAGTTTAGCACATCTTTTTCATTGCAGCGTAGCACAAGAAGAGTTATAGTGTTGCACAATAATCCGTATAGCACACAAAACACAAAACTGTAGCACACCCGAAAATTAAATCTCAATCATTGATATAGCAAATCAAAGGCCCAGATTCATTCCTATTTCCTACCAAATTATCCATTCCTACGATCCATCTTTATATATATATATATATATATATATATATATATATATATATATATATATATATATATTATTTAATCCGTCGTGCTTCGCCATAACGCGCCACGCCATCCGCCATAATCTTAATAATATTATGTTAACTGTTCGAGTGTATAGTTGTATATTTAGCCACCAAGATACCAAATACAGAGTCAGGTGGCTGGATAATTATCTAATAATAAGTATTTTGGTATTAATATCTATATTCATAAGAGGATGTTAGGAACAAACTAAGCCATGAGAGTGTGAGAGAAACTTTCTCATTGAAAAAAAATAAAAATGAAGATATTTATCCAAATTGGAAAAGAAGGTGAAAGCATAGAGAGCTATTTCAGAAGACACGGCAAAACACCAAAAGATTTGAGGGAAAAGGTTAAAGTTTGCCAAAGAGGGGCAAAGTAGCTAAAGTATTTTTGGAGAAGAAAGTAGCTTTCAAAAGATATGGCTACATTATCTAGAGCATTAGAGATCAAATCTTCCTTGAACCTTAAAAGGACAATATCTCGAGATAGACCACTAAAATAGCAATGTGGAACATCATCAAGACATGGGACAACAATGTTACTCTTGAAAGGACAGATATGAGAGCTCAACTAACCAGCAGGCTCAAAGAAATTTGCTTGCATTGGTGGTCTGTTGGGATTCACAATTACTCGTGTTTTCCACACTTGAACACTTCCATCTTTTGACAAAGTGACAAGCAACCGCAACATTGGGAGCCAAGAAAGTGATGTGATTGGTTGTGAACCTGCTTGTGTACTAGCATTGCACATCAAGAAAAATTGTCATGATTCAAGAACAAGGATTGCCATTACAGCCCAAAAATAGTTATAATAACAACGAACGTTATTAAAATGCTGATTCACAAAAACTTGAGGGATATCTACAATAAATATAAGATGAAATCTTGGAATCAGGCTTACAATTCATTTCATATGGTCTCAAGTTCTTACCAGCAAGACATAAGAACAACTTTAGAAAAAAATTAATATAGGAAAAGAGAAATAAAGCATACAGAATAAGTATCTATGAAGATGGCAGCACAGTGACTAGAATCAAGAACTAAAGATTCACCATAAAACATCAGATATATATTGATGGTTAACAAAAATATAAAGCGCAAATCTCAAGTAAATACTGGTATTATAAAATGTATTAACAGAACAAGAAATATCGGGACAGATGGTGCCTATAGATAACTCACATTCCGATCATTATAGGTCTTTCCGTGGAAACATCCCATGCCAAAACTGTACCTCGTCTGTCACCAACAAATATCCATTCCAATGTTGGATGAAATGCAAATGCTCCAGCACCCTGTAGCCTGATGGTGTTATCAACTGCAAAGGGCCAACAAATTATTAATCCATCTAAGTAAGGAAATTAACTTTCCAGAGAAGCTTTGCTGTGTTTCAGCAAATCAGCAGAAAAGGAGTGTATGGGCACATAGCTGCTGATCAACTCTTACGTTGTAGAGTGTAAAGAACAGCATATGTATGGATATTGTAAGCTCGAATCAAACCGTCTTGATAAGCCACATACTAGCAACAGAAGCAAATGCATAAAATCATCAGCCTCTATGAAGTGTATGTATAATCTGACAGACAAGTGGTACTAGCAACAGAATTTGAGAGCTTAAGAACATTCCAGTTGAAATTCTTACCAAAACAGGAAGGCGAGGATGACAAGCAAGATTGACAATAGGTTTCTTCAGGTCAGTCTTTATTTTGGTGGGTGCTTTTCCGCCTACCACAGTTCCAACAACTTGAAACAAGAAATCATCATAATTAGCATCATGCAAGCAAAATTAACCAGAAAGATCCACCAGCATAACTATGACCATAATGAAGTCCAAGGCTGTTACATTAATGATAAATGGTATGGAATAGAAAATTCAGTATTACAAGGAAGACAAATGACTAATTCAGTTGTTATAAAACTAAAACTAATCCATGTGGTTTTTTCTTTTCTTTTTTACTTTTTTACAAGAAAACTGATATCTGTGTTGGACCACGGGTTACTGTGTCTTTATGTCCAAACATGCTGGTATGGTAGAGAAAGAAGTGAAACACTAAAGCTGGTCCTTCCAATGCAAGTGGTTGACAAGTGAACAAGAAAATATTACTGTGTCTTTATGTCCAATGATGCTGGTATTGTGCGGTAGGGAAGTAGTGAAACACTAAAAGTTCGTCCTTCCACTGCAAATAGGGTGAAAAGTGGGCAAGAAAATCACTGCTTTCTTCAGATAAGCTCATAGATTCTCATTACAAAAAGGCGACTGTCTGAGAGAATTATCATTATTGAGTCTCCGTAGAGTTCTCTTTAGTATCGCAATGCTGGGACCCAGCTTTTAACCTAATTAGGAAAGCCATGTTGTCCTCTTACACAATTATTTTGCCATAACCATTCAGATATCTTTTCATGATGCAAAAACATAAAAACAAATAGAGGAGACCTGCTCTTGGCACCAAATGTGGATAATAATTGGTTTGTTGCACTAGTCCTAGATAGTAGATGACAGATTGGTGATGGACAAGGATGGTGGGGAGCAACTATCCATAATCATTTGTCACTGTCATTATCATATCTAGTGGGTGGACTGTCAATATGCATATCTATAACAATCATTTTATACACAACAAAAAGTATAGCTTCATCACCATCCTGTTCTTTAATATCATTAACTATGTAGAATGCCACTTCAGCATGCACAACTACAAACTTAGTTATCAGAGAAAAACAAGAAAATCGGACTCACTCCCTTCTCCAGTTCTCCTTCCTTTCCTCCCTCCTTCCCCCTTGGCAGACCTTGACACCAACTTCCCCACCCCACCCCCGGCAGCACTGGCCTTCTTTCTACATATTGATATTTCAGGAAAGAAAAGAAAAAGAAAAAGAATCTTATAACGGGCTCAACCTGTCACACTCATCTTCTTATGGAAACCGAAAAACACTACAGGCTGAAGAGGAGTCAAGGCAAGATGGACTTCAGTGTCAATTGATATCTGTTCTGTCCTCTTTTCAGGTGAATGCAAAACACAGGTTTGCTCAGTGTCAAAGTCACAGGAACGGATTGTACAATCCTGCATGGAAAGCAGATGCCATTCACAAATGAGAAGGAGATAATACATAAGTTCAATATTAACTTGATATCCAGTTAGTCGAGTACAATTGAGCATGGGACACAATATGGCAATATATATGACATCAAAGCTTGGATGAGGATCATTTAAACACAAGTCAATCCCATAAACTCACAACACTTAGGGGGCGCTTACTATTCAGGATTGAAAATATACATGATTAAGCATTTTTTATCTTCATAGCACGGATTTCTCCAATCATACTGCTTTCAACTGATGCATCAAGCAAGTTAACTCAATATGTAGAAACTATCAAAGGCCTTGGGATATCCAAAATTCCAATCCATCGTAGTAAACAATGGATTAGTTTATACTCTTTTTATCTATCTAGGCTAATCATCAATAGTAAACGCCCCCTAACTAGAGAAAGAAAGATGATATGTTTCCAGTCTTGTATTTAGGCAAGTGGAGAGGGGGTATGCTCTGTGACACAGTCTCAAATATTTCCACTAATAATCTTTTCCATCCCACTTCACACATTCCCCTATATCCAGAACACCCACCAGGCCCTTCCTCCCAAACAAATTTGGTGCACCTCCGGTTACATTTCAAGAAATCAAAGCAAGCAACATTTTTTACAGTGCTTCCTAGAGTTGATCCTACAGCTTACAGTTCCCGTTGTAGCATTTTAACATAATCAAAGGAAGTTTCTTCTCCTATTATCGTTGCAAATGCAGTCATCGCAAAATTAGTCAGAAAACTGACCTCGAGCACAGCAACGAGCGAATGGCCAGCCGTGGGGCTATAAGCCATGCGAACGACAGGTGAGCCTATGTCCACAGACGCGATCTTACTCCCCGTATAAGCATCAAATTCTGTACACGCATAAATATAACTCCTATTACAAAATACCTTGTAAAAAAAAAAAGACAGCGAATACATGAGAAAGCATACCTATGATATGAGAGCCGATGGCGGCGGAGACGACCGCCTGTGTCGGGTGGAATGCGGCGGCATGGGGTTGTAAGGGTTTGGAGCTCCGGCCGGCATGGCGTAGATCCAGATGGTGTACGGTGGCCCACTCCATCGGGGAACAGTTGCAGCTATCTACACGCGCTCTAAGTCAATACAATTACAGTAAATAATCCGATTGAAACATGTGAGTTGAGTTCAATTCAAGTTGAAGGAGATACGAAGTTCGGAACGGCCGAAAATGGTTCGAGAAAGATGAAGGATCTCTGATCAGGTGTAGAAGATCCGTGATTTAGAGGAGCTAAAGCTACTGAGGAAATGAATTGTCGGGATCAGATCCACCTAGCTTGAGTTCTGTGTGTTGCATCAAGACCTCTCTGGCGACATCGCTCGCAGCCTAGGATGGAAAATTCCTATGGCACAGGTAAAAGACCGAGACGAGTAATTGTACAAAAACCTCCACAAATTAAAAAGCTATTAATTAATCGATAAATTATTAATTTATTGATTATTAAAGATATTTTTTATATTCAACGAATTTAAATTTCATCATATGAATTCAACAAACTTAAATTTAATGAGATAGGAATTCAACAAATTTGGTTTACATTGTATGGAAAAATACATAAAATTTAAATTTTAGAATAAGTTGTTGATACCGTAACTTAAAACAAGTTAATGATGAAGCTCGGGATGGTACAAGACCATTAGATCTAATCATGCGAAAGGAAGCAAGAGTAGCACTGAAAATTCTTCATAATTTTTTGTTACAATTGATCTTGTGTTGAAGTGGAATCCACACACTAACACTGCACATTTTTTAGTTCTTCAATTCAATATTTGGATCTTTTCTTGCATTCCCTTAGTTGCTCCCCGACCCGGAGTTGATTATAGGGGAAGAGCCTCACCTAGGAAAATGCACAATTTGGGCATCGTGTGTCAACAATCAATCGGACTTTTGATTTTCTCAAAATTTACAGGATAGTTATCGGAATCCAACAATTATTAGAAATTTACTATGACCTACCAATTTTCTAGAGGGCGTTTGGTTGAGCTTATACACTCCTCAAAATAGCTTATAAGTTGTTTGGTAGCTTATATATCTCTTCAATTTTTTCTCTCAGCTTATAGTTCAATTATCCAAACACTTTGACAACTTATCAGTTTTCGAGACATTATTTTTCATAAACTCTTAAAATATCTTATAAGTTATTGGAGCTATAAATTCTCTAAAATAATTCAACCAAACACCTTCTAAATTGAAACTAACTTTTTTCCTTCTTTTTTTTCATTCACTTATAAACCAAACCAACGGTGTGCTGTATAAGGCTACAACATGGATCAATAAGAGGAATAGGATTGGGCCTCCATATTGGCCTTAAATAATTAAGTTAAGTCCATAATTTTACTTAAGTCCTTTAATATCAAATATTTATTAATTAATTTAAATTATTGACTGCTGCAATTAAGTAATCATTTTTTGTTTCAAATTGAATATGGCTCAAGCTTATTATCATCATATTGGATACTAATCAACCAAATTTAATAGGATAAAACATTATGTGCTCCTTAAAGAGACATCATCGTTTTGGACTCGATGAAACACGTGTTTTTACTATAATTAGCAGTCATCATATAACTAATGTCGTCATCCAAGATATCGAAAATATTGAGTCATTAACTTGAGCATCACCTTCATAAATGAAAATGACGTACATTAAATACATATAGCTAAAACTTATCAACAAGAATTAAGAATAATAAATACCAATGTCCATATTTTTCTAATAATCCGTAAAAGAAAATGATCTTATTGTTGATCACGTTCAATGCATTATCTAATGTACTCATGTAAGCTATTAGTTCAGACCAGCTAAAATCATTTTCATTTTGAAGCTAAAATCAATTTAATTATTATTTATCCAAAATATAATCAAATTATTGAGTATGTTATTGTTCATGACAAGATTATTAGTATAATTTTTAGTTTAGCCTTCGGAAGAATAAAATTATCGTTTTTAGGGGAATAAACAAAATTTGGTCACTAATCTTTGAAGAAGAAGAAATCCGTACTCTTTTATTGGAATAAATAACATTTCTCCTTTGATTTTCGACAAAACTAGATCCCTTATTTTGTGGAATTGCTAATGATTTTTCAAATTGTCGACTGAAAACTAGTAGAAACTTCCAAAAGAAAGTTGTTAACTAAAAGTAAAACTAGTTGTGATTCTGAAATCGTAAATTCTGATTAAGAATTACTACTCAACATGAAAATAATTATAAATTCTAATAATAAATAATCACCAAAGAGTAAATAATTTACTAACTCTTTTTTCAAATTTTAAAACCTAATAATAACTAAAACAACACTAATTGATAATCACTAATTGATACTCCCTCTATCCCATTATTGTTAGCTTGTTTTCCTTTTTGGGCTGTCTCATTATTGTTGGTCCGTTCAAAAAAAGGAAATAATTTTACAATAAAAAGTATCTCGAATTTCGTATTACACACTATTTTATATATAAAACATAATTTTCCTTAATCTATGTATATAAAGAAAAGAGTCACCAATACTAGACGGTTAGAGTATTAAATAAGAGTTCCAATAGTCAACAGTCAATACTAATTGACCACTGCAACCTAAAACTAAACTTGAATTAAATTAAATATCAAATTATAAACAAATGGAGAGCACAAGCAACTTTTTTTCCCGATAAAGTAGGGTTGAAAATATATTAAATTTTAATTTGGTTAAATTATTGAGTATTGATTGTGTGAGGTGATTTCTCTATTTAGGTAGTGTCTCTATTTCAGAGGTTGATATGTTAGCTCGTGTCCAGCGTTAGTGACACGATTATATAATAAATTTAACACATGATTGGTAATTCTACTGAAATATGAAAATCATAATTCAAAATATTAAACGTTAGAAATATGATTAATTCAAATAGTAGAATATAAATGGCATTTGATATTTTATACAAAAGAAAATTGCTACATGTGTTTTTTCTAAGAAATAAATAAAGGTAAACAAGTCGTTGGGAGATAAAGATTTGCGGACGGAAATTGATGGCAGGCAAAACCCAGAACCAAACTGCTGTCGTTTTCGATGCTGATACCGAGAGAAGCTGCGAGAGAGAGTGCATTCACATATAATTACTAATGGATATATATGAGTAGGAGCAAAGACAGAAGTCTATTGTTAAATCATCGTCGACATCATAGAATTAATACCACTGAATCTCCACTGGGAAGCAATCATTCTCAGCAAAAAGAAGAAAAATAATTAAAAGACGAAAAAGTACTACGTCGATGGAGCATCGCCACACTTAATAAACCGCCTCCCATCAGCAGCAGCTAATTCCGACTGCCTCGATATTTGAACTAAACAATCAGTCATATATGTATATATTCTAAACTGTTCTTGATTTTCTTTAAGGCGGGTCTGTCTATATATAGATACAGGGAGAGAAAGGAGAGTGTGAACGATATCTTCAAGATGCGAAGCATGGGTAGCTCAGCCTCGCCGAGGGGCATCGCGGCGATAGTCGGAGTCGGCGCGAAGCTCGGCCGCTCCGTCGCCCGCAAATTCGCCCATGAAGGCTACACCGTGGCCATCCTCGCCCGCGATCTCGGTTCGTCTTTGAAGAATGTGTTTTTTTTTTCCTTCTGAATATATAATGACTGAATAAGTAGCGCAGATAGGCTGTCGAGATTTGCAGACGAGATAGCGAGGGAGGAGAAGGCACAAGTATTCGCGATCCGAATCGACTGCTCCGATTCTCGGAGCATCAATGAGGCGTTCGAGGGGGTGCTCTCTCTGGGCTTCGTGGAAGTGTTAGTCTACAACGCGTACCACCCGGTGTCGTGGACCCCCACCGCCTTCACCGACGTCCGCCTCGACAATTTCGAGAAATCGCTCGCCGTCTCCTCCGTCGGCGCCTTCCACTGCGCCCAGCAGGTCGCCAATTCATATTTTTTACATATATTTTGAATCGCAAATATTTGTGTTAACATCGATCATAGATTCGACCACGCAGGTGATCCCCGGGATGGTGGAGAGAGGGAGAGGAACCATCCTCTTCACCGGTTGTGCGGCGTCGCTTAACGGCATTGCCGGCTATCCCGATTTATGTAAATATTCAATTAATTTGCTTTAAAAATAAGAAATATTGAATTATTTAACTTTGTTGTATAGTAGTATTCTTGTTACTGAAATGATGGTTTAACTGACTACAAATAATGCAAGGTTGTGGGAAATTTGCGATGAGGGCGTTATCACAATGCCTGGCGCGAGAGTTCCAGCCACTTGGAGTACATGTAGCTCATGTCATTATCGACGGCGTAATCGGCGTACCTGCACCTACACCTAGGTTAGTCCGCTCTCTATATTCTTTTTTGTTTTGGTATTTCCTAATCAACACCTTAAGTTAAAATTACAGTGAATCTTCTATCTCCATTTTAGCATTCAATTTGTGTTACGTGATCAACTTTTTTAGTTTTTCTTTTTATTAAAATTCTTGAATTTCAGCTTAATTTTGTAATTATTTTATTAAAATTAGATTTATCTCGTAATAAGAATAGTAATCCTTAAAATTCAGATTAAAACAAATACCGATCTTTCATATTTTATTTTTATGATGGAAAATGAGGAAATATAATGTGAAATGTAGTCAAATGACTGCCTGCCAGTCACCAGCTAGCACTTTGAAAGATTCTTGTTGTAAGGGATCCCCGGAATCTTTTTAACTTTTCACTTAACAACTTGCATGTACCCTTTTTTCACGAACTATCTAAAATACATATTATTATTATTATTATTATTATTATTATTATTATTATTATGTGTGTGTGTGTGTAATAGAGATATTCACAACTAGTGTTAGTTTAGATAAGATGCAACTTTCTGGATAACACTACATGTGATCTATTAATAGATTCCAGACATTCATACTTTTATTTTTAGCTATGCGGACGAAATTGATGATCAACACTGCTAGCGTCTTAATGATCAGATTTGACATCGACTCTAACACAAATGAGTCTTCTAATAAAATGAAGAAACTGATGATGATGATGATGATGTAATGAGCATACATGATTGAAGAATTTCATGCCATCTGATAACGTATTATCCCAAAACGTGAATATTCTGGCGCGTGTCAATTGGCAGGAGCTTAGTGTCATCAACTCCACAGCAAAGATGGACGGCGTCGACTTCTGTCGGAGTTGACAGCGGAGGATGGAACAATTTGATGGACCCAAACGTGTTGGCTCAGACCTATTGGCAATTGCATGTTCAGGACAGGTCGACGTGGACGCAAGAGATTGACCTCCGCCCGGGCGGCCCAAAGCTATTCTAAAACAAAACTATATCATATATATATGTGTGTTTGTGCTGTTACCATTCATCAAAATGTGGTTCGTTATTCCAATTCATCAAAGAATTTGGTTAGTTTGTTATATCCAAATCGATCTGTTTAGTTTGAAGTTGTATGTGTTTCCTGGCCTTGATTGCTATTATGAAATGAAATATCTATATATTTTTTTTGTTAGTTGTTCAATTTGTAAGTTTGGGCAGTAAAGGAGAAAAGTGGGTGGACTAAATAAGGAGTCGTGTTGCAATACAATACACTCAGGATCGACTAAATAAGGAGTCGTGTTGCAATACAATACACTCAAACTCTGATTCCACTTTGGAGCACTTTGCTTCACATTGACCTTTTTGTGGGTTGTAATTATTGGATGGATCCCCACAGCGGCCCTTGAGGTACGCGAACCGGTCCCCCTTGGTTTTCATTTCTCTCTCATCAAATATGTATCACGTTTTATGCACTATGCACTGTGCACTAAGCACTAATAAAAGGGCTCAAGTATACTATACATTTGTATTTTTATTTCAAAGTGCTAGCAAACTTTGTTTGTGAAGTTTATGTTCCTTCCTACTGGAGTAAAATTTATAAAACAAACAAAAAATAAACTATAATGTTCCTTCCTAATGGAGTAAAGTTTACAAAAAATATGTTTATGTTCCTTCGTAATAATCTTATCCTAACGGACAAGAAACAAAAATAAAACAAAAGAGATTCTCAATAATATTTTCAGATAAACTTCATAAGATTGTTAACTTTTATATATATATATAGTGAGTGGATCAATGAATCATCTTTTATGACTACTGCGACATGATAAGGCGTTGAAGATGATGCATGAAACGGTATAAAGTTAAGATAACGAAAACTTTCTAAAATTATTTTGTTGTGCAACAATTTTAGAAAGTTTTCGTTATGCACAACTTTATATTGTTTTGTGCATTATCTTCAACGCCTTATGCATGCTCTCAAGTTCTCAAAAAGATGAGCTCATTGGATCCAATCCATATATATATATATATATATATATATATATATATATATATAGTTCACGTAAGAATGCAAATATTATTAAGAAATAAAAACCGCATTAAACGATAAAGTTGTTGATTAAATGTATAAATTTGTTGCATCAAAATTGCAACTTTCCTATTTCTTATCAATATTTGTATTCTTATATGATTCATTCTCTCTCTCTCTCTCTCTCTCTCTCTCTATATATATATATATATATATATATATATATATAGGGATGGTTCCTGAGAATGGAAATAAGTGTAGGAAATAGGAATATATATGTAAATATAGTATATCTTTCATATTTGTGTAGATAATCGTAATTACTATGTTGCATATATTAGTTTAGCACATATTTCATCTTTTCAGAAGACATATGCTAAATATATTAGTTTAGACATCTTTCATCGCAGTCAGTAACACAAGAAGGGTTCTAGTGTTGCACAATAATCCGCAGAAGACACACAACACAAAAGCAGAAGACAACCGAAATTAAATCTCAACCATTGATCCAAATAATCAAATGCCCGATTCATTCTTATTTCCTACCAAATTATCCATTCCTACCGATCCATCTCCTATATATATATATATATATATGGAGTGAATCAAATGAGAACTACATATTTTTTGCGAACTATGCATAAGACGAGTAAAGATGATGCACATAACGATATAAAGTTGTGCACAACAAAAACTTTCTAAAATTGTTTTGTTGTGCAACAATTTTAGAATGTTTTCTTTGTACACAACTTTATAGATTTTGTTCATCAACTTTTTAAGTATGTACATAATTCTCAAAAAGACCTCGTTTGATCCAACCCATATATATATATATATATAGTGGTATTTCAGTTTTAGATAATATGTAGTATTTAATCTAGATCACTTATTATATTTGTGTGGAAGTCTGTGAGAGTAGAAAAATATTATGTGGGCCCTCAATAACCCATAGCCCAACTTAATGGTAATATTGATGAAATAGAATTGGAGGGCTGTTAGTATTTTTTCAATTTTGAGGCGATATTCGTAATAATTCATGAAGATATTGTTATAAATTTTAGATGACACCTTATACCGTCGCATTGAGGAGAATTGCGTTTGATGGAGGACCAACATCGATTTGAGCTGTAGATTTTATTCAGGGGCCCAATTTTTTTAAATAAAATAAGAAGTAATTAATATTGTTTAAATTACATCACAATATTAGAAAAATAAAAGTTAAACACAATCACCATCATAAGTTTATCTTATATTCTTCATTTTTTGAAATCATGCATAATAATTTCATTGGTAACATTAACAAACACATCATTTTCAATGTACGAAATTAAGGTCATTCAATAGTTTGGTTCAACACTTATATTTCTAAAATAATAATCATATATTCAATTGATCTATATTTTGATTGTTTTATCATCAACAAATTTTTTAGATGCTTAAAATAAGAATTTAAATAACTTAGATGCCTTCAGTTGATTGTTGTTATAATAATTTATCATAATAATTTTAGAAATTAGATTGATCATATTAGTTCACATATAAACCGCTATATTTTTGCATACATTTTATTTTATCAACATAATACAAATAATAGAAAAAGAAAAGAAAAGAAAGAGCACAAAGTAGAGACAAGATAATATAATTAAATTACAGGAAAAGAAAATGAAAATAAAAGCGTGTTTGGTACGCTAGTTATGCAAAGTAATACTAAATTAGGTGGGCTTGTCTAGTCGTTTGGTAGTTTTCAGATTAACTTAAGGGCCCAAGTTATATGTGGCCCGCCCAAAACCACTTGTTTGACTATTTGCTAGACGGGCGCATGACCTAGTTAATAAAAAAAATTCAACAAATGTCATTTTGAAATTCTCAAACCCAAGAATACCCTCTTCTCCCCATTCATTCTTTTTTCCAATTTCAAAATCGACTTTGCATCCATAGAGAAGATGATGAGGACGGTAAATCAAGCTCGACCCATTTGCGCCAAGGTTTGATATGCTCGTGATATGAACGGTTTTAGGGATCGCGAAGATGAAGAAATCCGGCAAAGGTCGGCGAAATCCGTGAGCCCGGAATAGATTCAAGCTGTGAAGGATTGTCATCTTCTACAACCCCAACAACCCCTACGAGCCCTAGTTGCAGAATACGCGAGCGGATCTAGAACTTTACCAAGTGAATCCTGATGTGATTACTCCGAAATTTTTTTTGTGTTGAATCAGGTATACAAAAAACCCCACATCTACTTTGGTTAATTCATTATTGGAAATGATATTATGATTACTCTCAATGCTCTTTCTCTCAAGATATGAAATATTAATTGGGTCGTACATTATTAAGACTAACTTTAGAGCAAGATTTGAAATTATTTTGGGAATCAGTCCGAAAAAAAACACAAGTTTTCTGAAAAATCAGATTTATAAACTCCCTATATATAATTAGCATAGGCTGCAAGTTTCAATTTTTGTGGATTGAGTGTTACATTACATAGGCTGCAAGTTTCAATTTTTTTTTGGTATAATGTGATATTTTCGGCCTTACCTAGGCCAAGGAATTCTATATCCGGAAATAATACCTTTAATTGTGAGCAGAGATCAAAACAAGATAATCTGGTCAGGTATGAATCGAAATTTCCGTAATGAAATTCAATTTGGCAATAGATGTGAGGTTTAACTTATAAAAAATGTGATATGTGCCAAACCTTGATAGAATCTGCTTCACAAGTTTATGTGAGGTTTTGGTTGCGAATCACAAAGTTGTTGTCTATATTATTGGTTGTCTTTCACTTTCTAATCATACCATTGTTATTATTCTTCTTGGATTGTTGTTGCAATTCAAGATTCTGTACTCCATTTATTCGAGTGTTGAATCCTCTATCTCATTCAGTTAAATGCTATTTATTTCCATGAATGTAGATTGGTGTGATGTGTTTATATTATGATTGAGTTTAACTATGTTGATTTGCTATGACTGCATAGATAAGGTGATTAGTATGGGAATTAAAATCCACTTTTCATATTGTAGCCATTGATAAGAGACATGCCACAACGTCGAGATCTGAGATGCGAAATTTACAGGTTGTGCGATGAGATTATTGGTTCATTATATAGTCAGATTGGTGTCGTAATTGATGCCATAAATAGGAGAGCTATTAGGAAAAGGAAGCGCATTGAGAGCTCACCCGCCTATGGCATGATTGAGAGGATCCCTACTCAAGTTCAACACCTAAATAGGATGGTTCATGTAAGTGATACCGATTGCATCAAAAATCTTAGAATGGATAGGAACACCTTTGGCGATTGTGTAGATTATCGAGGGAAGTAGGTGGTGTGGCGATGGAAAATACGTGAGTGTAGAAGAACAATTAGCAATATTCTTAGGGATTCTTTCCCACCACAAGAAAAACGCCATTGTAGCTTTCGATTTCTTGAGGTCAGGCTATACAGTTTCATATTATGTCCATGTAATTTTATCGGCAATTATAAATTGTCATAGATCATTCTTGGTAAAGCCAACTCCTGTCCTTGAAGATTGTGTTGATCCTAGGTGGAAATGGTTTAAGGTATGATAGTGTATATTATTCTAATGCTTGTTCAATGCACTAATCTCAGGATGTTTGACAGAAAATATCACAATGTAATTTTGCGGCTTCATTTTGTCTCATCGCAGGGATGCCTAGGTGCATTAGATGGCACGTACATTAATGTACAGGTCCAAAACATTGACAAGCCTAGGTATCGAACCAGGAAGGGTCAAATATCCACAAACACCCTAGCTGTTTGCGATAGAAACCTATGTTTTGTGTACGTGTTGCCTGGCTGGGAGGGTTCAACAGCTGATGGAAGGGTCTTGAGGGATGCAGTGAATCGTGTAAACGGCTTGAAGGTTCCAAGAGGTAATTAATGAGGATTGATTCTTTTAATAGAATATCATGAATGAACTTGTTAAACATAATGAATATACTTGCATGAAATTTTTCTCCAATGTCATCAACTAAAAATTTGCAGGCACATATTATTTGTGTGATAACGGCTATGCAAATAGTGAAGGATTTCTAACCCCGTACAAAGGAGTTAGATATCATCTAAAGGAGTGGGGTCCAAATTGCACGCTACCTCAAAACCCTGTAGAGATGTTCAACATGAGGCATACTAAAGCCCGGAATGTTATCGAACGAGCATTCGGGATCATGAAGATGCGTTGGGGAATTCTAAGGAGCCCATCCTACTATCCGGTGAAGGTGCAAAATAGGCTAATCATGGCATGCTTTATGATTCACAATTTTATTCGTAAAGAGATGATCCATGACCCGATAGAGGATCTTATTGATGAACTTGGAGAGGAATTTGCAAATGAAGACGATGATCTCGTGGATGACTATGTAGATGTCGTTGAAAACACTGCTTTGTGGAACCAATTTCGGGATGATTTAGCTTTGAACATGTGGCAGAATTAAATGGGTTGCAGTCAACTTTAGGTGAGTGCTTGTGTTTGTGAAGCTGTCCAATTTGAAGGATTTATAGGAATCACATGATGGTAAAGACCCTAACGTACTATGTTGAATGATCTTCATACATAGATTGATTTTCCTAGGTAAAAATCAGAGTGAAGATGGGTTTTGTTTAATGGCTAATATTTATGTTTGGTTGTGAAAATAAGGAGACTTTCTTATAATTCAAAATTGTTACAGATATGAAATATCAAATTAAAATTACGAAGAATGTGGAGATCTCTTTATCGGTGGAGGGAGTATAGGTAGAGAGTATATAATAAAATATCAAATTAAAATGTGAGAAGAATATGGAATTTTACAAAGTTTTAGAATATTCATTTTCTACTATAAACTACACTAGAACGTGTATATGAAATTTTACAAAGTTTATATTTCAAATACTATATAGTGGTTTTATACATTTTATATATTTAATTTAATTTTAATAATATATTTTATTTTATTTAAATATTGTTGTTCAAGCCATAATTTGCGTAATTATATGCCATATATAGAATTTTCACCGATTTCTAAATCCAGTCATTTAATCAGATGATAAAGATGAGAGCTATCAAATCGACCCCTGTTATATGAAATTCGTGACACTCGATGTAAATAATCTTTGACTAAATTCACAAATTGGCAAAAATATATTTATTTCAGAATCGACTGAATTGAATTTGATTATATATTTATGGTAATGAAGATGATATGATTTTCCAACATAAAATGGCGTAATAGTGAAATTTGTAAATGCTACGTGGATTTGGAGATTTTTTTATTTTATTTTATTTTATAACAAACGTGGGTTAGGAAATTAAATTACCCAAACTCGGGAGTATATCAATTTGATAAACCCATTTGATTAAAACTGAAAAAGGGGACAAATTAAAATTCGAAAAAAGCGAAAAGGGAGAATCTAACTCGAAAAAAGCGAAAAGAGGAGAATCTTGTTGACTCTAATCAATTACTCGAATACCAAATAAATTTCGCCACCTACCAAACAACCAATAATTCACTCACATTTCTATCTATTTATTAAAACAACCGATCGATCGGGAACTCACATTTTCATCCTCAAATTTTCTTCATTTCTCTTCAAACTCTCACATTTCTCTTCATCCTCATTAATGATTTTATATACAATATACAAAAGCAAGCAAAAGCTATATATGTCTCAACAACAAGTAAGTTTATTCGAAATTTTGATGTATTTAGGTTGATTAAATTTTGATTAAATTTTGATTTAGGTAAAAATGCATGGAAAATTATGAAATTACAAAAAACCTATGAAATTGCAAAAAAACCGGTCGAAAATTGTTTATAATATGGTAATACCGATCGGTATTACCATAATACCGATCGATTTTATGGAATTTAGATAAATTATTGTTGTTTGTGATTTTTTTTAATTTATTATTGTTTATGATATTTATTTTGTTTAGATTTATTATTGTTAATTTTGTTTAGATTTATTATTGTTAATTTTGTTTAGATTTAGTATTGACGAAGATTTATTATTGTTTGAGTTCGAATTGTTTAGATTTATTATTGCAAAAAAAACCGATGGGTATTGTTTAGATTTTTAGATTTATTATTGCATAGATAATTAATTATTGCGTAATCTAGATAATTGGATAATTGGATATATGTAATATTTGATGCAAATTTCGATCGGTATTAATATATGGCATATTTGATGAATTTCGATCGGTATTATGGTTGTTTAATGTCGGTATTATGGTTGTTTAATTTATTTAATGAAAGTGAACTTTTAAAATTTCGATCGGTTCGGTTTTTTAATTTATTGCTTAGATTTTGTTTAGATTTATTATTGTTATAATTCCCTTCCCTTTGGATAAATAATTAGATAATTGAATATAATTATTGGATAATTAATTATTGCATAATTTCGTTTAGATAAATGATTAACGTTATTGGATAATTCGTTTAGATAATTCGTTTAGATAAATTATTAATTTCATTTAGATAATTAGTTATAATTATTGGATAATTCGTTTACATAAATTATTGCTTGCATAATTTGTTTAGATAATTGGATATAGTTATTGGATAATTCATTTGGATAAATTATTGCATAATTCGTTTAGATAATTAGATATAATTATTGGATAATTAATTATTGCATAATTCGTTTAGATAATTTGATATAATTATTGGATAATTCGTTTAGATAAATTATTAATTATTAGATAATTTGATATAATTCGATAATTTGATATAATTATTGTATAATTCATTTAGATAATTTGATATAATTCGTTTAGAAAATTAATTATTCCATAATTCGTTTAGATTACTTATTGCATTATTGCATAATTCATGTATTGTTTATTGATTAATTATTCTTTTATTGGTGGATTGTTTAAAACAGGATCATATATTTTTGAGACCCGACACAATTAATATACCTTCTAGCGATACCACTTATTATAGAGTTGAATATTTAGATTATGTTAAGACGAGGTTGCTTGAAGTTGGTGGTGACCATTACTCGATAGATTCTTAGGAGGATGTTTTGGTCACTCATAGATTATAAGCCGGGGAATAAGTGCGCTATGGTCATACACCATCTTGTTTCCGCCGAGAGAGAGCGTAAGCAAGAGATGTTATTTTATATTAATGAAAGCGCGTTGTTTTCTATTAGAGATTATGCGCTTGTGGATCGGCCTGTAGTTTGGGTCGTCTTCATTCGATACATCCGAGATTACGACTTGCGACATTGTGAAGTCTACATGACATTTTGTCGTGGCCGACAAATGACAGCTGCAGAACTATTAGATAGGTTCTGCAACGCTGACATTAATGACCAGGATGGTCATTTATACCTTCGAGCTGCACATGTTCTAGTGCTTTATGCCATGGTGTTTGCATATGATGCTTCGAAGACCTTGGCTGACTGGGTTTGGGCCTTAGTTGATGATTTGGATGCTTTTGGTCGATTCCGTGGGTGCATACTCATATCGATTTTGAAGTACTATTTGAAGCATTGTAAATCAACTAGGAAGTACCATTTTACGGACCCACCTGGGTGTTATATGTTTGGTTGCTTGAGGTCATACCAGACTTGGGCAGTATAGCGGGAAAGAATGTTAATGGCAGCTTGCATCCGAGATTCAGAAGGTGGACGTCCCGAGGTAGACCTGACGTTGCTAGATTACGCACCTGTTTGAGCGAGAGGTATTAAATATATTAGTTTACTAGTTTATTTATAAATTATATATATCATGTTGTTATATATTTATTATTCGATTCTCGATATGTTTTAATTTATTGCATTATTGTAGGAAAATTATTTTATTGAGATCACGGCCGACGAGACGGAGCTTTTCTCCTCTTACTTGCAATCCGTCTCATACCCTTATCCACTCGGTGTGCACTACGAGGAGCCGAGCAACCCATTGAGAGAAGGATTGCAGTTCACTCGTCGACACGCCCGCCCCGTGATGGAGAGTTATGAGCCGGACGTAGAGGCTCCACCTTCAAGACCCAGCCAGAGGACATCGTCGGCTGAGTTTGTTGAGATTGCGGTTGCTGAGGAGCCGCAAGGCCAATATGTGGATAGCCGTCGATCTGTTGAGAGACGGGATACGGGAAACGTGCAAGGCAGCCAACTTCTTCTTCTTCTTCTTCTTCATCGAGCAGTGGTGGTGAGCACCACGGGCGGCGTCTTAGTTCCGTCGATCGTCGTTGGATCCAGGAAACTATTCAGGAAAATATTCGGGAGAGTGAAGACAGAGCAGTGCAACGCATCGAGAAGTCTATCGAAGATAAGTGGATTCCTAAGATTAAGAAATGGTTTGAAAGTTTCTTAGAGAAGACTCGATGTGGTTGCGCACATAGTACTGAAACGTCTACACCCGCACCTCGTGCCCCACGCCATCCGACGACGACGACGAGAGATGTAGATCAGGAGCAGCAGCCCAGTCGAGATGAAGATCAGGAGCAGCAGCCCAGTCCAGATGTCCATCGAGACAGTGGACATATTGAGCCGGCTGAGCCAGCCCTGCATCAACCAAGTGACACCCCCCTTCGCTACTCTCTCCAGATCCATGGTTCCAGTCCTGGAACAGCATCTCATCATTCCATGCTGGGACTGGACCTATTTAGTGATCTGAAGCCTCAGAACGTAGTGAGGCAGACTTTCGAGCCTATACAGCCACAGTTGGAGCAACAGGTAACTAAGTCTCATATTTGGCAGTTTATAATATTTAATTATATTTGTTATGTTTTTCATTTTACAGCCACTCATATGCTTAAATGTTTGTAGTTGGATCCCCGGAGAGGTGAACAGGCACGGAGACCTTCGGCTGCAATGAGGTCACCATATGTGAATAGCCCGGTCCCACGTCCATTATCCGAAGATGTATTGATGAACTACGGCGTTTGTTGATGATGAGAAATGACACGGTGGTGGTTGTTCGAGTCTTGACCGTCAACTCGTGTTCGATGGTTCGTGTGTATCGAACGCCGGAGAGGTCTTTTGATGTTCGGGTAAATACGTTTTATACAATATGCTTCGTTTTTGAAGTACATCTACTTATATTGATATGTATCCCTAAAATAATTTTGCGGATGGTCGATCTATACATGATGTATTTGAGGACGAGACTCGATACCGGATCGACTTATTGGACGGGTGGATTCTCATAACACAATCATCCTTGATCTCGATTTTTCGTAAGTATTGTGTCTTTAATACAATCAATATATATTATATATGTGTAGTATCTGGAATTAATTAATTTTCAATGTTGAATAGATGTTTCTGCAAAATTCATGGTCCGAGGTATACGCAATGCTTTCGTCCTACATTCAAGACGTGCGTGAAGCACCATTGATCATTACCCGAGAGCATTGTTCGTATGGCAGCCACCGGCGCATTGGATTGAGTTGTCCTCGGCTTTGCGGTCATACATCATGGTTAGATGCCACACAGGTAACCTTATCTAATACAATACGTTGAAAAAAATTGAAATTTTGTTATGTTTATTTTCTCTAAATATTTAATTTTATAGATCATCATCTCATGCGTCGATGACGAGCGGCGTTTCGTGATATGTCGCGTGGATATGTACTCGGGTCATTGCGTCTTTGTTTGACTCGCGATTTGGCCGATGGACCGGGATCAGTGGATGCGAGGATGATGGACTTCGTGTGCCTGAATAGATTATTGCGGCGCTTCGATATTCACTAGATGGTTCGAGAATAACTCCCACGAATACCACCATGGAACAATGAAGCGATTATTACACGAGTGATCCTTCGAGGTATTTGACCGGAAAGGCGATTTTAGTGATGGTCCATTTGCGTGCATGATCGTAGAACGCCTTATTTCGGTTCACCGAGTATCGAGCATATGTCGCCTAGTGATAGTTGTAGCATATAGACATCAAATATGTGGAAATATATTTGAGTTATGTGAGCCGAATACAGAGAAGAGGAAGAGGAAGAGGAAGAGGAAGAGGAAGAGCATCGACTAGTAGAGCGGTAGCATAGAGATTTTTTTTCATCTCATGTAATATAGATTTAGATTGTGGTTGAACATGTATTTAGATTTATTAATTTCAATCTTAATTATTTAGACTTAATCTTCAATCTTAATTTATATTTCAATTCAATTTTTTTATATCAATGATCAATGTATGTAAATAATAGTAAAAATAGAAATTGATTCCATCGTCAAATTGAATTATCAAATTTTATGAAATTAATAATTTAAATTTCTAAAGTTAAAAATCAAATGAATTGATCGGTTTTTCATTAATAGTGAATCAAGTAATTTTATTTTTCATCAATTTAAATTAATATTTTCAAATGAATAAATTTGCTAAAATAAAGATGTAAATATAAAAACCGATCGGTTTTATGGAAAAACCGATATATTAGTAAAAATAAATTGATCGGTTTAAAAATTGTTCAAATAAGTTTTCGATTTTCAAATTGAATTTAAATTTTATTTTCAAATAATTTAAATTTTCTAAATTTAAAAAAAAATTGAATTGATTTTTCATAAAACGATCGGTTTTTCATAAAACCGATCGGCTTTATGAAAAAAATTCATTCTTCATAAAATCGAGTTTTATGATTTTCAAATTTAATTTAAATTTTATTTTAAATAATTTAAATTTACTAAATTTAAAAATAAATTGAATTATTTTCAAAACCGATCGGTAAAATCGAGAATCAATTGATTCCCATAAAACCGATCGATCGGAATCAATTGATTCCCCATAAACCGATCGGTTTTATGAAAATCAATTGATTTTATGATTTATAAAAATTGAATTTAAATTTAAATTTTCTAATAATTTAATTTTACTAAATTTAAATATAAATTGGAATGATTTTGCACAAAACCAATCGGTTTTTCATAAAACCGATCGGTTTTATAAAAAAATCAATTCATTTTATGATTTTAAAATCGAATTTAAATTTTTATTTTCAAATAATTTCAATTTCCAAAATTTAAAATAAATTGAATTGATTTTTATAAAAATCCGATCGTTAAAACCGATAAAAACCGATCGGTTCATATGAAGAATCAATTGATTCTTATTTTTGAAAAATCAAGTTTTATCATTTTCAAATTGAATTTTTATTTTCAAATAATTTAAATTCATAAAAAAATAAATTGAATTGAATTTTATAAAATCGATTTTTCCGGTCGGTTTGATGAAGAATCAATTGATTCTTCATAAAACCGATCGGTTTTATTAAAACCGATCGATCGGTTTGATGAAGAATCAATTGTTCATCATCATCCGAAAAATAAGTTTTATGATTTTCAAATTGAATTTAATTTTTTATTTTCAAATAATTTAAATTTTCTAAATTTTTAAAAAAAATTGAATTGATTTTCATAAGATCGATTTTCATAAAACCGATCGGCTTTATGAAAAACAATTCATTCTTCATAAAATCGATTTTATGATTTTCAAATTGAATTTAAATTTTATTTTAAATAATTTAAATTTACTAAATTTAAAAATAAATTGAATTATTTTTATAAAACCGATCGGTTTTTGGAATCAATTGATTAAAACCGATCGGAATCAATTAATTTAAAACCGATCGGTTTTTATGGAGAATCAATTGATTCTCCGGTTTTTTTATAAATAAATTGAATTTAAATTTAAATTTTTAATAATTTAATTTTACTAAATATAAATATAAATTGGAATGATTTTGCACAAAACCAATCGGTGTTTTCATAAAACCGATCGGTTTTATGCAAAATTAATTGATTCATCATAAAACAATCGTTTTTTCAATAAAACGGATCGGTTATTCAATTGTAATTTAAATTTTCGATTTTTGTCAAAAAAAACCGATCGAATTTTGTTAAAAACCGATCGAATTTGTATAAAACCGATCGAATTTTGTATAAAACCGATCGAATTTTAATGAATATATTTTGAATCATTGATATTTTCGTTAACTCCAAAAATAAAATAAAAATACAACTATTAGACCATTAAATGCATAAATGGGTATGACCATTAACAAATAATGTACTTCATCTTTTATGATTTTGGATATTTACTATGTGTTATGAATTTGGTCATTTATTCCTATTTACACTAGGGGATTTACTACGAGGAGTATTAAAATTGGATAGTTTAATGATAATTCATATTCTCTTTCAAACAAATAGTTTATGTTGAAGATAGCATATTGCAATTTAATATTGTATATTTTGGATTATTATAGCAGCCTTATTTCTCTATCAATTCACTTCAGAAATTGGCTTATTGTAGCAGCTTTTTTTCCGTGTAACGATACATTTCTACGACTATTTGTAGATACATAGAATCCACATGAAAAGCAATGGGCATGTGGTGCCTACCTCTCTCAAAAGTAGAGATAAGTCTCATATTTTTCTTCTAGCTCATGAGTATTGAAGCAAGTTTCAAATCTAAAGACTGTTATTTTGTATTTTTCGCTACTAAAAACTTGTGAACGTCTGGTTACATCAATTGTCCAAAGAGTTGATCAATCATTCAAACTCACTTCCATAAATCTCGTTGAAAACGCTGCTTTATGATCACAACACTAGCACATGCACATTTCACATTTTAGCTTTGCTCAATCTTCATCTTCCTCCCATTTAAGAAAACCTTTCATCAAACATGACTTTCGGATATATCCATCCACAATCCGTTTGGCTATATGAAGATTGGTGGAATACCGATCTCGATAGTCGCATTATTGAGACTCTCCTTCAATATAAGGAACGACATCATTTTGTTGGTACATATGTACCATACCCCGCCATTGAGAAATTACTTATGTTGGGTCACAGGTGACGATCCGACAAATTAAGCAACGTATTGCATTCCTTCACCAACGGTACAACACCTTCAAGAAGATTGCCTCCTTGAATGAAACTCACTGGAATCGAGAGGAGAATATTGTCACTGCCGAGAAGCATATTTGGATGAAGTTGTTCGAGGTTTGCGAAGCACTAACTTCTCGTCATTTTTTACTATCGAGTCGTCTATCAATTGCGTTATGTAAATACTGAATACTTGCAGGAAGATTTCTTTGCGAAAGCTTACTACTACAAGGCAGAACCCGAATTCCTAAGGCTTTGCAACTTGTTCGGGCATGACGCAGTGAAGCGCGAAAAGAGAGACATTATCATCGTAAGTAGTGAGGAGACTCCTGATCGTGGGGCACCTGACCTTCACCCCCCGGCCGACGATGATAAAGACGAGGTGACATCGCCCATCTTGAAGACTACACGTCGTAAACTTTTTACCGGCGTGAGTGAGACGTCGGACTTGGCTTCTACAACCATTGGTAGGCGTTTCCCGGGCACAAATGTGATCCCACCGGGGTTTTCTGCAAAGAAGTCGAACAAATCCGGTGAAACTGGCTCCAGCTCGTGTGCATCATCATCACCAGGCTTGAAATGGACAAACCCTTTTTCAAAAAGAAAATGAATTCTTCACTTTGCTGAACATTCTCTGCTTTGACCCCATTTAGCTAGAGAAGTGTTGGGTGGGTTAGGTGTCAGATGAATTTTGCTCAATATCGCTGACTATGTTGCCTTATTCGATAATATGTTGTTATTCATGTGTGTTTTTAATTTCTAATGCCTATCCTTTTGCATTATAATGTTATCCAATGACTATGTTAACGTGTGTTTTTAATTAGTAACCTCCCCCGTCTGATTTGTTCAGTTTGTTTGATATATTCATGTATTATAAAGTGCTTTTTTTCTATAATTAGAAGCGTGCTCAAGTCACGAGGACGACTATGGAGACCGAGCTCTTCCTTTATTTCGTTTCAATTATTTTATAAGGATGGTTACCTGAAAGTGACTATTTTTATGCAAGAAAATCAATGAAAATCTCACATTTTACCTAATTCTTTTGACTTTATGAATATATTTTATAATAATGAGGATTGTTGCTCAATCACATAAACTACTATTAATACTGATTTTTAAAGGCACAAAATATTCTAACATTGTCAAAAGCTTATTTGAATTTGAAAAATGCACATCAGTTTGTTTTAGAACACTTTCTCGAGAATGAAATAACCTGACAAAATGGACAAATTGTTCCTGCCATAGGTCCAAATGAGTCTAATATCACAACAAGTAATAACTCATCACATAAATTGAATATAACAAATTGAACTTGGATTCACATGCATAATGCCTATAACATATGCAACAAAAGCCAAAACACAATGTCAAATTTGCAAGTTAAAAACCACAGTCAAGTCCTACAAAAACTACTATAGATGTTCAACATGAGTTGATCAGAGTCAGTGAGAATACGATTCACAGCAAGCCTAGACAAAAAAAAAAAAAAAAAAAGGCAGTGGGCAGAGTGTAACCCAAGTTTATTATCCATACAAAAAGTATTTGTGCTTGCCCAATGATGTTCAAATCTGCAGTGCCAAAAACTAACGACCTTGACGTGCTACTTCTTCAGATTCTTGAGGATGCGCATAACATAGGGTGACCTTGCATCTTGAGGTAGCCCCATGAAGACATCCAGCTTTTCGACCTCTTTTGCGAGATGATCACAAATATCGAACCTGTCTTCAAGGGACAGACCCTGAATATCAGTGAGAAGATCAAATGCCTCTTTTCTTTTGCGGCTCACATCAAAATCATACCCAATGCGCTTAGTCAGCTCGCCAAGCCTTGCATCCGTTTTCACCCCGATCTCTCGCAAAGACTGCACACACCTTGCATCTCCTCACCAGCTTTTCGTTTCTTTCCCTTTAGCTTGTCAGGTTGCCCAAGGACATGAGTATGGGAAACTATGTCTGGCGTGCCCTCATGTGTAGATAGATTATCCATACTCATCTCAGCATGTCCATTTGTGCCATCTTCTTCAGCATTCTTGCCAAGGTTGATGTCATTCCAAGCGTCCATAATATCTTCGGCTGCATCACCATTAGCTCGATCCTTGCCGAAGATTTCTTTCCAGTCTTCGTAGTAAGGCCATGATTTGTAACGCATCAGTCTTGCGTTGCTATCAATCTATAAGACGTTGAGATAAAATTAGTTCACTATTACGAGAGTTTTACCGTATTAATTGGAGAAAATATAGGTAGAGAGGCAAATATGCAACATATTGGAAATCTAGATAAAAATGTGAAATGCACATATAGTCTTTCTTCCTAATATTGAGTAGGCACATAATTAAATTAGTTAGCAGAGAATATACTCATAATTACTAGAAGCATAATAAAAATAACAAAAGTGTAGTTTATAATTCAAAATGATGAGGGATTCCAAACTCTCTTATTACCTTCACAATTTGATCCCACATATCCTCCTCACATTCGATGAGATGACGCCCATCCTTGTTGAATCCAGCGCCACTACGAGCCAGAATTTGTGTGAGAGAATTGTAGTTTTTCTTCCAAGAGTTTATCTTCGAGTTAACATATGGACTTCCCTTCAAGTCAGTAGTGGGGAACACCTTCCTCAATGCTTCTTCCAGCTTAATCAAGTACCCAGCCTTGAAGCCATTGTCCGACTTCCATCATTGGGCGATTAGATCTTCGGTGCATCAACAAGTGTTGATTCTTCCTTAAGGACCAGACTTCTTCGACCTCTATCGCTTTTTTCACCCGTTGGCTTCCTGCGCTACTCCCACTGTCGTTTCCTGTATATATCAGTCGTTCATGTTACCCACTCATCTTTATATCTAGTAGATAAATAAAAGCTAACAAATGTTGAATTGCAATATTTACCATGATTAATAACAGATTTTGATGTCCATATATTTCTTCCATAATTTGTAATGAGTCGGATTTCTACCAAAGCAATGTGTATAATCTTATTACCCAACTCTCTATAGTCTAAAGACAAGTTCTTTAGATCAAACCCTGGCCCTTTATTTGTGTAGTAACAAATTTTTGGAAAAGAATATATGTAAAAACAACAAACTACAATGAGGTAAATATACATAAGATCTGAAACATCAATAAAAGGAAACACAAATTTTTTACCTTCCTGAGCAGAGCTCATTTTTCGTTCTCGATATCTGTTCGGGAAAAGATGAATTGTTTGGTCGGTTGAGACTCTCCTACCCTTGTGCGTTGTTGTTTCTGCAATACAGAAAAAAATACATCGTTAATAAAATTTACAAGAACAGTTCATCTACGTTCATCATCTTCGAGTTTTATTAAAGTCCGAAAATTGACGAAATTGGTAACCTCTATTTGGAGTGTTTATACAAACCTGGGTGCTCGAGTGGCTAGCTATTGTGCGCTATTCAGGTCGTTCCTCTCCGTCAAACGCAAGCTTCGTTCGATGATGTGGCTATGGCATCGTTTGGGATAAAGATGAGAAAAGCTTTGATCCGGGGCAGCGGACTACATAAATGAGAGGGAAACTGAGAGGAAAACTGAGAAAATGAGAGGGAAATGGGGCTCGATTATTTTAGAAATAGATAAGGTTAAAAAGGGGATATAAAATATTTATGGAGGACAAGGTGGTAAATTCAACAAGTCAAGTTAGAAATAAAACACCATACCAAACGACTACTTAAAAAAGTCTTACTTTTGTCACTTGGCCACCAAACAGCATTTTAAAATCCTTAACTCTTATATCTTCTTTGTGTATGATTATTTTATCCTAACGGTTCATAACATGACTAGGGTACCAAACTAGCCCTTAGGATGCAATAACTGTATTTCCTTTCATGACTTAGAGCCGTCAATTTGAGTAGGCACCTTTTATGTCGATGCGAGGGAAAATCTAGAAGCAATATCACACGGCTTCTACTCGATCAACAATCATCATCATCATCTTCTTCTTTCTGAGAATGGAAGAATTAAATATCATACTTTTAATTCATATTCTGATAGTATAGAAATATCACTAAACTACAATGGGTCAACGATCATTTTCTTGAACACGAATCCATTTTACATATATCATCATTGATTCATTAGTAGCTACAATAATTTGTCAACGGGATTGAGTTTGTATGTATAGTAATTTGTATTAAATGAAAAAAACAAAGAATCACGTCATCTCTTTTTTGGTCAATTAATACAGAAATTTTAAAGGCTGCGTCACGGTGGACTCGAACCCGAGACCTTTGGCCTCGAGAATCACGTCATCTCATTGGTTGTCTTGTGCATCAATCAAAAGTTGATGTCTTCTCAGTTGTATCTGTATATGCACATGCATAGTTGAAAGTTGCCACATAACCTACCTTTCAACACAGATTATACATCGGTCGACCTCTTGGGTCCACAGTCACTGATCAGTTCAAATGCAAATTTTACTACTTGTAACGAAAATTTTATATCTGGTCACCGCATGAAGTTCAATCAAAAGTTGATGTCTTCTCAATTGTATCTGTATATTACAATTTTTGCATTACTCAAGCCTTCACAATGGAATCTTAAAAACAAAAGAGAGCACATTCAAAAGGTAAACATGCCTTTGTACTAATTCAGGGATTGCAGCACAACTGGGACTATATTATCTCCGTTTTTGTCTTTTTTCAGAAGTAGAGGTAGATGATTGGTGGCTAGGGTAGTTAAAACTAGCTGCTTCATTTTCATTCTGAAAATGTGAATAACTTGTATAGGAGTAGGGCGATCCAGCTACAGATGCAAAACCTCCATGAGAATGGAAGTTATGGGCTTCTGTTGGGAAAAAAGTTTTGTGGTTAGATGGAGATGGAGATTGTGTACCTTGGTTGGGTGAGTAGTAATGTCTTCTGTGAGGTGCAGAACCTCTTGAACCTGCATATGGTTTTGAACTATAAGGTGCAAAACAGTGAGAAATAATCATTTCTTTGCTTTTAACCAACTCCCCATGTTCATTGCAGCGCTTCTTCTTCCCGTGACTAGTCTCTCTTGTTCTCGATGGACCTAAATGATGGAAATGATTGCAAATTGATCAAAACTCGTACTTGATATGCCTTGAGAAAATAAAAAGCAAGATACACCACAGATTCATCCTCCTAGCAAAATTCCAGCTTGGTCACCTTTGAATGCTAGTGGCTCATTCTTTCCCATAACTGCTTTCGTCCTCCTCGTAGCTCTTACAGCTCTTGCTGCATCTCCTCGTCTGTGCTTTTCAGAAAGTACTTCCAATCTTTCTTTTTCATTCTTCCAAAGCTGATACATCAGTAGCATAAACAAGACAAGCATTGAGATAGATTATCAAATTATAGGATGTAAAGAAGATTAAAGACAGATTATTGAACTAGAGGACGTAATTTGCTATGTCAATGACTCAATGTGAGTACCTGTCTGAATGTTTTCATTCTATAGAGGTTGCGGCCTTTAACAAGTAAAGGGAATAGCGGATCCAGTTTCTTAGCCCCTCTGCTCCAGAGCACTTCAACCTGGCTTAATTTGAAAAAGGAAAAGGAGTGGACGGTAAGTGTATTACTGGAGAAGAAATGAAGATCACAAAACGATGAACGGAATACTTCACCATGATTAACCTCCTGTATTTAATAATCCTCATAACATATCCAATTAAAAGTAGTCTTACCGTGAAAGTATGTTGTTGCCTGGTAGCACCATAACTTTCCTTGATAACCCTCCCAGCAACAGTCCTCCTTGCTGCAGTTCTGTTTCTTGCCATTTTACCAGACCTGTTCCAACAAATGCATCAGTCATGGTAGATATCAAATTGAACAAACCATTAATTACTGCATATAAGTTTCGATTGAATACATTTGAGGTACTTTCTGATGGAATAAAACAATGTCTCCCCGACATACATCACCTGCAAAGAAGAAATTCAGCAAAGTGTAAACCAATTAACTTAGAACAAGTTTCCGGATATGTTACAAAATGTATGGGCTGAGAAGAATTACCAGTGCAGTCAATGATAAATGATGTTCTGGGATATAATACTTCACCACTTCCATCTTTCAACCTGTGAAGAAAATCCATGCCGAATGCTTCTTCAAACCCCAAACGAAAACTAAATCACAAATAAAAACTTTTGCATGTATATTCCTGTTTAAGGTCACTACAGCATTAATAGAAATGGAAGTATTTATAGAAGCTTGAACTTCAAGGTGCCAAGCATGGATTTAAAATGACTATGCAGATAACACATTTTTTAACTCTAGGTATGTGTAAATATGTACACATCTGGGCACCAATGTAGTTTGTTTTTGTGAGGAAACCCAAACATTACTTGGTTTTTGTTCCTATTGAGATACGGACTAGTAATTATGGCAACTTGCAGGACGTACAGAATCATCAGAATTTTGTGTTATAAGATGTGTCAGACATACAGAAAGAATCATCCCAAGAGTATACGTGAACTGGGCAGAGAGGGACCAGTTATAACACCAGACATGAGAATAATAGCCATATAGGAGGACAGAACCTTCAAATATTCATATTGTAGAGAAAAGTTCCAATTTTAAACTTCAAAGGAAGAATGAGATGGGTCATTTAAAATATGCCTTTAAAAGGAAAGTCCAAAATGCCTCCTCATTTTATATTCTTTTTTCTGCATTTGCAGTACAAGGCAAACGATAAAACAACCTACAAATAAGTTAGACTTGACCCACAGTATACAGTTTAGCTAAAGGAGAACTTCTAGCCTACTTGAGAGAATTGGAGATATTCTTCATATATAGAAAATTTGACATAGAAGCCTAAGAATAGCTAATAAAATATCCTCTTCCACCATTCACAAATGATATAAAAATGGCAGATATTCGGAAGGCCAACAACTGCATATAGGATCGATCCTCTTCAACTAATGTAAAGGCAAAAATGGCTCAGGTTATAAGGACCTCAGAAGCGTCATCATACAAGAAATGCCCTAGTAAAGCTCTTCACAGAAGACCAAGAGAAATCAAACCTAGTCATATATGTTCTTGCTGCTACAATTTTTTTACAGATAATTTAAATTCAAGTGAGATACTTATCTATCTCCAACTGAGTATGATATGAATAGGTGTCAGGATCTCAATCATTGCCAATCATGGCCCATTTTGCTTTTTGTAATTGCATGATTTTATGCATCTAACCTAATAGAAGATGTTTTATACCCAATAGTTGAACTCATTTAGACATTTTATATATGATTAATCCTTCTTTCCCAACGAGGAGCACAATGACTTATAGATGCTCTACTAATGGCTTCATGCCTAGTTTCTTTCCTCCCTCTTCCCCTTTTGCGATTGATACTGTAAGTAAATCAACAGAATCAAGAAAATTCCTATAAAACATTGCCTAAATTTTCCTTGAAGCGGTCTTTAACTTCATAACATTACCCTATTCTTTCAAAGAAATGCAAGGCGAGAGGTTCCGAGGCAGGATATGCCAAAGAACCAAACATCTTGTAGTCCAATAATGCTCTTCAGGGCACAACCTCTCTGCTCATTCAATTGCTAAAAGCAGAGCCGAAAAAAAGAAAATGCACAAACACAACAAAAGACTCAAGAAACCACCGACCATGCTTTCAAATATAAAAACTAACTTCCAATGCTCCTCAATCCTTTCTATGCACTCTTCTTTAGTCCCTGCTAGCCTCAAATTATGCGTTCGAAGATAGACTTTACATTCGTCCAATCTTAGTTCTTGCGGATCATGTTACGTGCATGGGAGCTAAGAAGAACACGTATGCACGGGAGCTACAAAAGAAGGAAGTTACAACCGCACAACCAATATAACCGAAAGATGACAGGTGGCAAGGCAGCTGGAGGGAGTTCTGATTAGCAACAACTAATTGAAGTTTGTTAATAGGAGTTACTAATCGATTCGGTTGTAACTACCAGATATGGATAGTATATCATAGTATAAATAGGAAGAGTAATTCAGAGTTGTATTCATTCATGATCATTTTATACTGGAAAGCTAATAGAGAAACTATATTTCTTCTTGAGCGTCTCTTGTCTTTTATTTCAATTGATGAGATTGGATGCAATAAGTAGAATCTTCGTCACGATTACTGACATTTGGTATCAGAGCCTGAACTCACGCTTACCGTATGCCACGTAAATCTAAAATGGAAGGAAAAGTTAACGAGATCGAGTTACAACTCAAGCAGATGCAACAGCAGCAGACAGAAATGAGTAGAGCCATGCAGCAACAACAGGTCGATATATCCAAGTCCATGATCGCTGCGATACAAATTCAATTCGAGGAGATGCGCGCGAATTAAAGAAGGGAGATCGAGGGGAAAACGAAGGGGACGAACAGAGAGAAAGGGGCGAATGCAGTAGAGGAAAGGAGGGATCGTCCCAATCGAGAGAAGGAAGTAAGTCATCTCAATCTGCAAATCTTCATTTACGAATGCCTAAGCTAGATTTTCCGAAATTCCATGGAGATAATCCGATGCAATGGGTGAGGAAATGTAACAAGTACTTTGCCGTCAATCCCATGAATGATAATGATCGAATATACACGGCTGCAATGTATATGGAGGGGGCAGCAGATCTATGGCACCTTGAGTACATAGAAGAGAATCTAGCGCTGTCATGGAAAGAATTTGGAAGGATGGTGGTGGAGAGATTTTCAGAGTTGGACGGAAAGAGCATGGTATCGCAATTTAATCAACTAAAGCAGACTTCCGATGTAGCATCGTACACAGCCAAGTTCGAAGAATTGAAGGCGTTCATGGCAATTGAGAATAGAGGTCTTGGAGAGGAGTACTTCGTGAAATGCTACACTGGGGGTTTAAAAGATGAAATATCCAGTGTAGTGGGGATGTTCGAACCCCAAAAACTAGAGCAAGCCATCAAGATTGCCAAGAAGCAGGAAATCCAGCTACTGGCGCTAGGGAGAGGGCCCAAGCAACTGAATAAATTTAATGATGGTGCAGGGAGAAAAATACAGGAAGGAAGCAGTACGAGCAGTAACTCTGCAACCACTCAGAAATCCACCAACTTCAGGAAGTTAACTCCAACAGAGATAGAAGAAAGGAGGAGAAAAAAGCTTTGTTTCAATTGCGACGAGCCTTATCAAATAGGACATAAGTGCACGAAGATCTTCACAATTATTTGTGAAGGCGAGCCGGAGGAAACTGAACTCATATTGCAAGAAATTGAAAGCGAAGGAGAAGCTTACCAGATATCCTTGAATGCGCTAGCGGGGCAAGTAGCTACAGATACAATAAGACTCAGAGGCAAGGTAGAAACACAATATCACCGTCTTGATCGATACGGGCAGTACACACAGCTTTCTAGATGAGAGTACAGCCAGGAGAGTGGGATGTGAAAGAGAATGTACTAACCCATTAATGGTGACAGTGGCGGATGGGGCTAAGTTGGAATGTAATACAAGGTGTCCGAAACTGGATTGGGAAATGGGGAGTTGTAGATTCAGTACAACCATGAGGATTCTCAATCTTGGAGGTTGTGATATGGTAGTGGGAGTCGATCTACTGAAGCAACTAGGTCCCGTAACCTTTAACTTCGAAGAACAAAATATCAGCTTTAGCAAAGGTGGAAGATCTGTAGTGCTGCAAGGATTGAAACAAGAAGAGATCAGTTTGAAGATGATTACTGGGAAAAGTTTCAGAAGAACGATCAGGAAGGGCAAAGGATCTCTCTTGGGTTGTTTATGCATGATAACAGCTGCAGAAGTAGAGAAGGAGAGTACAGCACACATAAGGATTCAGCCTTTGATTCAAAAATACATATCAATCTTTGAAACTCCGAGACAACTCCCACCGGATAGAAATAATAATCATAAAATTCCTTTGAAGCCGGGTACTGCAGCATTCAAAATCAACCCCTACAAGTATCCTTACTTGCAGAGGAGGGAAATAGAAAGATTGGTCCAGGAGATGTTGACAGCAGGAATAATTCAACCAAGTAACAGTTCATTCTCGTCGCCGGTATTGTTGGTTAAGAAGAAAGATGGTACTTGGAGATTTTGTATCGACTACAGGAGACTCAACTCCATGACTGTTAAAGACAATTTCCCCATACCACTTATTGATGACTTGATGGATGAATTAGGAGAGGCTACTGTGTTCTCAAAAGTTGATTTAAGAGCTGGATATCACCAGATCAAAATGGCAGATTGTGATGTTCACAAAACAGCATTTGTGACTTCGAGTGGATTATATGAATTCAAGGTCATGCCCTTTGGCCTCACCAACGCCCCAGCAACATTTCAAGCATTGATGAATTCAATATTCAGACCCTATTTGAGTAAGTTTGTGCTCGTCTTCTTCGACGACATTTTGATATATAGTAAAAATATGGCAGATCACTGTGAGCATCTTGAGGTGGTGTTCCAGACCTTATTGTCTCAGCAGCTGTATGCCAAAGCCTCTAAGTGCATTTTTGGCCATTCTCAAGTTGATTACTTAGGCCATCTCATCAGTTCGAAGGGAATCGAGGCAGATCCACAAAAAATTAAGGCCATGGTTGACTGGCCTAAGCCGAAGACACTTAAAGCTCTGAGGGGTTTTCTTGGATTAACGGGGTACTACAGGAAATTCGTAAAGAATTATGGAGTAATTGCAAGACCCTTGAATGACATGACAAAAAAGGGAAACTTTCACTGGACGCCAGAAGCTGAGGAGGGATTTCAAGCCTTAAAGATTGCTATGACAACAGCACCAGTTCTGAAGTTGCCTAACTTCCAGATACCATTCACGCTTGAGACAGATGCTTGTTATTATGGGATTGGTGCAGTGCTAATTCAAGCTAATCACCCTATCTGTTATCTTAGCAAAGCTCTAGCGCCAAAACATCCCCACTACACTGGATATTCAGTTGCTTGGGCCCTCTCCCTAGCGCCAGTAGCTGGATTTCCTGCTTCTTGGCAATCTTGATGGCTTGCTCTAGTTTTTGGGGTTCGAACATCCCCACTACACTGGATATTTCATCTTTTAAACCCCCAGTGTAGCATTTCACGAAGTACTCCTCTCCAAGACCTCTATTCTCAATTGCCATGAACGCCTTCAATTCTTCGAACTTGGCTGTGTACGATGCTACATCGGAAGTCTGCTTTAGTTGATTAAATTGCGATACCATGCTCTTTCCGTCCAACTCTGAAAATCTCTCCACCTACGAGAAGGAGTTTTTAGCTATAATTCTGGCTATTGATAAGTGGAGATCCTACCTTCTTCACAATCAATTTATTATCAAGACGGATCATCAAAGCTTGAAATATTTGCTGAACCAAAAAATCTCCACCCCGGTGCAACACAAGTATCTCACGAAGCTTATTGGGTTCGATTACCAAATCGAGTATAAAAAAGGTGTAGAAAATAATGCCGCGGATGCTCTCTCCAGAATCGAGCATGAAGCAGGGACAATCCATTCTATTACTAGTTGCACTCCCAATTGGATAATGGAGATCTTCAAAAGTTATGAGATGGATCCAGAGGCGCAGGAGAAGATTGCTGAGTGCACTCTTATACCTTATAACCTTTCTTTCTTCACGTACAGAGATGGCTTATTAAGGTTTAAAGGCAAAATTTACGTGGGTACTACAACTGATTTGAGGCAAACCATTCTACATTTTATGCACTCCTCGTGCTATGGTGGTCACTCGGGAATTAATGCTACATTCCAACGAGTTCAAACCACATTCTTATGGCCAGGAATGCGCATGGAGGTGCAGCAGTGCAGCATTTGGTACTTGCTTGTCACCAGTGTCAACTCAGCAAACACGAAAGCACGCGCCACCGGCCTACTTCAACCTATTCCTCTCCCAACACAGGCGTGGCAACAGTTAACCATGGATTTCATTGAAGGATTGCCGCCCTCCCAACATAAAGATACAATATGGGTAATAGTTGATCGCTTCACCAAATACGCGCACTTCATCGCGTTGAAGCACCCCTACACAGCCTCAAGTTGTGCCCATTTATTTCTGGACTCGATTTACCGGCTGCATGGGCTGCCTAAAAGCATCATCTCCGACAGAGACAAGGTCTTCACGAGCCAATTCTGGAAGGAATTATTGCGTGTACTTGACATCCAACAACATTTAAGCACAGCCTACCATCCTCAGTCAGATGGGCAAAGCGAGCGAGTCAATCAATGCGTTGAAACGTATCTCCGATGTATGTGTAGCCAGAACCCTAAACAATGGAGTGCGTGGTTGCCAATGGCAGAATTCTGGTACAACACTTCCTTTCACTCGTCCCTCGCACTTACACCCTTTGAAGCACTTTATGGGTATAAACCCACTCCTCTTGCCTTAGCCTCGTATGCGGATCCACAAGTAGTAGGGGTGGAAGCCACAATGCAGGAAAGGCTTAATATTCAGTTGCAAGTAAAGAGGCTGCTGCAGAAGGCTCAAGACTTGATGAAGCGCTATGCAGACAAGAAACGCGTCCCTCGCGAATTTCAGATCAACGACTGGGTGTATCTCAAATTGAAACCCTACAAACAACATTCACTCCGTCTCCATCGGAACTGGAAGTTGAGCCCTCGGTATGCAGGGCCATTCAAGGTTATCAAGCGAATCGGAGCAGTGGCGTATGAATTAGCTCTACCTAGCTCAGCCAAAATCCACCCAATATTTCATGTTAGTCTCTTGAAAAAGAGCGTCCACCAAACTGATGTTGTCACTCAATGCCCAGAATTTGATACGG
This sequence comes from Salvia rosmarinus, assembly GCA_036937905.1. Classification (NCBI taxonomy): domain Eukaryota; kingdom Viridiplantae; phylum Streptophyta; class Magnoliopsida; order Lamiales; family Lamiaceae; genus Salvia; species Salvia rosmarinus. Next base: position 96,322,970 of record CM072815.1, on the reverse strand, counting down.
ATGGAAAAATCTTACTCCAGCCAATTAAAATTCTGGCCCGACGTGTGGTGAAGAAGAACAATAGTCCGAGTTCAGAAGTCCTCGTCCAGTGGTCTCATTTGCCCGAAGAAGAAGCTACGTGGGAGGCGTTTTTAGATATGGAAGCGCGCTTTCCTACCCTGTTTCAGACTTGAGGACAAGTCTTAGAGAAGGAAGGGGGTATTGTTACGTGCATGGGAGCTAAGAAGAACACGTATGCACGGGAGCTACAAAAGAAGGAAGTTACAACTGCACAACCAATATAACCGAAAGATGACAGGTGGCAAGGCAGCTGGAGGGAGTTACAGTTAGCAACAACTAATTGAAGTTTGTTAATAGGAGTTACTAACTGATTCGGTTGTAACTACCAGATATGGATAGTATATCATAGTATAAATAGGAAGAGTAATTCAGAGTTGTATTCATTCATGATCATTTTATACTGGAAAGCTAATAGAGAAACTATATTTCTTCTTGAGCGTCTCTTGTCTTTTATTTCAATTGATGAGATTGGATGCAATAAGTAGAATCTTCGTCACGATTACTGACAGATCACTCCTCCCTGCAGCGCAGACGCAGTAATACCGATAAACAAAATTTTATTTTCCCATATTGAGAAACTTCAACTATCCTTAACTTATAACTTCACACATAAAAATAGAACTTATAATAAAAAAAATTCACAAACCTCGAATATACTGAATAACTTTGTTGTACATGGACTCCACATCAGGTTTATCAACAACGTTAGTGTTCCAATCTTCTATTCCACCGACTTCGGCCTTGTCTTCATCTTCTGAATAATAACACTGGCTCCCATCATCATCATCATCATCATCATTGCTGACGCAAGAGTAGGAAATAAATTACAAAAATGAAAGAAGACAATCACAAAACCTATAATCTAAAGGAAAATTAGCGAATTTCGGAAACACCAGCAAGTGAACGAGCATTACACTTCAGCGGGGCGAGATCGCTCTCCGACGGAAACGATTTTGATTCGTCGGAAGATGAGATTTCGATAATGATCCGTTTATTGGATTTCTCGTCCGTCATTCAAACTCCAAAAAAAAAAAATGTTCGAGGAATTGAAATAGGTCGAGGAATTGAAATCTGGATTTATTACTTTGCCCGTTATTCTCATATTTTCGATAATTAAATCATTCTATATATAAAAAGATGAGGTAGCTTTTGTTCAAAAAGTAATGAAGTAATCGAAAAGTTTACCCGCCATTCCTTCCCACTAAAAGGGGTCCCAATGAGGGAAAAATGTGTTGACCACAAAAGAGCACCCACTTTTCGTTCACAAGCAAAATCATATAAATTCCACATGATCTTTTGATTATTAGACAATTCTTTTTGACCCATATTAGACAAAAATAATTTTACTGAAAATTTACTAAATAAAGACTAGTTGCGTTTGGTTGGCAGTTGTCACGAAATTTTGTGTGACGAAAGTGATCTGATTCCATAGTTTTAAATTCTCATATTCAGTAGAATTCTTTTTATGCTTGTACGTAGATTATGGGTAAGCAAAATATTTAAAAATCAAGTAATCGAATAATTAAATTTGTTTCCATTTTTTTGATTTTCTGGTTCGTTCAAACTTGTGTTGTGTAAATAAAATTTGGTTAATTTGGTTCTATATTTTTAAAGTCGAACAAAATTAAAATTCGAATTATATATTTATAATACTAATTTTATTTAAATTAATTAATTATAATATAAATTTTTTGAGTAATTTAGTTATACTTATACAAATGGACAGAAAATTATATTTTTAGTTAAAATAAAATCATAAATAATAATAAAAGTAAACAATTCAATTTTAATTTTTTCGATTTGATTTGGGTTTATTTATAAAATTACGTGCAATGCAATCGGTATTTCGGATAATTCGGTCTAATTCATTTTTCATTATATGTAAACGCAAAATTGTTTGATGACTCATTTCGATAATTTCCATAATGTATGGTCGTTTCCTCATTAAATGCATATATCACACTTTCTACCGTGTCAACGTCCATGATCAAAATAAAGATTAATGTCACATTACATATGTTTGTGTAGTTGTCTCTATTTTGTAAGTATTATAATTCTAATTTTAAAATATCAAATTTTGATTTAAAATATTATTAATAAATCAAAGAGAGGATTACAAAATATCATTATCTTTTTATTTTGTTAAAGAATATTTCTGCAAATATACAAACAGGTTCTGGGCTCAAAACCTTATATCCTAAGTTTGTGGCAGAAACTTGCATCATATATCCGGTGTTTCCGTAATATATCGACTACTTTCATTGAGTAATCGTCAATATACAGTCGCATATGAGAAAGCGTTGTCTATACTCTTGTCCCAAAGCGTTGTCTATACTTGTCTAGTCTATAAGATGTACATGCATGTTTTTTATGAAAGAGTACACCTGGCGTACCAATTAGATTGATCGTTTTTACTTTTCTAATGAATTTGTAAGTTCAATCTTATTATAATTTATATTAATAAAGGCATTTATTTATCTATTGTGTTTGTTATTTATAATTTATGTACTTTAGATAAAGTCATTAACCATGATAAGTTATAAAATATGGTCACGCATATGATGGTGATTATGAAATATGTCTTTGAAGTTTTGGTCTTAAAATTAGTTCCGAGTGAAATGATTATTCAAGATAGGACATTGAATTATTGAAAATAACTCGTACGTATAATACACACTCATAAGATGAGAATATTACGTTTAATTAATATTAACGTAATTGACGTAAGTGTATACACGTGTGTGCTTGTTAGAGAACAAGTATACTGAGCTGACCCGCTAGAAATTCTTATATGAAATTTATTTTATCGAAACAAGAATTTCTAATATATGATAGTACATGATTAGTCATTTGACTTGAGACACCATATTAATCTTGTATGAGTTCTATTCTATTTTGATATATTATCTGATTGCTAGACAATCGTTAAAGAGTTTATGTTGGATGCGATATGAATAAATATGGAGATTAATGCGTGGTCGATAAAGAATCTATTACTTGTTTAAGACGAGAGAATCTCTTATAGTTTTCATTATTCATAACTCGAAGACCTTGTCCAAACGATTCATTAAAGAGTTATTGAATTTGAATGAAACTGTAACTATTTGATTGTTTTGAGTTTGCGATGTAATGCCCCAATATTCTTTAAAAAAATTTGACTTAAACTTGAATCAATAAATGAAAAACTTGTAAACTCAACAGATAAACATAAAATTAATTTTGACTTTCTTAAGAAATGACTTGATCAATCTTGTCTTCACAAGTGACCATGTTAAGCAAAATAATAAACTAAAAGACGCGTCTAAAAAAATATTTTAATTTGAAAATGACTTAACTAAAGAAAAACTAAACTTAAGATTTTAATCAATATCGAAAATCTCATAACTTGAACTAAAATAAATAAACAAATTCTTATTGTACGAGTCATTCTCGACTTCTAAGGCTGCTTCGACTCATCAACTGCAAAACTGAAAGTATATAGGGGTGAGCATATCATAAATATATTCAGTGAGAAACAATGCAATTATCCTCATATGTAATACATGTTAATCTTTCATATTGTCGCATAAATAGAATTTAATATCATGAAATTATATATATAACTGTGAAACCTTTATATTATGTGAAGTCTTAAAAATATATACTATGAGGCCTTAATATTCTGTAAGGTCTTAAAATATATACTATGAGACCTTAATATTTTGTGAAGCCTTAAATATAATAATACCATGAGACTTTAATATTCTGTGAGGTCTTAGATATAATAATAACATGAGCCTTAATATTCTGTGAAGCCTTAAGTATAATAATAACATGAGGCCTTAATATTCTGTGAGCCTTAAATATAATAATAACATGAGACCTTAATATTATGTGAGGTCTTAAATATATAGTAACATATAGTATAATATGAGAACATGTATATTAACATAAACATCATATAGTCTTTAAAATAAAAACGTGTAATCATATAATCAATATGAATGTAAAAGCATATAAAACAATAGGGATAACATAATTATAACATAAATTTACTCACCTTAACGTTATATTTGACTCTTGAAGTTGATGATCCTCATTGCTTTTAACTCCAACAGTGTAATTTTTGTCCATCATTTTATTCTAAGTTATAAATGCTTTTTCAAAGTCTACGTGTGTTAGTTAGGAATAGGGAAACCCCTATTTATAGTTTTAGTTGGAGGAGACCATTATAAATGCTTTTTCAAAGTCTACGTGTGTTAGTTAGGAATAGGGAAACCCCTATTTATAGTTTTAGTCGGAGGAAACCATATAAGGAAAAACTTTTGTTAATATGTATAAAGATTTGAATAGTTATACGTACATATCTATACATATTACTACAAATTTCAAAATCTGGCCCATCATAAATCCATAATTCGATATTTTATTAATACTACTAGTATAATTGCAACAAATTATTATTATTATTATTATTATAGATTTGACTTTCTAAAATTCGGAGTGTTATAATTTAATTCCATACTCGATATCCAATTTGGGATTAAATAATAGAAGGACCGTACATGTATGATGATTCATATTCAAAATATGTTTACTCGTTATTTCACCTACTACTAGGTGACTATGCTACTTGCTAGATGTTCTAATGGTTTATAGGATCTTGAAATTACAAAATTAATTTCAAGCGAATTAATTTATTTGACAAATTAATTGAATAAATATTATTTGTTTAAACTGTAATTTGTTACAAACCTATTACTAGTGCTACTCGTGAACTAGGAGGTCACGCACAAAAAGGTTATGAATTGATTCAATAGTTGAATTCGATTAATTAATAGAGATTAATTAATTGATACTTGTTCTAATTTAATATGTTAAATTAGATATTCAATTGAATTTATTTAATTGAATATAATCAGATTAACAAGTTTGATTCTATATTAAATTAATTAGATTAATTTAATTAGATATAAAATTAATTTGATTAATTTTAAAATCTAGAAAAATCAGATAGGAAATGATATTTTGGTAGGAAATGAGAATGAATCTGGGCCTTTAATTTGCTATATCGATGGTTGAGATTTAATTTCCGGTGTGCTACTGAGTTTATGTTTTGTGTGATACACACGGATTATTGTCAAAGACTATAACTCTTCTTGTGCTATCTTTATGATAAAAGATGTCTAAACTAATATATTTAGCATATGTGATGCGCATGGATGAAATATGTGCTAAACTAATACGTGCAATACAATAATTTTGATTGTGCTATATAAATATGAAAGATGTGCTAATATTCATATTTTCGTACATTAAAGAGCTTTCTCACCATAACCAACCCCTATATATATATACATATATATATAAACCGGATACCGTCCGGATTAAAAAAAGGAAAAGAAAACGTAGTGACTAAGTGAATCACGTAACTCCAGGGATAATTATGTAAATAATAATCATGTTAATGATGGAAGATTACGAGCAGATGTTATTTTATTCCTTGGTCCAGTTTCTCTTTTTGATTTTTCAACACAAAAGGAGTTTTTGGTTTTGTTTGCGACTTGATTCGTTCTACAAAAGTGTGGATTTGATAGAGGGAAAATGTTTGGATCCCTGCAAGTTTGGAGGACGAGCTATTGATTGCTTCTCATCCATTCATCAACCGTGAAAATATATGTAATGATTCGATCATTTTGCCTTACATTGTGCTAAAATAAAGTCGTTAAAACCGTTATAATGAAATAATAGTTATTTCATTTATTATTTCGATATTTTTAATTTTGCTATGTTTTTCGATCCGATCCTAAAATTTTAGAGCTACCATTTAATTACTATCAAGGCTTCAGGAAGAAGTTTGCCATATTATAAAATTTAATCGACGAGAATTTGCAGTGGGAAACGGCTAGTGGTCGACAAAGAATGAATATATTATTGTGCAACAGTGATAAAAATAAATTAACAAAAAAAAAATTATATTTTACATCAATGGGAGTGCAAACAAGAAATTAATAAAAATATATATATTTTACATCAATGGGAGACTTCCTTTGTTTTATTCATCTGTATTTCTTTCCCTCTCCAAGTTTGTTATAGATCTAGATCTATTTGTAACTCCCCTATATTCTCTCTCACTAGATGATTCTAGCAACCAGCTATATTCTCCCTTGATTTGATTTGCACACTTGATGTGATATTTTTTTTTACCAGATATGGCTTATGCTGCTCTTGTTTCCCTTGTACAAACCATAGATCATTGCCTAAACAACGATCAATATTCAATTTCTAACCATGTAAAACGACAAATGATATCTATCCATAACCATGTCGTTTCACTGCAGGAATTTCTTGAAGATTTTCTAAACAAAGCCAGTAACTTGGAAGGACAGATGAGGGATGTAGCAAATGAAGCACAAAGCCAAATTGAAGAGCTTATGTTGGTCAAATGGTGTTCAGATCATAGTGATCAATTTCATGAACTGGAAAAAGTAACAAGGGAGATTGAGCTGCTCGTTGAACAAGTGAAGAACATCAAGAATGATCCCAGAATCGAAGGCGAAAAGCTCTCAGACAGCTACTTCATCAAGATCTTTACCCACATTCAAAGATATCATGGTTGGTTTCGATGATGATTTGACAAAAACAAAGGACCGCCTTTGTGGCATGCTGTCCAAGCTCGAGGTTATACCAATCTTTGGTATGGGTGGCATCGGTAAGACAACTCTTGCTAGAAATGCCTACGAGGATAAATTAATCATGGAGCACTTCCACATTCGTGCTTGGGTCACAGTATCACAAGATTATACTAAACGTGAGTTTCTTTCAGCTCTCTTGATTTCCATGAAAGTTCTCAATGAGGGCATATTTGGTCAGGAAAGTGTAGAATCCATGGCTGAGAAAGTATACAAGAACTTGAAGGGTAGGAGGTATCTCATTGTGGTGGATGATATGTGGAGTACTAAGGTGTGGGATGATTTGAAGATGTTATTTCCTGATGACCACAACGGAAGCCGGATTATGCTAACCACAAGGCTGCACGACGTGGCTGCTTATCCTAATCCGTCTAGTCCTCTTCACGAGATGCATTTGTTGGATGAGGATCAGAGTTGGAATCTACTTCGGCAGAAGGTGTTTGCACATCTTGTTTGTCCTACAGAACTGGAGAGCGTTGGAAAGGAGATTGCAAGAAATTGTGGGGGGCTACCCCTTGCAATCGTTGTGATTGCAGGAATGCTATCCATGGTGACCCAGAGTCCAACTTCATGGGGTGTGGTTGCAAAAATGTAAACTCAATCATTGCTACAAAAGATGAACATTTGGAGAAGATACTCTCTTTGAGTTACACCAACTTGCCTCATCACTTGAGGCCATGTTTCTTATACTTGGGTGCCTTTCCAGAAGATCATGAGATTCGTGTCTCAAAACTCATCAAGTTATGGGTAGCTGAGGGCTTCTTGAAATGTCGACGTGGATCTAAGAAGTTGGAAGCGGAAGCAGAGGAGTGTTTGGATGAACTAGTCAAGAGAAGTCTTGTTTTGGTCACCAAAAGGAAGTCTAATGGCAAAATCAAAAGCTGCAGCCTCCATGATATGATGAGGGACTTATGCATAAGAAAAGCCCATCAAGAGAAATTTCTTTTGAATCTGATGGACAGGCATGTTACAAAGGAGTTTCCTATAAAAGGCTTAAGAAATCAGCAACGCGTAAGTATTGATTCTTATAGTCTACTTCACGTTCTAAACATGTATGGCTCGACCATCCATACTATTATGTGCTTCTTCTGCATTTCAGTAACCGATTCTTTGAAAAGTTTTCGATTGCTCAAGGTACTGGATGCAGGAGATGCATATGTTGAGTCACTGCCTGTTCAACTATTTGAGCTATTTCATTTAAGATTCCTGGCTATCAACTATGATGGCATGATTCCACCAGCCATATCAAAGCTTCAGAATCTTCAAACCTTAATCTTGACAGGGTGGAATCAATCTTTACCTAGGGAAATTTGGAGGATGCCTCTGTTAAGACATCTTTTGTTCTATGGTTGGATACTTGAGCCAGAAGGAACAATGTCGATTCTAGAAAACCTCCAAACACTTTCCTCACGTTCTCATTGTATGTGTACAGAAGGGATCCTGAAAGCAATCCCAAACCTTCAAAAACTAAAAATTTATTGTTCTGGTTTTCAAGTCTGCACTTACCTCAACAATCTGGTGTTATATCTGCATCAACTTGAAAATTTTAAGTTGCACTCCGTTTATGGAATTGATTGGCAAAAGCATGATCTGAGTTTTCCAAGGACGCTGAAGAAGCTGAGCCTGAGTGGTCTGCGACTTCCTTGGAACAAAATGACCATTTTTGGTTCGTTGCCAAATCTTCAAGTGCTTAAAGTAAGAGATTATGCTTGCATAGGCTGCATGTGGGAAACAACGGAAGGAGAATTTCCTAAGCTGGAGTTTCTGCTCATAGAAATATCAGATCTGGAGTTTTGGTTAACTGAGAGAAGCCACTTTTCTAAGCTCAAGTGCCTAGTGCTTGACGAATGTAGGCTTTTAAGAGAAATTCCAGACGGTATTGGAGAAATTCCTACGCTTGAACTGATTGAAGTTAAGGGTAAAACAGAAAGGTCTCTTGTGGATTCAGCTAAAAGGATACAGGAGGAACAACAAAGTTGGGGAAATGACACGCTTCAAGTTCATTGCATGACTTACTGATCAGGTACTTGTATATCCTTCAGAAGTAAAAATTATAAAATTCGAAGCACATGTTGAAATAGTTGCATATATGGTTAGATTTTCTGGGTAATATCAAACCAAACTTATCAAATTCACAAAACATAATCATTTTGGCTTTGGCTTGGTTTGATACGTTCACAGAAATGCACATACTCTTATAATATGTATAAAGTGGTGTAGCATCTTAGATCATGAAACTAACTTATCAATCTTAGTTTTATTGCAGCATTTGTGTTCTTGGTTTTCCATTGAATTATTGACAGTTAATGTTTTGTAGGGTCACTAAATTTCACTTTTAGCCTTTCAGAGTTTCTAGTGATGTGTAGCTAATGATTCAGTCACCAGTAACCATACAAAATGCAGCAGAGAGATCATTAACAGTTAAAATGAATATTCTGTTGAACCTTGAACACACGAATTAACTGCAGAAATCTAGGCCTTTTGGACTCCTTAAGCTTTCAGAGACCATGAAAAGCAATAACCAGAAGATTCGAGACGTCAGGTCATACCATTTTTGCAATCGATATAAATGCCACAAAAGCCCTTTGTTTGCCACTCAAGGACCAAGGTCGCCTCGATACGACTGTGCAACGTAGCATCAAACTTCTGCTTCATTCCCATGCATCAAATAGACAGAAAAGTTTATAACTGCCACTTTCACACAACTTCACTAACTACTTGCCGGACAACTTTCACATGATTGAGAAAAATTGTTAGTCGTGCACGAAAAAAAATAATCTAAAAAACAAGTGCGAGGCAACAAGAGAACTTCCTCAACTAAAATTAGAGAATGCAGAGGTTCTATAACTTCCTCAAAATATTCATGACGTTTAAGAATGCATGTTTATTGTTTACTGAGGCTAAGGCACTCATTTATCATCCTGTTGGAAAAAATACTACGTCTCAATCTCTCATTATGAGAAATCTAGAATCCTAACCAGAATTTCTATCTCCGCCAAAGCCCGAATCAAGAAATCCAGTCTGGTTGAGGTGACTCACATCACCCCATGATTTAATGCACCATTTGTCGTCGTCAGACAGGTGAAATACATTGACGGAGGTGTTGAGTACTTTGCCACACCGCTGATGTGGAGAAGCCCTTTTATGAAGTGCTCTGATGGTACCACCATGTGACACTACGACCACTCTCTCTCCTGCGTAAACTCAACGTTATAATGAATTGCTCGGAACTCTTTTCCAGATATGGCAAGTTGAGCAACGAGTACCTTGGTGTTTCTTCGCGATCCGTTGCAAAGCCGAAGTACTACGCTTGTATAGTTGATTGAAACTCTCTCCACCACCCTGCATACATCGTGGATTAGCTATAACCAGAGCAATTTCTAGAGTTCATATAAGGAACACTGGATTAGGAAACAGCTCTGAATTAATTTGCATTTTACATGCCGCAGTGTTGACCGGCAAAATTGGTGCCGACAAATGACCTGAGCATGGGACTAGACTAAACAGGCAATATAATCTAGGCAAAAAAAATGAGTACATCCAGATGTACGGCACATCATCCCTAATTAAATCCATTTAGGGTTCATTAGTTTCCCATTAGGGTTTATTAATCCCTACTCAGTGTTTTATTAATCCACAATTAGGATTTATTAATCACAATGAGAGCGGATGAACATGAGTGTGCCTCATATATCTCGTATCATTTTTTCACATATCAACTTTATGCAGTGCGACAACATCCTTAGATCTCTAGTTTAGAAAAGAGCTACCAGATGTATCAAGAGTTTAATTGATCCATAACATGATCCTTGGCAGAAAACTTTTTAAGTGGAACAAGTGTTGGAAGAGTTACTAAGACAAATTTGTATGATTTTTCGCCAGAGTCTACAAATATTAATTACGAAAAACATTCAGTTTTGCATAATATTATTTTGTTAAATATACTGACTAGGCCAACTGGACAAACTGAATTAACTCTTGGAAATAAAATCCACAATCAACCCTCCAACCAAACAAATCACATGACAAGAAAAATGTCATTATTACTCTTTTCCTCCAAGAAAATAAACTCTTTTAGATGCATACCTAACACTCACAAAATGTTTATATACACATGCCAAAATCAATTCTTAATAATGAACTGGGCAACCAATCACAGTCTTAATTCCCCAGTCCAAATTACATAATTTATAACGGCTTAAGAGAAGTTTTCTGTAAAAATGGATAGTTCTTCGGATAGCTGATAAGTCTATAGTTGGGGTCCCATATGTCTACTAATGCAATGTGGTCAAGTATCCTCTAATTCCATTCTATGCTGCAAAATGGAAGTGAAATCAAGTGCCTTTTCAAGCGAGTCAATGATTTTAATTTATCATAGCATTTCTCATGCAAAGCAAGGTGCTTAGTACAATACTATGGGGATATCTATTGCAAACCAAGGAGTTCTCTGGAAATGCTATGCCGATGACATTCACAAAAATAGAAGAAACCTTTTATATCCAAGAAGGATTTGAACGATGGTATGGAAATAAAAGATATGATGAAGGATATATCAGTTAGTACATCTTTACATAGATGCAAGCAAAACTTAGAGCATCAACAGAAGCATAAGTGAGTGTGTGCGTGTGTATGTGGAGAGAGAGAGAATATACGGGAATTTCTTGATCTTCTTGGGGAGACACAAATGCTTTATGAGCTTCTGGGTTGACTCTGTGAGCTTCATGAAAGACAACCCCTTGAAGGTCTCCAAGATGTCTCTCCCGCAAGTCTGGTTCTTTAGCAACCTGATGGAAGCAAAACATATTATTCAGGATTTATGTTACGTGAAAGATAGTTCCCAGTTCCCACAGCTAACAATTAGGGCCTATAATATGAGCAAAAAGCTCTTCACCAAAACAGGTATGAAACTCTTCAAGTACAACGTTAAAAATAGTAACATCTGAGTCAGATTAAACTTGAAAGCCACACATTCCAAGTAGTACAATAAACAATCAGAACCAAGGGCGCCATGAACATGTGAACTGAACAAATACCTAAATGGCTAATTACGTTTTCCTATATGCAATTTAATGCCTTTGGTAATTGGATGCATCCTGAACTATATAGGATTTAGGAATCACAACTTCAAGTAAAACATTTTGGCAAGATTCTAGACATGTACGGCACATGAGGGCATATTGGTCAATCATCCAAATGGTGTGTCAATTACTATATAAACTTTGCATGACTAAGAAAATTAAATTAAACTGCTATCATTGACATATACCATTAACATAGTTTTTAGTATATTTTTAAATTAAAGTTAAGTCTGACTCAAGGACAACTAAAAATGACATAACAGTCAACTCAAAAGAAAATATAACTATTGTCAGAAGTTATTGAATGAGGTTATTCTTTTATAATAAATATTAAATAGATTATTGTGTCATTAATATCATACTTATTGTAACAGTTTTTTTGTTGAGCATCAATATCATAATTACTGAAAATATGTTTGAAGCATCAATTACATTAATATCATTGTTATATATATATATATATATATATAGGGGTTGGATCCATGAGAACTCATCTTTTGAGAACTTGAGAACCATGCATAAGGCGTTGAAGATGATGCACAAAGCAAGTATAAAGTTGTGCATAACGAAAACTTTCTAAAATTGTTGAACAACAAAATAATTTTAGAAATTTTTCGTTATGCACAACTTTATCCATTTTGTGCATCATCTTCAACGTCTTATGCATGGTTCGCAGAGTTCGCAAAAAAGATATGGTTCTCATTTGATCCACTCCCTATATATATATATATATATATATATATGAACTATTTTTTAAAAAATCCTTTCAATATGTTCGAGTTTATATAATTATTTAGTTTTAATTTGGTCTACTTAAAGTTGGATATTATTTGTATGGAATCTTACTAATTGATAAATAAATTGGTGAATTTGATACCATATTTTGTATTTTTTAAGTTGTAGGTAAACTTTACATTTTTATATGCATAACTAAAAAGAAAAAGAGATTGTCACATTTAAATACATCTATACCTCTATTTATTTTGAAGATCAGGTGTCAAAGTGAGAAGTTACATAAAGTTCAAGTGGGAAAATACAGCAACCTTTTCAATTACAATGAACAAAACAGAATATAGGCAGCATATTCTGAGAAGCTCTAGGTGGTGATTTGCCTCTGCATACTTTGGGATATAACAGGTGACAAAAATGAATTTACATAGTCATTCCCAAGAACATGTTAAAGTACAAGTTTGAGCCCAACATATATGACCAAAACAATCTAAAACAAATATTCAAGCCACTCGTGATCTGCAATCTATTCTGTACTGAAACACGCCTCCTACCTCTAATACTCAGCACTAGAAAGTAGTATACTACAAGTCTACAACACATACTAGCCAATAAAAGCATGTCAAACTAAAAGACAACAAATAATAAAGACAAGAAACTTGGACAAGCAAAGGATGGCATGGGCGACGGAGAAAATACTGGAAATTAAAGATAATGAATTATGAAATAACTAGAATCCCATGTTTTCTAAATAACCTTCTTTTCTTAACTAAATAAATAACCATAGATCCTGTTTTTACTAACTATTGTTCTAGTTGTGCAGTGAGTTTGAGAACACCTTTGCAGGGTGAAAGGTAACACTCAACTTCTTATCAACATGTAAGTGACGCTGCTAAAAGTAGAGAATTGGCTTCAACCTTTTCCCAGGTTGGTAATTGACTGTGACAAGTACTTCAAATCAACACTTTACTTCAAGAAGATAAGAGTGATTAAACCTAAAGCTAAAAGATGATCCTCGATCGAGTCATACCTCAATTACTCCACAGCCTTTTGCTATTATCTCAGCAGTGCCAAATGCTCGTTTTAAGTCAGATGAATATACCGCAGAGATTTTGGGCTCCTTCGAAAGCCGGTCAGCCACCTTGAGCAAGAAATGACAAATTTCAAATCACATTATTGCCTACACTACCAAAAACACTAGAAAATGCAGAATCACAACATACTGCAACTGCTTGCTGTCGCCCAACATCATTTAAGTCCACATCCAGGTGCCCCTGTCCATCACAAAGATGATAGCTGTAACATTATGTTGATGAATCTATTATTTACCACTACATAAGAAAGGAAAGAAAAAAGTTACTTAAAAATGGTAGAAAACTGCTCTTCATAAATCTTGAAAGGAATAAGCATTTCTAAACTTTAATGTCGAAATAATGCAAGACCATACATTTCAAGTGGAATAGGATAGAAGTAAACCGAAGCAACTTAAACACATTAAAAAAAAAAAAAATACACTCCCTTCCTAACTTATCACTTATCAGATGTATATATTAGCTAACCATCCTTAAATTCAACAGAGTTAACTGATTTAAAGCACGGACATGAATTCTAATGCAGAACTCCAGATTTTACGAAGAATGTACTTTGCTTCAACAATCACGCGAATACCGCACTTAATTTACTAAGAAAGTGAAAAACACACAGACCTGAATTCTGCGATCAGTATTCCACTCCGTTTCTCCGTGACGAATAACAATTATTTCTGCATACGTAGGGGTCACAGTCTCGATCGTACCACCATTTTCAGTACAATCAAATTTAGCCAAAACAGAGGCACTGGAAAAAAAAAATTAAATCTCATCAATAATTCGCATTTTGAGCGAAACGTCAATCAAAGAATTAATTGTGGGTTTCCTATTTCCCGGGAAATCCAGCTACTTTAACCCAACCAAACAAAAATTTACAATGAAGAACACACACACACACGCGTGAAGTATCGGCGGACCTTGATCCTGTGCTGGCCATGATAAAGGTGCGTTGAAAATGTTTGATCCTTGTATAGAGCAGGCGGGTAGGGTGAGGATGGGCAATGGAGTGTGGCGGAGATTCGAATTGGCGCGGAGACTTTACGCTATACAGATTTAATGCGCTCATGGGTCAAAATCCACTGCTTCTCGGGTTTGCACGTTGTTCTTCAAAGAATATTAGAACTCTTTATGGTCCACAAATAGAGTTTTGAGCTCGCAAATTCTAGGTCCATTTACGAACACAGGACTATATGGGCCTGCGGCAGACGTTTAATATTTTAGTGATTTTGTTTTGAAAATAGCATAACAAAAAAAATTCCCAGCACTCGAGAAAATGGTTTTAATTGGTCGAAGAGGAATTCTGCTTCAGAAATTTAAAATTATATATTTCCAAATTTTCATGTTCGGTTCAATTTAAAAACATGAGGAAAGTCAGGAAGATTATTTGATAAATGACATATCTACAATTTTTTTGATATTTTATTCCTCGTCTTAAGATAAATATTCGGATTACTTGCAGAAAATTCAATTGATTCACATTTTAGTTTTTGAAATAGTGTAACACTTTTGTTGAAATCTTGTATTTTCGGGTAATTAGGGTAGGGATGTCAACGGGCGGTCTTTACCCGGACCGATCCGGAACCGTTCAAAGCCCATTAAATTTTAAAGCAACGGTTCCGGTTCCGGTTCTGGTTTTAGAACCGCTTGGATCCGGACCAGTTCAGACCCGGCCCATTTTGTCCGGTTCCGGTCCGACCCGGTCATTTTTTTTTATTTTTTATTTTTTAAAATTTGAGCATTAGTGTGTCATAAGTATTTGTATTATTATCAATTCTCTGTCGTGTTTCAATCTATGTATGTCGATTTTCGAAAGGATAGATGATGATTGATATGACATCCATTGATTTAGCATGTAAGAATAGCTTCAGCAACCTTATTCCATTTTCACAGTATCCATACAAGTATGGTTTCTCTGCAACCTCTTCTCTAGTTTTTTCATGGATTTAAGAATACATGTCCGAATGCATATGGCTTTTGCTCGGAGAGTCGACTATGGAAACGAAGATGTAGCGAGTCCATTAAAGAGGAGAAAAGCGGCGAGATGGAGGCCATTGTCGCTTCGCGTATATTGTGTTCTAAAAGCTTTATTAGCATTATAGCAAAATGATATTCACTTGCTATGGTTATGCGATTCGGGGAAGACGGCGTGAGTCGGCACCCTTGCTTCACTCTTTGCTCGTGGTTAATCAAGAGGTATGCAGATGTTTATAATCCCGCAATTGTGAAAGTGTCTGATGATGATGCTAAATTTGGTTGATCCATGTCCAAAGAGCTCTTTAGTGTTCTCGATTCTTGTAAAATTTTGAGATCAAGCAAAATGCCAAGTGACCCACTGAGAGAGGAGGAATCAAGCAAGAATCGAGACAATGACGGTTGTAATCGCCCTTGAGCCGCCATTGCATCATCAGGTTTCGAGGGTTGGGAGTTGAGGGATTATGGGGAGATGATTCATTGGAGAGGCGAGGTGTGGGAAAAGAGGAGAGATATTGAGTGTACCAACGGAGAATGCCAGGTTAGAATGATAATACCCGATCCGAACCATAACTGATGGTCCGGATCCGGACCGATCCGTGTTCTTGGATCGGTTCGAACCAAAACCAATACTAATTTATTTGGTTGGCCCAGAATGTCCGCCCATCGACATCCCTAAATTAGGGAATCGATGCGGGTACCCAGGTATAGGATACTCAATTAAGTAACTCGGATAATATAATTATGCTAAAATCGGGGTAGGATATCCGATTTTTACATTTAATCAGCCCTATTTTATTTTATTTTTTTAAAGAGAGAAAGTAGAAAACTGATATCTATGGATGACTCGTAGAAAAGTGCGTTAGGGACGATGTGCAATCCACCTTTGACGTTAACGATGATGGTCAAATAAAATTTAAATATTTGAGAATTAGAAAAAAAAAAATGATAAGATGATGGTCCAATTTGCAAAACGAGTAAACTGATATATCAAAGATGTTGTCGCTTTCGACCGCACATTTGTGGGAAGCTGCCGACGACTGCTATTTCACAACTTTGTACGACCCCAAGATGAGTTCGAGAAGGAACGATGGAATTAAATGGGTTTGGGTAAATTGCATAGAGTTTGAGAATTTGCATCAACAGCTCTTCAAAATTCGTGTGCCGCCCATATCCACACCGTTTAATAGGCCTTCATCAATTCTGTCAATGGGGAGCTTACGATACTTCTGTATAAATGATTTGAAATTTCAAACATTACGCTCTTTTTCAATTAATTGAATGCTTCAATTCACAGTATCTGGAAGTTTGTTGTTAGTATATAATTGAAAAATGGGTGTTTCAAAAATTTATGATTACTATATATAGATACTGTTATTGACAATTGGAGGGATGGCTGTCATATATATATATATATATATAGAGAGAGTTTGGTTCAAATAAGAACCGTTCTTATCCTAAAAACTAAGAACCAAATGAATTCGTTATGAAAGTTGATGAATCCGTTGAGAAAGTTAATGAATTCAAAATTCATCGGTTTTGGTTCTCACGCTCACAATAAAAATGGTTCTCACGTTAACCTCCCTATATATATATATATAGAACCATTTTATTGTGAACGCGGTAACCAAAAATTGATGAATTCATCGTGAAAGTTGATGAATCATTGGGAAAATTATCAATCCAAAAATAGAATTTTCGCCTCATGGGATTCGAACCCGGTGAAAAATCAATTTCAATTCATTAACTTTCAACGGATTCATCAACTTTCATAACGAATTCATTTGGTTCTTAGTTTTAGGATAAGAATAGTTTTATTTGAACCAAACTCTATATATATATATAGGAAGGAATGATTAACGTCAATGACGAAGCTAGGAATTTTTCTTTAGGGGTCCAATTAATGATAACTTTGAAAGGTAATAAAATATAATTTTAATAATAATTTAAATAATAGCATAATATTATTTTAATAGAGGTAATTGTTCATACTATATTTTTTTAATTATGTTTTAATATCTTGCAAAAATAAAATAATAAGATTTAGTGACAAATAACTAAACAATCAATCAACAACAACTACAAAACAAAAATAAAAAATTATAAGTGTTAATATTGCAAATGGTATTATCTTACAAAACTTAAATCTTGATTTTCTTGTACCCATTACAAATCAACATCGAAATCTAAAATTAATTCAATCATAGGACGGAAATAAAATATATAAACTTAAAAAGGTAGCACCAAAACAATATATTTGGTATTTAGAATTTCTAAATTCTAAAAAATTATAATAAACATAAGTAAGTAAAAAAGAAAATGACTATTTTAAGTTGAGAGTTATCCCTTAGATCTCATTGTTTTGTTATGAAATTCATATCTCCTTAATATAACAATAAATTTATATTTACTTTTAAATTTATAATTATTAAATAAAATATTACCTATATAATAGTAAAAAAATAAAAATTTGGATTGATTATATTAATTCACATATAAAGCTTATTAAAGATTAAATAAATGTTACCTATGACTGTTATAATAAGTTTATCATAATCTTTTAAAAATTGAATTGATCATATTATTATACATCTTTTGTTTCATCAACATAAGATAAATTATAAAAAGAAAAGAAAAAGGTGCATAAAGTAGAGAAAAGGGAAAAGGGAAAAAAAAATAGAAGAGCAGGAATCGAGAAAAGGGAAAAAGGAAAATATAAAAAAACTGTTGTTGAGGTTCGAATCCAATTCTCTAAAGTAAGAGTTGAGAATTCTACAACTACAATACAATGGCCTTTTGAACTCTAAATATGTATATACGTACTAATAATATTTTTGAAAAAGGGGGGACTATGGGCCCTCTAGCCCCCATGTAGCTTCTTCGTTGGTTAATATGAGAACTGTTTTTATCGTGAGAATCAAAAATGATGAATTTATTGTGAAAGTTGATGAATCGTTGGGAAAGTTACTGAATCCAATAAAATAGAATTTATGCCCCTTATGAAATTCGAAGCTGTGTGAAGATTTTCGATTTTTTGAATTAAACAACTTTTCCAGTGGATGCATTAAATTTCATAGCAAATTCATTTTGTACATAGCAATTTTTCGTGGTTTTTAATTCTGACGTTAAAAATAGTTTTTATTTGACCTTCATTATATATATATATATATATATGTATGTATTTATGAAAGGATTGAAATATTTTTTTATTATGAGAATTGTGAAAATATTGTACTGAACGTATAAATTATTGCACAGAACGTATGTCATAACATTAATGTGCATTGATGTAATTGTAGGTTAGAATAAATGCAATTTCTTAGAATGATCCAACTTAAATGGATATGGAAACTTAAGAAACACTCTCGAAGTAGGACAACTGGGAGGTGGGTGGTTGAGTTAAATGGACGAATCCTCTAATTTACAATTGTCACATTTCAAACGAAAATTTAAAGATAAACAAAAAATGAAGCCTTATCATAGAAATGCATGCTGAATTATTTATTGTAAAAAAAAATATTTTAACAAGTCCTCTTAAAAGTATCCCATCAAACAATTGTAAAAGTACTCGAGCTTAATTTACCTCTGATGGTAGCATTTTAGGGTAGTAATTTGGGGTAGTGTCTCTAGGGGCAGAGGTAGTGGATAGCACTTTTGGGGTACCATAAGTGCAACCTAGGTTGTATTATGATTTTATTATTATTTATTATTTTTTATCCATCGTTTATATAAGTAAAATATTAAAATAAATCTTAAACTGTAAAATAGTGGGTCTTGTAAATAATTTATTTTGAGAATATACTGTTGAAGATAAATTTTTGATAGATGTTAAGGTTGATGTGGTTCAGACTATAACTTGAGAATGGAGTCGAGTTATGGGAAATGCTCTTAACTGAGCCAAACCTTGACAGGCAAACACAATTTAGAGTTTAAAAAGCACGACCTCTCATAATTTTTCTGTACATTTGAACAGATCTTTTCTGTCAACAACTTTTGGACTTAAAACAGGACTAAATCATTAATTCGTGGTTGGGAATTAATTATTGTAGTAAAAATGGAGAGATCAATAACAGAACATGAAAACTCAAATGTTCTTGAAAAAAAAAAGAAAAAAGAAAAGAAAAGAACGAGAGCATTAATTTATGCACTTCTTCAATGCGAACATAGTTGGAAAGATCTCAACTTCCTGTAATTTTTCCAAGATGGCATATGTGTTTTCACATTATTTTGTTGGTCAGAAACAACAACAATGGTCAACTTCAGACAATGACACTGCTAGAATTTTCACCCTTCACATCTCCTTTTAACCACGAAACTTCAAACAAATTAAACAGGAATACATGCCGACTCCCCCAAAATATACAGTTAGTTTTTTCTATAAATATACAAAAATTGAGCAGGGACATTCGCCCTTCTCGATATCAAATCCTCGACAAACCTATAGACTTATCTTTCGGGGAAAATGGAGAAAAGGGGCATCTCTCTTGCACTTTTCTTGCTCATGCTTCTCCAGTTCACAATTTTCCTATTTCGTATGCTCAAACAAGAGGAAAACTGGTGACTGTTTTGAGTATCGATGGAGGCGGCATCAGAGGCATTATTCCGGGTACAATTCTAGGCCACCTCGAATCCAAACTCCAGGTTTTCATATGATCTTATCCTATTTTCTTGTTTGATAAATTGTGCATATATTTATATGTATTGAGGAAATCAAACAATCTTGCAATAGGAGTTAGACGGAGCGAATGCAAGAATTGCTGATTACTTCGATGTGATTGCTGGAACAAGCACAGGAGGGCTGATCGCCACCATGCTGACTGCCCCCGGCCCCGATAATCGCCCCTTATATGCCGCCAGGAACATCACTAGCTTCTACTTGGAGCACTGCCCCAAAATCTTCCCCGAAAGCAGGTATACTTTGAACTACTTCTTTTATGTTTGTAGATCGACTGTGTTACAACTTTGTATATGGTTGTTCTTAGCCGGAAAGGCTTTGTGGAAAGGATGACGAACTTGGTCGGCGGCCCAAAATACGACGGCAAATACCTGAAAGGGATGGTTCAAGGGCTACTGGGCAACCTCACAGTGAGCCAGACTTTGACAAATGTGGTCATTCCTACCTTCAACCTCAAACGTCTTCAGCCCGTGATCTTCACCACTAAAGATGTAATTATCTATCATCTCACTATATATTATATAAGGATAAGATTAGGTAGAAACCTTATCTCTCCTAGTATGTAAAATTCAACCTAGATCATTAATCATTACCTAAGAGAAAATTAATTTCTATTTGGTCCTCTTGTTGTAAACTATTACTTTGTAGCAATAATCATGTCTGAAATTGGGAACAGGGAAAAGCAAATGTTTCCAAGAATGCTCTGTTATCAGATGTATGCCTTGGCACCTCCGCGGCTCCTACTTATCTCCCGCCTCACTATTTTGAGACGAAAGATGCCGTGGGGCAAACACACACCTTCGATCTTGTTGATGGAGGCGTGGCAGCAAATAATCCTGTGAGTAGCTAAAATTTGATATGATTAGCTGAAAAGCATTCAAATCCAAATGTTGAATTTGAAGTTGTGTCGCCGCAGACTCTATTAGCCATAACACACGTTTCGAAAGAAATATTGCTGGGGAGATTCGAGTTAGTAGACATGCAGCCGATGGACAGCACCAGAATGCTGGTGCTGTCGCTGGGCGCCGGCCTCGCCCAGCTCGAAGAGAAGTACAACGCTAAAGACGCCGCCAAGTGGGGCCTACTCGGCTGGGTATACAACGACGGGGCCTCGCCATTGCTCGACGTTTACGGCGACGCCAGCTCGGACATGGTCGACATTCACGTCTCCACCGTTTTCCAGTCCCTGCGCAACGAACAAAACTACCTGCGCATTCAGGTACACAAAATAGTAAAAGAATATATACATAGAGTGAGCGTGTTGACTAAGTGATTGAGTGGTTAATGTGTAAAGTTGAATTTCTCTAGTTTTTGAAATTATTCTTTTACCCAAAGAATAAATAAAAGGAATATAGATTCATCCATCACTATATATGTTGTTTGATATATAATTTTCTACCTTTGTCGTGAAAAGGAGGACAGATTGGCCGGGGAGGCAGCATCGATGGATGTTGCAAGTGTCAAGAATTTGCAAACGCTTGTACAAATTGGTGAGGATCTGCTGAAGAAGCCGGTTTCGAGAGTGAATTTGGAGACGGGCCGGCCGGAGCCGGTTCAAGGAGAGGGCACTAATGGAGAAGCTTTGGGTCGCTTCGCCAAGTTGCTGTCCGATGAAAAGAAGTTTCGCCAATCAAATTAGTAGCAATGCCGGAGCCAAAAATCTAGTTATGAGCAAAAGTCGAAATTTTCGATTTTAAGAAATCATTATTTTTTCTTCTACAAAAATAAAAACTTCAAAGTTAAAAACATTGTTTTGTCATGAATAATTATATTATTAAATTTTCTTGTTTTGCGTGACTTATAGTGAGAAAGTGAAAGGCATTGATATACTTAATTAATCGCATGTGGCTTGTTCTGGATCATTGTTTATTTATTTAATTTATTGTGTGTACTTGTAATTTCTAATGAGCTCTAATTTTATGGGTTGAGATCCAATATCTCATAATTTATGTCTCACTTTGTATTCCATTTTTAATTTTCATGGCCTTTTTTTTTTAATTTTAGTTTTGTATTCTTCAGTTTAATTATGTAATTGCTACCTAGGGTTTATTCCACTCAATTAGGGTATATACTTATTTTTTATCCTTTAATTTCACTTTTATTAGTTAATAATTCATTATTAGGATTGTTAAATCCAAAGTTAGGGTACATAATTTTTTAAAATTTTAATTTTGTGAAATAAAAGTTACATATAATCATAATATTATAATAAATTTTATTTTTATAAAAAATATTAAAATAATAGATATAATAAAGGATACGTTCTCTAGCATTATCACTCCAGGCATACAAAAAATTATGAAATACTAGATCTCATCCCCTAACTTTATACATGCACTCTTGTACATTCAATTGTACGATATGTGCGGTCGTTCGACAATCGATCCAACTCATTTACTTTTATTCATAAGTATTGTCATTTTATTTAGAACATCTATAATTTTTATTGGAATTTTTAGAAAAAAATATTAAAAAAACAACTTTCAACTTTTCTTAGTTACAATCATCACTTTTATAACTAATAGCAATTTTAATCATGACAATGATCACTTATATACTTTTTCTCGGGATCAGGCCCCACTTGGTAAAAATATTTGTTATTTTCTTGTAACATTTATCATTTTTATACATCAGAATTATCACTTTTATTAAAAATAATTATCACTAATTATTACTCCCTCCGTCCCATTTAAAGTGTCTTATTTCTTTTGGGTACAGGTATTTAGGAGAAAAGTTTAAAGTAGTTAAAGTATTAAAAAGTGGGTAGGATCCACACTTTTTGAATGGATAATTATTTTCTAAAATGGAATGAGATATTTATAATGGGATAATCCAAAAATGAAAGTGAGATATTTTAAATGGGATACGTGTACTAACAACCATGAATCGGATATCCAGGTAAAATAGGATCTGACCTGCATCTATTATAGGGAAGAGCGCATGAGTTTTTATCCTAACTTGTCATAGTGATTTCAACCACATGTTTTGTTGCAAAAAGTCTGCCCATGACTTACAGGCAGATTGGTCCAATCGTTACATTACCATTATGTTATCAAGCCAAACCCAACAAAAAAATGTGTTGACCCTTTAATTCAATAATTTGATTTACGACTATTCAACTTCATTATTAGTCATGTGTCCATACCGAAATGTCTTCAACTTCAATGGTGAGTGGTTAATGCCCAAGGCCAAAGATCTCGGGTTCGAAATTCATGACGCTACTTTAAATTTCTGTATTAAATTGAAAAAAAAAACGAAAAAACAAAAAAAAAATAAGTGAAAATAATGTAATACTGTTTGGGATTAAATATAATTATAGTTGTTGGGTTTAGCTTTCTATATAATTTATACACTATTTGATGTTATTAAACAAAAGAAAATATGATATGCTAATTAATTTTATATTATAAAGATGGATTGTTATTGTAAATATGAACTATCACTTCGTGTAAGACATGTAAGTGCTTGAAATAATGATCTCCCGACCATTTCAATAAAATATAATCTAGAAAAACTATAGTTATGCATCATGAGCTTCATCCTATGTAATATCCTTTTACTATAGAGATATCATGAAATAAGTAGCTCCAATATTTTATCCTAAATTATTACTAAAGCACTTCATATTTCAGAAACAGAGAAGCTCCGCGCGAGGCCAAACTACTACGAATTTTGTTTGAACTTGAGTTGAAAACCAAATTCGCTTTTAAAGTTGATGTATATGCTAAAACAAAAAAGGTAAAGTTCTGATATTTTGGAACAAATTTTTAAATTTATTTACAAAATTAAATTGACTCAAAGTTCGTATATTTTGAGATAATTGTTCATTTAAATAAAAGAGGAAAATAAATCCCTAGATTGACTTGATGCCTCATTCGAGTAGGGGTAGTAATTCTTGAAACAATAATGTAAAAAGTAATTACTATACAACTAATAAGAAGGTCGAAATTAAATAAAATTAAAAAAAAATTCAGTGATGTAGGCTTCAAATGACCATCGAATCTAAATAAAACTAAGAGAAAAACATTATCGATAACTTTTTTTTGCATTAATAGGGGATTGCATTGGAGAAAATTAGGCAACAATTAGTCACGCTTTCCAATTAAAACAATAAACTTTTTATAATAAAAAATATAGTAAATATTAATTGCAATTTAAGCAAGAAAATAATATAGGAAATAATTTCTTTTAATATATATATATATATAGACAGGTTTCGGTCTAGGGTATTATTGGGCCTTATATCATTATGAAACTTTATAAAATTAGAAGGCCCATCAAAGGATATTCTGACTTGTAAAGAAAAGTTACAGTATGCGCATTTCATCTCCAAGTTCTTCTGCTGCCGTACACGTTGCAACAGGTGTGAGCATTTTGATTGAATAATTAGGGTTCGTTTGGTAGTTTAGTTAGATTTCGTCTAGTTAAAATATATTATGCAGTTAGGTTTTGTAACCCACCACTTTTGTGGGTTACAAATCCTAAAAAAATAACAAAATGTAGCTACCAACAGACGCATCCACCAAGTTCTCGTCATTAAAACACGGTAGTAAGGATCTGAAACAGAGCTACCAAACAGACGATTACCCATGATAACTTTGCAATCCTATCGAAACAGAGTTACCAAACAGGCCGTTAATGTTCTTCAACCCACAAATCAGCCACTAATCTTTTTTTTTTCTTTTTTTCTTTTCAGTTATAAAGAATCAAATAACTGTAATCTTCTTTCACTTAATTGCAATACAATTATGTATTTGCCAAAATCTGAACGAACATATTGAAAAGAATATAGTAGAGGGGAGGGAACGAATTTTGGGGTTGGTTTGAGGATGGGAGACCGCAGTTTGTCGCGGCGGTGTCCCGTGGAATGAGGCTGCGCCTCGGTGGCGACCGGCGACGAGGAGCTGTTGGCCGAGCAAGAGAGAGAATAGAGGTATTCAGAATTTGGTTTTAAATCAAATTGGACCAAATTATATTTGTGCAGTTTAATTTAGTTTGCTGCATGAAAATCATATTTTACAGTTTAGGTTTGGTTTTTAGGAAAACATAATACCAGCCAAATCTTATACTATAATATCGTGATATAATTTGATTAATTATTAGTTTTATTTACTATTATACTTATTATTGCAACTATATATTAAATTTATTAGGTCTTTTATGTAAAGAATATAATATTGACCTATCTTTACTTAAAAAGAATATAATTCAAACACGTCACCAATATATTGCGTGGAAGATCCAATGTAATTTTTTTCAAGAAAGAATATTCATTGAAGGATTTCCAACAGATCGAAATAACCAGTTCCCGTGAACTTATTGAATCAGGCGGGAGAATAAGAGGCACTTGTTTACCTTTTTATCTAACTACCGACCACATTAACCACTAAGCAACGGCTAGATCATTTAGGGTGTTCGGCTAAGTTTATTTTAGAGAGTTTATAAATTCAAAGAACTTATAAGATGTAATATTTTAAAAGCTTATAAGTTGTTGAAGTATTTTGATAATTGAGCTTATAAGTTAGAGAAAAAATCGTGAGTTGTAGAGAGAAAATTGAGAAGAGGTGGAGTTGATAGTGTATATGTAGGAAATAACGAACCATAATAAGATTATTTTGATAAATTCATTGTTGCTTATAAGCTTATGAAATAATAAATTATGGTTGAATAACTTATTTTATGGGAGCTTATAAACTGTTGGATCTTATTTTCACAACCTATAAACTGTTTAGAAGTTTATTTTGTCAAACACTTTGCAAGAGCTTAAAAACTCCTAAACAACTTATAAACTGTTTTGAAGAGTTCGTAAGTTTTTAAAAGAAATTTAGTTCTTGTTGCTAGTTTTCTTTGAATTGATAATATTTTTATATGGTTGAATTTAGATTAAATTTAATTATAGATTTGTAGTGAGATTTTTTTTTTAAAAGAGCTTTGTAAAGCAACACCCATTAGATTGAAACTTATAATTTACTTTATATGTTTAATTATTTTTTATTTTTGTAGCTATCCTGGTATCTTTGTCTAATTACTCCATAGTGAATTAAATTATTTTATTTTAGACGAAGATGTATACATTGATTACTTTATAATTATAATTATATATATATATATAATTATACATATTACTTTATTAAAGACCATATAGTTTATTAGAATTTGACTCTTAATCGTATTAAGGAAATTACTTAGGTTATAAGTACTAACTTTTACTCTCTCTTTTTTTAATTACAAACAATAATAAATAAGTCCTAGTTATGAATATTAAAATTTGAAGGATGAGAATTAAGACATATTGCAGCTTAAGTAACATTGTTCGTTATTTATATTTGTTTCTTTGCTTGACATATAAAATTTTCTTACGAACCTTTAGAATTATGATTAATCAGGTCCCCTGGTAAAATATCTGGCTCCGGCGCTCCGCCACTGGATAGAAGAACTTAACGATTCAATCTTTCAGTAGAGATTCCATCATAATATTCATGTATAATTTTTTTTAAAAAAGACTGTAAATTTGCTTAGTCCAGCCACATCCAAAATCACACTTTTTGATAATTGAAAAGCAAACGAAGCCCATTGATGAAACAGTCAATACAAAAGCATATCACCATCGCCATGATTTTTATGGTCATCATGAACCATAAAAATCTAAGTTCATCCTCCTAAGTCCTAATAACTTGAACTCCAAACTAGAATCACATTCATTCACAAAGCAAATCTCTCTAATTTACCACCCTACAATTCTTGCGTATCTCCCCTTGCTGCCCTGTAAGCACGCCTATATTACTGATCATCTTGGTCATTGCCGCCGCGAAATCCTTATTGAATAGAAAAGGGAATTTGCTGTAGCCCAAGACTAACGCAGCGGTCTTGTTGTCAGCCGTGAGATTGGTCCGATTGCAGAACTCCGGAGCTGCTAACGAGGCTCTTGAAGTAGCTGTTGTCGAACTGTTTTGGCGTAGCATCCAGAGGAGCCAAGTTAGAGTCGGAGCTGTCTTGATTTGGACAAGTGCTGCGTAAACTTTCTAGTGCTGATGCATCGAGCAGAGGTTCCGGGTTACCTGCCCCATCAAAGTCGAAAAGCCTCTGTTTGAATGAGAAGCATTGAGCAAACCCTATAGTGTGCCCACCTGCATATATTCATCCATCCATCAAAGATTTGTCATCCATTCTTTCTTCCACGTTATGGTGTCTTTCTCAATTTTATGGTTCATTTCAAATATATCTCGAACAAATAGTTTATCTATGCGCATAACGCCCATGCAACATTATCAGAGAGTTGGTAAACCAGGTCCGGCCCTAGGTTTCGGCGAAAGATGCAATTGCCTAGGGCCCAAGGCTGGAAGATCCCCATACAAATATGATTAGATCAAAAAAAAATAAAAATAGCTTTTTGACTCCTTCACGTTGAATCAACGTCTTAACTTTTTGAGGTTCGAAACTTTAACAAAATCAGAAGTATGAACAAAGGGCCTTTATTTTTTATTTTGTCTGGAGGTCAAAAATATCAAGAACGAGGCTGTGGTTAGTACTTTTTTTGTACCTGATAGAACTACGACATCTTTCACATCAAGGCCCTTTGCCGTGAACTTTGCAGTGATGTTTTCTAGTGACTCGAAGGGCGATGGGAGGTCCGTATTGGCTGCAGTCTCGCTTGCGGTAAGGCCATCTCTACGCCCCAACGGCACAGGCCAATACGGCCCTCCAGCCTAATTTTTCCAAGCAGCAAGTTCAGCAACATCAATTGTTTTTACGACTTATATTATAAACTAGTGTTGTGTGAAAAACATACCAGAAAGACAGCATCCCTAGCAGCAAGGGTCAAAATATCACTGCAGGAGACAGTGGCCGGGCAAGCTTTCTCGATGCTTTCTTTTATTTGATCGATGACTTCGAACCCACGGGCGGAATTCCTATTCGGAAAAGCATTCTTCTCTCCCGTGAACACGCTGCTGTCATCGAGCAACACGGATCCTTCACAACCCTTCACGAAAAAAGTTTTGTTAAGATATATCATGAAAGGATTATTTTTGTAAGTTATAGCCCCAACTTTGTCTCCGTAATGATTTTTCAGCTTGAATTAATAAGATTTACAAATATAACATGTATTTATTTCCGTCGTTTATTTAATAGCCCGCGCCTAAAACTGACGTAGATCACTGTTGTTCAATATCTGGAATTTCCGTTGTTTAATGATGCTGAATTAACTTTTGACGATCCACGTCAGCTTTAGTTGGTCGGAAAATCTGACACGATCTATTATATGAACAACGAAGATAAGTACAAGCTATATTTATAATTTTTTAAATTTGGGCTAAAGACTCACTACGGGGTAAAACAGGTATAACTTATGAATAACCAATCATAAAATATATGAAACTCAAACAGTATATATATTGTGCAATTCTAGATCGAAGGAGCATGCATGTGAGGTAAGAAATAGTTACATTAACGAAACAGTCGTGGAAATGCAGGCGGAGAAGAGAGGCAGCAGCTCTCGTTTCGTTGGCTATGGCAGACCAAACTCCGTACCTCACGATCTTCGTTAAGTTGGGACAAGTCGCATCGTATAATTTGTAATCGAGTTGGCTGTTACAAGAAGCCAGAAACAAAAGGAAAAGTAAGTTAATAGCCGGAAATGCGCTTTGATTCATATTCTGCCAGGAAATTGGCACTTGCAGAATTCTAGTTGATAGTAATCTGCTTGAGTTGAGCATATCAGCCACACCAGTTGCTGCAATTTATAGTCAACTGGCCTAGACACCGCATGGCAAATATATTATTTTCCTTTAATAATAATAATAATAATAATAATAATAATAATAATAATAGTGTTGGTGATGGAGGGATGGTGAAAAATGATCAAATCCCAAATACAAAGTGGGGAATGAGGGAATCCAAATTCCAAATTAATATAGAGAAAAGTAAAAATTAAAAAATGACAAACATCCACTAAAGGAATCAAGGGTTCTGATTCCCTTTCTCTCCTCATTCCCCAAAATCAAATGACCCATAAAATTATGTTGTTAGAAGGACGACGTTTTAAAAAGTCTAATTACAAAGTTTTAGAAATTATTATGAAATTACAAATTTAGGGGAACATTAATTTATAAAAATTTAAATAGAAACAGAGATATGGTCTGCACGTATAAACTCAAAGTTAATACCATATTTAAATGATAAACAAATTTTGGTTGCTCGAACAATAAGCATAGCAGAGACTAGCGAGTGACAAAGGTAATCCAGAAGTCCCTTTCAATTAAGTTTGGCCGATGTCCATAAAAGTTTTTAGTGGATAAAAAGCCATACACTTCCACATAATTAGTGAGTTATATAATATTCCAGACAATAAAATAGTGCCCAAGTACATGCAATGGTGGACACATCACATATATAACCTCACATTGACTAATAACCGTTCTTAAAACAATTCTTTTAACTTTTTTTTTGGGTGATATTTCATATTGTTGATATGCCTTTAAATTATCTCACACTTCGAATAGTTAGTCGGGGTCGGGGGCGTCTCCGCCCCCAACCCGACGGTATGCAGTATTGGGCCTTAATACGTATATTGGGTCTTAATACTAGTATTGGGCTGAGCCCAACTGGGGTATTCTGTTAGTACTATATATATGATCTTTGAGAGCTGTAATTGTATTCTGAAACTCTAGCCGTATAATAAAATATGTTCTCATTTTCTGCAACACAATCTCCAATAGAAGTTGTAATACACTAATACATAAAAGATATCAACTTCTGTCCTCTTACATTATAAATATCTGAGACTGCAGAAGCAAATATATAATAAGAGGGACATATCACTTATAATTAATGTCGTGATTAACATGCGATTTCTACCATTACCTTAATTGTTTTCAAAAGTAGTCTAATCAAAGGTGGGTTGGTGAGAACTTTTGAACGACAATAATTTACTCTATGTTCCAATGTACTAGAAATTAACGATAACAAAACAATGACAAAAACAAGAAGGGCAAGCTACGATCCTTCAAAATTTCCTCCTTAATTAAGAGGATGTTTGACTAAGCTTATTTTAGAGAGTTTATAAGCTCTAAGAGCTTATAAGATATAATGTTTCAAGATCTTATAAGTTGTCAAAGTGTTTGGATAATTGAGCTTATCAGCTAGAGAAAAATTATGAGTTAAAAAGAGAAAATCATAGTTAGAGAGAAAATGAACAATAGATGAAGTTGATAGTGTATATGTAGGAAATAACTAATCATAGTAAGGTTTTTTTCATAAATTCACTGTTGCTTTTAAGATTATAAAAAAGTAAGTTGGGGTTGATCAACTTATTTTTAGAGAAGCTTATAAGTTATTGGAACTTATTTTCATAGCTAGCTTATAAGCTGTTTGAGAACTTATTTTACCAAACATTCTATAGGAACTTATAAACTCCTAAATGTATAGTTTATAAACTATTTAAAAAGCTTATAAGTTCAGCCAAACACCCTCTAACTTTGCAGCATTCGAACATGAGATGGATAGAGTAATAGCTAAATATTTCAAATAAAGACAAAAATAGGACACACCATTTCAATTAAGGATAGTGCATTATGATCGCAGCATCCATATGCACATTAGAAAGCCGACATTTGACTTACATTGGTTCAGGTTTTTTAATTTGTTATTTCATATTCATTTCGGATTGCACTTAAGTTGGTTTGTTTTTTTCTTAAAAAATAATTATCTCTTCCAAATATGTGAGTCCTACATATTTTTTTTTCATCACTTTAACCACTTTTTATCTTTCTCCTAAGTAATCGTTCTAAAACACATGAGTCATTCTTGGATGAGACGGAGAAAATACATCTTTGGGAGTATTCTAGGTACTTGTTGTATTAGGTTTCATTTTGATAGATTAATCTGTATGGGTAATTAAAGACCCATACATTAATCTGTATCCGTATTTAAAGATGAAACACAAAAATGCAATAGAGAATCCGACTTGCATTCTCACTATTTGTCGGGTAATTCATTAAAATGCCATAATCAATTTGTTACGCTTTTCAATTTCGCGTGTGGAAAAACGGACTTGGGGCCTTTCTTTAATTACTGAATGAAAATTGTTAATTCTCCATTGCTCATATTGCTTCTACCATAATGAAATTTGTTTATCCTATTATTTTAATACGCAATGTCGGTAGACAAGAAGACTCTGATCGCAAGAAGACCAATGTGAACTAAAACCCGCTACCGGTCACTCTAGCGGAGACATATAAATATAAAGAAATCGCTATGCTGAAAGCAACCGACGTTGGCTCCACACTGTTGGGTATCTCACTGCTCTGATACCAATTGTTGCGAAAAACACACATCACAATCACGACAGAAAATAAAGAACACGAGAATTGTTAACCCAGTTCATCTTGCGACTACGTCTGGGGGCGATGCCAAGCCAGGGATTTCAATATGAATTTGGGATACTGATTACAATGAGGAGCAGCTATTTAAATAGAGAAATAACATCCTAAACCCATTAGGATTCTGTAATCCTAAACCTATTAGGATTCTGTAATCCTAAACCCATTAGGATTCTGTAATCCTAAACCCATTAGGATTCGTAATCCTAAACCTATTAGGATTCTCGCTCAACCCAAAATTCGGGCTCCATACTTCAACAATCTCCCACTTGGAGACCGAATCCCAAGTAACCGTACATTCTTGCTTTCATTCCCAGATCCGCTTAGCATCGCTCGCCTCATCTTCATGGTCAATTGAAGCTATGCATAGCTTCAATTTCTCCAATCTTCGATCAATGCGGCAGTCATCTCTGGTTGTTAGTTCAGCAGGTTAACTCAAGTTGAGCACAACTTCAATTTATCAATGGTCACCACCATAGTCCGCATCTACGTAACCTTGTACTTTTAGCTCTCATCTACCAAAGTACCAACACTTATCAACAGTGTCTCGTAGATACCTCAAAATCCTCTTGACAGCTTCCCAATGAGCTTTTCCTGGATTTTGACATACACCGCTAACAACTCCAATCGCATGGCCAATATCTCGGTCTCGATAGACCATTGCGTACATCAAACTTCTTACCAAGCATAAGAAATCTTGGCCATGACGCTTCTCTTCCTCCGTCGAGGATACGGTTCTTCAAGCCAAATGTGCCGACGGTTTGGCTTCACCCCATCTGAAACTCGCAAACACGGTTGATGTACTCACTCGAGATAACTGCAAAACTCCTTTTGCTTATCTCGTGATTTACATTCCAAGTATCTTCTTTGCGGGACCCAAGTCTTTCATGTCAAATTCTTTTGACATCCGCTTCTTCAATTTTATCTCGAAGCAGCAAGTGGGTCGACATTGCACATCTAGAAACCTTCCTCGTGCATAAAGCCGTCACACTATCCATCTTTCGACGAACCGCCCGAAGGACAACCGCCCGCTGTCACCTCGCCGCGTCTCTCGCGCCTCGTTCTCTCGCATGCCCGTGGGCACATCTTTCGGACACTTTGGCGTGAGGTGCTCATCGCCCGCGCACTATCGCTTGCAACCTCGGCAGTTGCTCACATCGATGCTCGCATGCGTCTCGCCCATCTCGCCGGCACTCGACGCGCCCGACGTGTGGCACTTTGTGAACCGCCTTCTTTCCCATGGATAACTCAACTAGCTCTCATGTTGGATTGGAGATCAAAGACGTCATCTCGCCCACTCGCAAACACCGCCCACTGCTCGAGTTGCGGCAATCGTGTGTCGGTTGATTCTCCATCGAGGACTACGAACTATCGGATTCTCCGATCTTCGGGATACATCCACCCGCAAACACCGCCCACTGCTCGAAGTTGTCGGCAATCGTGTCGGTTGATTCCTCCATCTGAGGACTCTCAACTATTGGATTCTTCGATCTTCTGGGATATCATCCACCTCTGCAAACACTGCCCACTCTGTTCTGAGTCGCTGGCAACTGTGTCGTGCTTTGTCTTTCATGGCAAGCTCCCACTTGCTGCAAAGGATCCAGCGCAGAAGGCTGTGGTGTGTCGATTGATTCCTCCATCTGAGGACTCTTAACTATCGAATTCTCCGATCTTTTTGGGACATCATCCACCTCTGCGAACACTGCCCACTCTGTTTTGAGTCGCTGACAACTGTGTCGTGCTTATCCTTATGCATCACTTTTTGGGCTCAACCCCCCAAAAAAAACCTCATATTAGTGAAGTAGAATACTAGACCATCTTAGTCTAATCTTTCGATGTGGGATTTGGGTTGAATTCCCAACAAATAACATCCCCTCAAACCAAGGACCACACAACTCGTGTCCTTGCTGACACTCGGACTATCTTGCACCGCCGTACTAACGGAACACGCCGCCTAACATCGCAGGTTAGGAAGACTTTCGACACAAGTCCGAGTCACACTGAGGGCCTCCCTACATCGTGTCCTTTCAAACACTCGGACCATCTTGCACCGCCGCATCAACGGAACACGCCACCTAACACCCCTGGTTAGGAAGACTTTCGACACAAGTCCAGGTCACACCGAGTGTATCCCTACATCGAGCAAGTCACGTGTCCACCTCCGGGTCACGTCGAATCACCTAGGACTGAAGTGACTCGACACCCATCGTGCCAAGATATGCCGACGTCCCGGCACATCTTGGCGCCAAGTCTCAAGGAGCTAACAAACTATCCCCACCAAAGCCTGACAACGTCCTCGTCGTTGGTGAGTCGTCTCCTTTTCCCATGATCTTCAGGGGCTCGTCATCTGCAAGATTGACTTGTCCAAATTCTCCAGAGACGTAGTGCTCCATTATCTCAGCATCACTGCATGAATGGAACGATGCTCCAGAATCCAACACCCATGATTCCAACGGACTGCTGACACTCAAGACCAACGCATCTCCAATATCATCTGTGGTTGCGTTTGCTGTCTTCTTGTCATTCTGACCCTTTTTGTACTTCTTTGGTGCAGACACGACTTTTGTAATGACCAAACTCATCACAATTCCAGCACTTGATCGAGTCTTTATCCTTCCCGAATTGACTCTTGTCTCTAGACTTTGATCTTCCCCTGCTCGCCTTCCTTCGATCGCCTCATCTTCGTGTTCGGTCGACCACGAGGTAGATCCGATTCTTCCTGCGAACCTCTTCGCTAATCATCGATCTCGCACTCGTCAAAACACAACATCGTCTTTGCCGATGACGCACTTACAACCGCCATCGTTCGCCCAACTTTCTCGGCAGAAGATAGCATATTAGGGCACGCACTCATCATCGAAGCTGCTGCACCGACGTACCCTCTGACATCTTTGGGTTGAATAACCGTCTCATCGATGAACCTTGTTCGCAGTTGATGGCTTCGTACATCTGCTCCAAATCGCCAAGATCTCCTTGCCGACTTGGTTTCGGCCGTGTGATAGCTACGTTCGGACAACGATAAACGATCGCACTCATCGCTTTTCGTCCAATAGCTCCCACTCATCCGGATCCATCTTTTCGGGTTTTTCCTTCAGGCGATACTGATCTTTACCGTAGGTAATCCTCGATCTGCATCTTCCGAATCCAATCGATCCATCAAACTTCTCGATTGAAATCTTCCCATCCATCGTTGTGATTGCTCCTCGTAACTCAAGCTCGATACCAATTGTTGGGTATCTCACCGCTCGATACCAATTGTTGCGAAAAACACACATCACAATCACGGCGAAAATAAAGAACACGAGAATTGTTAACCCGCTTCATCTTGCGACTACGTGCGGGGCGATGCTGCCGTGATTTCAATATGAATTTGGGATACCGATTACAATGAGGAGACTATTTAAATAGAGAAATAACATCCTAAACCCATTAGGATTCTGTAATCCTAAACCATTAGGATTCTGTAATCCTAAACCTATTAGGATTCTGCCTGAACCCAAAAATTCAGGCTCCATACTTCAACACACACTGATTCCCCCATTCTTGCTTAACAGTTAGTTAAAACTCCCGGTCAAGCAAGGGGGAGTTCTATTTTCGGATTGATAAGCTGTTCCTGAAAATGGTACTTTTTGTACATTTTACTTCCTTAAAAAGAATTTGCTCAAAATATCAGCAATTTAAAATATTGAAGTGAGTAAGATAAAAACAATTATGAATGTATAGTTGGTGTACATTTACAAAATATTTGACAGTAAAATGACGGCGTACTTTATGACAATTTCTTACACGTTACGCAGTCATTCATACGTTTGCAAAGTAAAAAATTTATAAAGATAATCAAATATGTTATTTACACTAGATTTATGATTTTCTAGAACTAGAAAGATAACTATTGGGATGTTTGATTAGGTACATTGTCTCATATATGTATAATACAAAAAATAATAATAGAATTTTCAAACCCACTTAGTGGAGCATTTGGTGCCTTTACGGGAACAAGATAAATTTGAATAAACCTAATGCAAGCATGGAAATATATAAAAATTAGGGAAGTGGAAAGATACTGGAAAGTCAAGCCATGCATCATGGCCATTTAGTCACTAGGTTATAGCCTACGTAAAATATATAGTATTTGTGAAGTAGATCTAATCTATTCGAAATGGAAATCAGGAGAAAGTCGACGAAATATTGAAGATTATTATTAGTGCACTTTTGTACTATATAGGAGGGTGTTTGGCTAAATTCTTTCTAGATAACTTATAAATTCAACAAGATGTATAAATATAAATGTCTCGAGAGTTTATAAGTTGTCAAAATATTTGAGTAATTATAAGTTAAATAAAATTGAAAGAAATTATGTTTAAAATAACAAATCATAGTATGATTATTTTTGTAAATTGATTATTGCTTATAAGATCATAAAAATAAGATGAGATTGAATTTTTTTATTTTTTTGGAAGCGTATAAGTCGTCAAGGAACACATTTTGCCAATTTTCAAGAGCTTATAAATTTTTAAATAATTTATAAGTTGTTGTGAGGAACTTAACACCATGTAATTGGCAAAGTTGACTTTTATTTTGAGGAACTTAACACCTTGTAGGTTGGCAAAGTTGACTTTGGTTGATCGCGAGGTCAATGAGATATGTTAATCTGCTGTGCAAGTTTCTATCCAATATGTTGTTGGCATCTTGCTTTGATTTTTATATTATGTTCCAATCTTGAAACAGATTTATATATTATTAATTAGTGCCGCCCTTGGTGTAGATGGAACTAAGATATATGAACATCGATACCAGATATAAAATTAAAGATCATTTAGATGCGTGCAAAATGAAATTTCTCTCCTTTGCTCATACGGTCATCACTCCACCATCTCTCTCAAATAATCATTAGATTTTCAAATTTAATAGACATGATTTATTTTCATTTATGTATATTAAGGATTATATGTACATGATTATATATACATGAATCAATTCTTTTATATATATATATATGAATTCATTACAAATAAGTTATTTTTGTATTTTTATATTATGTTCAAATCTTGGAATTATTATATTTACACCTTTAGGGCCATTCTCGATTTATTAAAACTTTTTAGCTTAAAATTGAATTCCTAAAAATACTTTGGATTAAGACCGAAAACTGAAAATTTAATGTCTTCACTAATATTTAACCAAACTTAGCTCAATATAGAATCAAAGGCCCGACAAAAGCCTGCTCTTATTAACTCAAAACCAATATAGAAAGACCAACTAAGGAATTTAGTAAAGCCCAAGCCCTCATTCCTTCTCCCTTGCGATTTCAATCTGATCATGAGTTCCCCTCGACCCAACATAATTTGCAGTAACAAACATGTACAAACTAAAGAGAAGGCTTGAGACAAATTATTATAAAAAAAAAAAAATGAAGAATGTTTTTTAAAAATGGAAAATGGTATACAATGGATACCAGAAAGTGAGACACTCGATCTCAAGTAATTAAAGTGAGACACTGGGTAAACCGATCTCAAGTAATTAAACGTGCCCTTATTAATAAATATTCGCAGAGGACAAACGTGCCCTTATTAATAAATATTAAGGATGTATATAATATTTAGTGGTAGCATAATTTTCATATAATACAAAATACTATCTGGAGAAAATTAAGATGCGGCCCCCTTTAAAACTCCTTACCTTGTTTCCCTTTTATGGCGGAACAAAAAGTAGAATTCTCCATCCATACTTGTTTCTTCAGCATTTTGAATTTCCAGATATTGTCGTGGCCCCGTCCACAGGGGCTTTCTTCCTTGTTTCTTTCTTTCTTTCACCCGCCATCGCCATGTCCTCTAATAGGATACATTAATTAATCCAATCCCCATTGATATTGAGCATATCACCTATTCAACAATGCCTAATTGGTGGCATGGTGCCTTCACCTCTTCCTCCAAATCGCAATCCCGCGACGACAGCGTCATTCCCTCCGGTGATGGCAAACCCGGCTTCTTCTCGTCGCGCCGCCACCGCATCCTCACGCGTGCAAAGAAATTGCTGCAACCACTCGACACCATTGACGTCGGCTCGCCTGAAAAGTTCCGAAACCACTCTGCACGCCCTGCGTCGACGTCCGCGTCGGCGTCCCCTCTACCGCTGCCGGTGCCGGAGCTGCATGTGCTTCTTCAGCGCGACCCCAAACACACCTCCACCTCCAGCAGCGTGCCCCTCCCATCGCCGGATGCAATTAAAGTACATAAAGTATGCGATGATAAGGAGAGAAAGAGGGAGACGGCAGAAGCAACAAATGGCGAACCCGCCGATGGACATAATGTGCATAAGAGGTATAACAATGGCGATAGTATGATGATACGATCACGTTATTGCAATTTGCGTACAGGTCCTATTAATCATTCTGCATGTGTATTATAACTTACTTTGATTAAGATGACGTTTACTTTTCATATTATCTTCGTTACTATTATTTCTCGGTCGCATTCCTTTCAATTGAATAAAAATCAAACAGGTTAGCTCAAATTGTAAAATTTATCAAGAGCTATTTGATATCCCAAAATCCATCTTAGTAAACAATAAATTAGCATTATACTATTTTAATATATCCAATGGAATCCTCAATAGTAAACTCCTTATAATATTAAGGGCACGTTTGGTAGGTTAGTTGGGTTTCGTCAGTTAAAATGTCTTGTTCAATGAGTTTTGTAACCCACCACTTTGTGGGTTACAAATCCTAAAGAAATAGTCAAAGCAGCTACAAACAGACGCATCCACCAAGCCGTCATTAAAACATGGGCCGTAAGGATACGAAACAGAGCTACCAAACAGACGCATTACCCATGATAACTTTGCAATCCTATCGAAACAGAGCTACCAAACAGGCCATAAGGATATCTACATCTTTATTACAAACGTTGTTTGAGTTTGCATTTGTTTGTTGGGTTTTGTCAGCCAAGTAGTAGGGCAAGGATCAAGAAGATACACCGAGACTCAACCTCAATGTAGAAAATCACCACAACAGAGGCAACACACCAAGACAACATCCTTGGAGAACTACAGCAACATCCCAAGCAGCGCGCCTTGCAGCCCATTTTCAAGCATGGAGTTGAGTCCGGCAAGGAGCGATATGTGGGAAGCCTATCAACCCACCACAACAGTCGGCCTATTTCAAATGTGGTCGGCGCCGGAGATGCCTCACTCCGATTCCCACCACAAGAATGCAGTCAGCCTCGAAGCATCTCCCCTTCAAAGCCCAAGAGTAACTCCCCAAGCCGCTGTGCATCCCTTGCCTCTTCCTCCCTCCGTCTCCATGCCAGTGTTGCCCACTCCAATATCACCCGTTGGGTCCGTCCCCGATATCTCCGGAGCTTCTTTGCCTTCACAGTCCTCCCCAGTTTCCCTGCGTGTAGCTAAGGATGATTTTTCGGCCTCCCCGGTCTCTCCGGTTGGCGGTATACCTGAGTTGACGCCGATCAAATCTAAATGGCAGAAGGGAAAACTCATTGGCAGGGGCACTTTCGGAAGTGTGTACGTAGCTTCCAACCGGTAGGTAGTTGCAGTTAAGTTCAATCGTATCACTACAACAAAATGTTCAAATAGTGACATGATTTTTGAATAATTGTGCGACTTATAAATGTCACTAAATAAAATTGTGACATCTTATGTTATGACACATGTCATGATGTCACTAAAATCATCTCACTACCGGACAATTTTGTTGTAGTGTATGCTTTAGTAATAACAAACTTGTTGATGTGGGTAGAGAGACTGGAGCCTTATGCGCAATGAAAGAAGTTGAAATGTTACCAGATGACTCAAAGTCTGCAGAGTGTATAAGACAATTGGAGCAGGTCGTTTTTGTTTTTATGATACAATAGGTATCTTCCATATACTTTTTGTTTAACGCAGTTGATTATTTTTATTCCTTTCAGGAAATTAAGGTTCTCAGCCGCCTAAAGCATCCGAATATTGTGCAGTATTATGGCAGTGAAATTGTGAGTAATTCTTTATTTTGAGTGATGATATTATGCTTGTGCAGTTGGAGTCTAAGTTTAAGGGTATTTCAGGTTGGTGACAAGTTTTATATCTATCTTGAATACGTCCACCCCGGTTCGATCAATAAATTCATCCACGACCATTGTGGAGCGATTACAGAATCTGTTGTGCGCAATTTTACTCGCCATATTCTCTTTGGTTTGGCTTATTTGCACGGCAAGAAAACCATACACAGGTAGGTAAAGTTGTGCTCTGTTTTTTGGGAATTATATGCTAGTGGTTCGGCCATTTATGTTCTCTTTGGATGAATTGTCTTTCATAAATTATAAAACTTGGTGTTAGATTTATTCTTGATGACTTCGTTTGGTGATGGAATTTGTAGGGACATTAAAGGGGCTAATTTACTTGTTGATGCGTACGGAGTTGTGAAGCTTGCGGATTTTGGGATGGCAAAGCATGTGAGTTTAGTCATGATTTGACACTATGCTTTCATTATTCAAAGAGTAGGGAACTGATTAGCATTGAACAGCTGAAGAATTGGGATTACTAAAATAGCATTGTTGAGATTGCTCTTGAAGTTGCTTAATGTGATTGTGAAGTTGAAAGAATAATTGGATTTGGCAGCTGAATGGACAAACGGCGAATCTGTCCCTGAAGGGCAGTCCTTACTGGATGGCTCCAGAGGTATGCAGATCTGGAGAGGTGAAACAATCCTTGCTGTTTGCTGAAACACGCATAATTATATTTGCTTATTGCAGCTTTTGCAATCTGCAATGCAAACAGATGCTAGTTGGGACATGGCGTTAGCAGTTGACATATGGAGTCTGGGCTGCACCATCATTGAGATGATGAATGGAAAGCCTCCTTGGAGTGAGTATGAAGGGGTAAGTGACCCAAACTGTGACTACTGCTTCAGGCTAATCTTACATACATAGAATTTTATTTGTTTGATTTCAGGCTGCAGCCTTATTCAAAGTTCTAAAGGAGACTCCACCGCTACCCGAAACAATGTCAGCAGAGGGTAAGGATTTCCTGCAATGTTGCTTTCGTAGAAATCCAGCAGACCGCCCAACGGCCACCAGGTTACTAGACCATCCCTTTGTCAACTACTCAAACCTTCCAGACGCCTGCACCCAATCAAATAAACAGATCAAGGTCGCGCTCTTGCTTCTACTTAGCTGCCACATACTTCTGTTATTCAATATAATGATCGCCGGTGCCGGTTTATTCAACAGGATAGTATGCAGTCTCTGAGAGAGCGCGCTAGATATAAACCGGATCAGGTGCCTCTGCCTGTTGAAACAGCACACACCAACAAGGGGAAATTACTAAGTAACAAGTAAGACTTGCTTTGTCTTTCTTTTAGGGTGGCTGGTTGCCTTTCCATCTAATATTAATTTGGGTTTATGTTTGTAGCTTGAGCTTCGCCGTCTGCGATTCGCTTACTCCAATGAGAATTCCCAATGCAGCCATGTCCAAATATCCCATTTAGCTGTTTTGCAGATGATGGCCCATTCTCATTCTTGACGAGGCTAGTTCCTACTCTATCCCCAATAAGTTTGGGATGATGTCCAAATACAAGTAGCATGGCAACAAGACGTCGACGTATAAGCGCCGTCGTCGTGTAATTTTCTGTAATGCCTCAACTTCTCACTTGCCATGCCCATATCCACTGCACCATGAAACGTGGCTATAGCCTCGTTGTACCATGCACAAAAAAAACAAAACATAAAAAAGAGCTGATCAAAGGTTGATGGGCCTCAGGTGTAATTATGTATTATAT
Source organism: Salvia rosmarinus (assembly GCA_036937905.1). Lineage (NCBI taxonomy): Eukaryota > Viridiplantae > Streptophyta > Magnoliopsida > Lamiales > Lamiaceae > Salvia > Salvia rosmarinus. The sequence goes on along the minus strand of CM072815.1, from coordinate 96,281,551 downwards.
GTGTAAAACTTATTTTCCAGAATAGCAAACGAAAACCAATTGAGTTAAATTGGATAGGAATTCGAATCATCAACTTTTGTTTTTCCATTAATATAATAATTTTAAAGATCACGTTACGATTGAATCAAACATGAGAACTTTGGTATCGACTCCATAGGCCAACACACACACAATCAACCTTATTTTTTTGGTCTCATAAATTTTTTCACTGCAAGATTAACAACTCTACCACGCAATCAACTTATTATTGTGTCTAATGTTGCTTATAGTTACTTTTAGTTGTTTTGTAGATAATCCTGCTAGGAGATGTTGCTGATGGAAAGCTTTCCTCTACAACTGTGGTCCTCAATTTGATATTACGTCACATGTTACATTCGTTAATACATGTTAAATGTAAATATTGATAGTGTCGTTTAAAATATACTAGATGCAAATCTTAAATTGCAAAATGAAGAAATGTGATCAAACTACGGAAGAAAATTCTTGATGCTGCACGTGTCGTCTTCTGAATTTGCTATTTACTACATGCGAGAATAAGTAGATCCATTGAGAATTGATGACTTCATAAATAGTAAAACGTTAGTATGGATTATTGTGGGGAACTAAATTCCACATTCATTCTCAGGGAAAAAGAAAAATAAGATATAACATGAAAAAAAATAAAGAACAATCACCAATATAATTGAATTTACCATGGAAAATTCCAAATTTTAAGATAAACTATTGCACGTATATAATACAATTCAAGATAATTGAATTTGCTAGTATATAATAAATTTCTACAGTCTAACAATATTCATCTCCATCTTGACAACCTCACACTATTGCAAACTTTTGAAAAACTTTCACGCTTCCATCAAGACTTTCTCATAAAAGAACCTTGAAAAACAATCTTAACTTGACTAGAATCAATCACAATACTATTGAATTGTACAATTGTATGAAAGACACCTAGGTTTCTTAGATAACATTACGAAGCACCTTCTCTTTGATCACAAAACCAGTGGAAAAGAAAAACCAACTTATTTGATTTCAACACAAGTACAACTCAAACAATATCTACCTTAGTAAAATAAAAGAAAATATCATTATCATCACTGATGATCATGATTATTAACTCAAAGAACCATCATTCTCAACGGAGAATAAACCTACTATGTCATATGGGTAGAACACTTAGAATTAACCAATATAATAATTTTCTTGGCACATATTGAAAAACTTGTCAAAATTTATAGTGCACTCCCAACTTTTGGCACACCTAGAAATCCTTCAACCTTCGACATAACTTTCATCACAAGCCTTACATTCATGACAAACTAATACATATGTGGTCCAACTAACATTATCACATGCCATAATGATGTTTATATCCTCAATAGAGATCTTCTATCACGATGTTTTCGGTGCTATTTGTTGAATTCACTCCATCTTGATAATTTCGCTTCATATGCTCAGATTTTTGCATTTCCAACGAACAATCTTTAGAGTTCTGTAACCTTTGCTAAAAGCCACCAATGCTGATTTTTCTATTGAAGTTTGCCCTTTACTCATGAGCATTCTCTCCTAAAAAAGAAGCTTTCATGTGACTTTAGTAAAATTTAAGGTTATCTTCCCAAACATAAAATTGGCTTTATGTGGCAAGATGATCCTTAACACCTTATCTCATCTTTAAGTTTTACTCTAGTAGCATCTAGTTCAGAGATAATACCATTAAGAGTATTCTAATGGTATAAATTTTTATACCATCTATAAGTGTGAAATAGTTCCTTTAGGTGGAATCGATTTGAAATGTCATTTGCTTGATACAGAGCTTCTAGCTTTTCTCAGAAGAATCTCATGTACATTTGCAAGAACATTCTTGATCAAACATAGATTTATTGTGTTTGTCACCCTCATATCCAGATCATCTCAATCTTCATCACTCATACTAGAATCTTTCTTGTTTGTATCTCCAATTGAAATTGTCCTACCTCTGAGATCCTTTTGTAAATCAGAACATATCAACACATTCTTAACTTGCACGTGCCACATGTCAAAGTTGATTGTTCCATCAAATTTCTCAATATAAAACTTCATTAAACGTGAAGTTCTTGATATATCATTTCTCCACCCCTAATTGAATAGCTGCCTCACAAGAGACCTCCAAATCTTTCTCATGAATTTTTTTTATGTGAAAAATCAAACAACACTACAACCACAAAGCATACTTTTAATATTAAGATATCCGAACTAGGCTCTAATATCATTGCTCGAAAATTAAAATCCCCATTCATTCTTAGGAGCAATAAAAATAACAAGATATACGATGAAGAAATAAACAACCATCAATACAAGAATTTGATGTGAAAAACTCCATACGACCCCAAAGAAAAATTCATTATATTATAAATTTCTACAATCACACAATATTAATCTTCTTGTTGACACCCCTACACTATTACAAGTATATGAAAAACTCTCACCCTACTTCAAAAAAATAAAAAAAAATCACACTTCTATTAAAACTCTCCCACAAGAAAAACTACGAAAGAAGTTTTGACTAAAATAATCAAAAGACTAGTTAAATAGCATTGTATCAAAGACACCTAGGATCTTTAAATAGCATTAGGAAACATCTCCGCTTTGATCACAAAACCAATGTTGAACAGAAAAAATCAACCTCGTTTATTTTATCATAAGCCCAACTTCAACAATTATTGTAAAATAACACTTAACATGTTACACTTTGTACCATTGGACTCCATTAGGAAACATCTCGCCTTTTCTTGGTCTGACTGTGGCTCAGATTCTGTGACAACCTAATACCTCTGCCTCAAGAGTGGCTTTGAGGTCAGGGAAAAACATTTTAGATATGATCCAAAAGACGACGAATTAGGGGGACTGCCTATTTTGGAACGATGTGAACTTGTTAAAATTGCAAAATGAATTAAATTTATAGTTTTTGTGATACAACTTTATACAAAATCAAAGTTCATGTATTTTATGGCCGATTATTTTAAATTAAAAAAATATTTATCTAGTTTTATTATTAAGCGAGCCTCTAGTTTTATTTATCAAGTACTTCGAGACTGAAGAGATTAATCTAGCCCAAACTAGCTGTCTAAATATATATACGTATATATGTGTTTAAATCATTAATAATTTTATTTTAAAAAATATACATTATATTTTTTATAACAAATAAAATTAGTTAGAGTTGTATAAATTAATAATTTTATATTTCAAGGTAAATAATTTAAGAATCTTTGCTCACGGCTAACGAATCAAATACTACTGACTTCAAGTTCGGATCGTTTAGTTAATAGACTTCTCTTAACCTACTCATACGAGATTTTATCGAATTGAAACCCGAATAAATTCTGAGTTAATTGGCTCATTTACATCCCCGATGGAAGGACAACTAATTTCTGGCTGAGTGGTTTCAAAACTGAAGGTTGAAGTCAAGACAGTTTGTAAAAATCTGTTACACAAGAGGGGGCTTCTCCTTGGTTTCTGCAGCGAGTGTTTCACACGTGAGTAAATCATTATATTTATCGCAGCTACCTCTTGCATTTTTTTCAGTTCACAATGGAGCTATATAAATACAATGTTGTCGGTAATTTCTCGAAATCAATTCAGCCTCTAGTGTAGTTTATATTAGTTGTATATATTATCTGTCTAAACCGATTTATTTAACCTGGATCCAGTCAATTTGGTCATGAATAGCCCTACAGTCACAGTGTTGAATCCAAAATTAATGTTTATAGAATAACTAATATATCATGGAAATCGTGAATTAAATTAAATGTTTTCTAGGTGGCTCAGAAATAAATAGAAGAAAAGAAAAATTCAGAGTCAGCCATGCAATTATAAATGAGTGATCACATTACAAATATCTCAATCAACTTTATTAAATAAAAACTCATTCAAAAGTTTTGATCTATTAAAAATTAGTTTTACATTAAAACTATCTTATGGAATTACAATTTGCACCTATCGAATGAAAATTTTAATCTTAAATTTAAATTTAATAATTTAATATTTTTGAATATGTGGAAAAAGAAGAAGTCAAAATTGGTACAGAGTCACTGATTATAAATTATTCATCAAAAGAAATGAAAAAAAAGTTTCACATGGATCCCCACAAATCGCATCATCTAATCAGTTAATACTGCAATCAATTTTCTTGAACCGTACAACTTTGTAGTCGTGAGACTCAACACATCTGATTCAGCATTTTTTAAATTATACGTTTGAATAGTTTCTTTTAGCGTCAACCAACACGCACTTCCATAACTCATTATCACCCACCACACCACACACACACACACACACACATATATATATATATATATATATATATATAGGGAGTGGATCAATGAAACAGCATCTTTTTATGCTCTGCTGAACCACGACAAGACGTTAAATATGATGCAGAAGATGGTATAAAGTTGTGCATAACTAAAACTTTCTAAAATTATTTTTGTGCAACAATTTTAGAAAGTTTTAGTTATGCACTTAACTTTATCTTGCTTTATGTATTATCTTCAAAGTCTTATGCATGGTTCTCAAGTTCTCAAAAAGATGAGTTCTCACGGATCCAACCCCTATATATATATATATATATATATATATATATATATATATAGTAGATGGATCGGTAGGAATGGATAATTTGGTAGGAAATAGGAATGAATCGGGCCTTTGATTTGCTATATCAATGATTGAGATTTAACACTACAAAAAGCGACAATGACGGATTAGCAACGGCTAAAATTGGTGTCGCCATTCAGCGACGGAATAACGACGGAATAACGACGTACTACATTAACGACGGATTTGAGACGTTATTAAGACGGAATTTGGCGGGCCTATTTCGCGCGAATATATAACGACGTCATATACGTCGTTAATCCGTCGTTAAAGTTAACGACGGACATAATCCGTCGTTAAATTATGGATTTTATATTTTTTTTAATGTACAATTTTAAAAAACGTCGCTGATCCGTCGTAAAATAACGGATGTTTTAATATTTATTTTTTAATTAATATTACGACGGATACTTTCCGTCGTTAATTTTAATTTTAGTTTTATTTATTCTAAATAATATTTACGACGGAATTTTTTCCGTCGTTAATATTAATTTTTTTAATTTTTTAATGCCAAGAAATTAAACGACGGATTATATAGTCGTTAGTCCGTCGTAAATTTAACGACGGATTTATTACGTCGTTATAAAAACGGATTTTCTATTTTCAATTTTTCACATATTTCAACGACGGATTTTTCCGTCGTTAAAGTTTTCCGTCGTTAGTGCGTCGCTATAGGGTTTTAAATTTAACGACGGATATTTACCGTCGCTAATCCGTCGCTACGAAATTATATTATGACGCGTATTCTTCCCAATTTCATTTCGCTCGCCTCCCAATCCTCCCCCCCCAAGCCCCATTAATTATCCGCTCTCCCGCCGAGTCGCAGACCGCCCCACCCTCGCGACCGCCCCGCGCCCGGCCAATTTCATTGCCGCTCCCAGCCGCCCACCCACACACTCCTACCCAGCCACACACACACACACATACCTAATGTATGTATGTATATATATATATATCTATTTAAAATTTATATTTATGTATGTATTTGTATATATGTATATATGTATATATTGGTACATTATGTTTATGTATGAATTGGTACATTATTGTTACATTATGTATGTATTGGTACATTATTATTATGTATGTTTATGTATGTATTGGTATATATATATGTATATATTGGTATATATGTAAGAATTAGTCGATATTGGTATGTATTGATATATTGGTATATATGTAAGTATTAGTATATTAGTATGTATTGATATATTGGTATATATGTATTGGTATATATTGGTATGTATCGATATATTGGTATATATGTTGGATTTACTTGGTTATTTAATGAGTATGTTGGATTTTAGGTGCCCTTAAGAATTGGACATGAATTTTCAAATTGCTACTCTATCAATAATCAATCCTCACCATAGATTATGAATTTTCAATGATATCCTCGTTAGATTTTCAATGACATCCTTTAATTTACATCATAGAAGCACAACAATTTTTTGCCAAGTTGTAATTAAGAATTTGGTTTGGCTATAGAATCATAAATAGATCACTTTTGAGAAATAAAATTTGATTAAGCATGTGCTATATATAATAAGTAGTTATGTAACATGGATGCGTGGAATATGTTTTAAGGTACAAGTGGAGCTTTTCATCCACAATGAACTCCAAGAACTTGAAGGATTTTCAACTATAATTATTCGTATACTACTTGTGCAATATAATTATCATCTCTTGGTTTCTTGCGGTTGGGTGTTCCATTTTGTGTTCAATCATCTATTATATACCAAAGAGACAATTATAATTAGATCTAAGTTCGATTTTATGTATGACTTAATTGAACCAAACGTAAATTGTGTGTTGGATTTCAAAAGTATATAAAATTCAAAATCTCTTTTAATATTACTCAATGGTTAGTAAAATGCGAACAAACCACCAAAATGAAATCGTATCTTTCCTATCGATTTGGCAACAAATAAGTCAAATCTCGAAGTATTATATCACCAAATTTGGAAGTATTAAAGGTTCAATTAACAAATGGCAGACTCCACTATGTATCAGTGGCAAATTTATTAATAAGAAAAAATAATGCACATCCAAACACCAAATAGTAAATGGTAGACAGAACTTTTTCTAGCGACGGCAGGTCCCCATCATATCAAAAATAAATAAATAAAACATACACTTTTTAGTTCTATATAATCAAGGGTGGCAATGTTAGCTCTAAAAATCATGTAATTAAAGTTTTTATTTTTCTCCTGATTTCATTTTTTCTTGAAAATCTCTAAGCGTGGGGTTTCCCAACAACATTTGACAATAATTTTATTTTTTCACAAACAATATTGAGTGGCCATATTAAAGGCGATCATTGGTTCCTCGTATAAATGAGATATGGATTCAGTGAAAAAATTGAGGTAGCAAAAGACTTGCTAAAAAAGAGGTATTGGGTTCAAGTTGTTGATTATTGTACGAAATTTTATTTTAATATATTCAAATTACATTATGATAAATAACTTGTATCTAAAAGAATATCAAATTCAAAAAATTAGATTACACTAGATAAAAAGGCAAACACCATATAAAATTAAAGAAACTAACCATACTTTAAATATATAATTCAATGCTATATTAAAATGCAAGTCTAGCGTAGCATATATTTTGTGACTACAAGCCTCGTATTTTTACCCAAACGGGCGCTTTGCTTTCCAACCGGTCACCCATCTCTATTAGCTTATACAAGAATTGGAGTCCACATGATTTAAGTCGATTTGTCTTAATTATAAAATGCTCAACAATATTTCTATCCACAGAAGATTATCTAAAATTGAATAAAGTTACATGACATGTTGCATGATTTGATGTCAACAACAAATGAATTACTTTTGCATATTTCAATAGAAAAAGTTCACATGATTAGTCTTATTTCTCTTTGATAAAAGAGTAGCAATCACAAAAAATTCCTCTCCTAACCCTTTCACATGTGATGTAAGTGGTCACACCATTAATATTTATATGTATTGCTATATATATTAATGTTGTGATCATTTACATCACATGTCCCACACGTGAAGGGTTTGGGAGGCGAATTTTGTGATTGCTACTCTTTTATCAAAGAGAAATAAGACTAATCATGTGTGAACTTTTTCTATTTGGTGATTTATATTTATGCATCGATTTTATACCTCTACAAATTAGTTTCATGTTAACATGCATACATATTTTATTTTTATATAGTATATGTCTCGTGCATTTCTATTTCTATAACGTGAGAACCTTTTGTTATGAAACGTAGAAATAGACTTGGATCCGAATATGAGTATCTTGTCTTTTGCATCTAAATATTATCCTAACATAACCAAACATTAGAAAATTATGCCGTATACCTCTATTTACCAATAAATAGAGTTATGCGGCATCTCTCTTTCACCTAAATTATCTCCCTCTTACAAATGTACTTCCAAATCATTAACCAAATGTACTTCCAAATCATTAACCAAATTAAAGTCGGGCTTAGTAGTTGGTACTCGAATATTTGCCTCTCACTTCATCTCCCAACATTTGCGAACATTCATCTCCCAAGATTTGCTTCTCACTTCCGAATCTCATTTCCCATGACAGAACATTTGCCTCTCACTTCCTGAATCTCATTTCCACTTCCTCGTGATGAGTCAGAATCGTGAATGGATGTATAAGCGTCGCAGTACTCGTGGTGGATTAAATCATGATTTTCTTCGCGGACTTGAAAACTTCATTGAGTTTGCTAGTAATCAACTATCATTCATGGATGGAGATGAATAGGGTCAGAATTATGCTGCTGCAGGTAATTCGACATTACCGAACTTTCATCTTTTAAAAAAAATAAACTCGATTAACATACACTTTTTCTTCTTCTTATTTTGTGTATAAACATATTTAGAAATTCATTTAATTAATTAGTTAGATAAGCAATAGCTTCCTCCACATCACAACATAATCAGTTAATCTCTATATTTAAGTGTTTATTGTAAAGAAGCAAGTAGCATCAACGAACTAATTTGTAGCAAAAACACATAAACAAGATATACGCCATAACCTCCAAAAGAAGGCCTCACACGATCACATGTCGGATGTGAAAATGCTGTTAAAACCTAAGTAAGTAAAATCTTTATATATACAACCACGTGCATCAAACATCCAAACCCAATAACCAAACCGTGAAATCCAACTCGTCCACCAACCTCGCCGCCACCTCCGGCCGCTTCCTAAGCCGCCCATCCACAAAACCCTAGCCACCATGCCAACCTCCTCCCAAGCGGGACGGTTTTAGACTCTTAATTAGCCTTTAAACCCTAGCACCTCATAAAAGACTTACCTAAATCCAAATGAAATTATATAAAAGCATTTACAAAGTCTACTAGAACATCAAAGATATATAGCTCGAGATAACCATCAGAATTAGTGTTAGTTATAAATAAATATTCTTGAAAGATATTGTAGATGTAACTTTTCCAATGACAATGTTTAAACAAATAGCTAACAGAAACCAAATTCAGCACAATTGATAACTTTTGAAGAATAAAAAATTATTAAAGTAACGTACCAAATCTATTTTCAGATGGCAAGTCGAGGACGAGGTAGAGAGTCGGTCTAGTGATCGTAGGAATATTTCTGCATCTACCTCCTCAGATGAAGGAGTTGGCGCCTCGGTAGGAGGACTTACTATCGGTGGAGGAGAGGGGTCGAGCAGTGGGTCTGCAGACCAGACGATGGGGAAGAAGACCTTGACTATTGTGAATGGGTACCTATAGTTAATTAGATTATTTTTAACTCAATTGTACTTATTTGAATATAATGTATATTATTTTTAACTCAATTGTAGGATTTTATGTCCATCGCATGATGTTGCACATGTGATCACCGAGTCGTTCGAAGGTCATGAACCATCGGGTTTCGGTTGGAAATTGGTCCACGAGGATCAGAGGCGGGTGTATTTTCAAGACTTTCAGGTATTATTGATTTACATTCAAGTATATTGGTTTATTTCAGACTAAGTGATAGTTAATTTGATAATATTTATATCCTTTTGTTGAAAATGATGTTTAAGGTTCAAATAATATTTATCAAATGTGATCCCTAAGGAAACAATTGTGACACAACACTATATAAGATATATGGATATGTATTTTACCTTTAGAGGACTTGTAAAAATTGAAAAGCTTTTAACATGGAGGTAAAGAGGATCTTGGGGGTTTAGCCATGAAGTGAGGTGCTTTCTAAGTCAAGTTCATTAAATGAAATTTTTAGTGCAACTTGTCTTTCATGTATTGGTTATCGTATATATGTGATGTTTTGTAATTCAAAATATATATGAATGTGCATTTCAAATGTATCATTTTCAAATTTATGCTTTAATTATTTCTTTGGGATGCGGTCGCTTTGTCTCTCAAGTAGTCTACGTGCATGGTGCCAAAAGGCGGCGGTGAGATATAAGGATCTTATTCATAAGATCGAGAGCCAGAGTGACGACGCGCCACCTCAATTCATTCTCGGATCGGATTGGCTGCGTGGCGGGATTATTGGAATCACTTGAGGTGCGGACTAAGGCGAAAAAGCTAGGAGGAGTAGGATGCGAGCCGGATGGTGAGGGGCGGGGATCGTTAAGCACGAGGGTGGCTCGGATGTGCTTTAGATTATGCTACCAAGCATTGTAAGTATTTAGTTTTGAATTCAATTTAGGTTTTAATGTTGTTCGCTTTCCGCCTCACATATATCATAATCTGTTAATTGCTAAGTTATTAGGCATACAAACTAATTGGATTAAAACATCATTAATGAAGCTTGTTTAATTTTCTTATTTTTAAGTAACAATTGTACCTCTATTATATGCACACAAATACTTATTATCATTTACCTACGTGTGCATTAATAATGTTTGAATGAATGAATAGGCGAGCGTGGAGTCCATATTTACGAGGTCCGGTGGGATGTTTTTCGAAATATCATGTCGCTCCGATGGAAGTTATCTGAGATGGGAAGGCTCGTAGCATCGCGGTAAGTAGATTAAATATTAAATATGGTAATGATGTAAAATAACTTCTATTTGGAAAGTTAAGCGATTTTCTTGCAAAATCACAGGAGCGGTGGAGGACCAAGTTGATTTTGACTCAAGCCGGTAGCAGATGAGAGCCAGTAGATAGGACTCAAATCCTCAAGGGTATCCTCGAGGCGCTGCATCGAAGAAAAGAGATTGTTTGGTCTTGGTCTCTCTCACGTACATTCATGGAGAGCGACTCTAGTTCCGGCTCTGCAGCGACTTCTCGTATGGAGTCTCCGGATATCGAGCAGTTAGCGGAGATGGAGGAGCGAGATGAAGTTAGAGAGAGCGGATGGTGAGCAAGCTGCTTGTTTGGAGAAGGAGGCGTGAGCGACCGAGGGCGGATTCAAGCACTGTGAGTGAGCATGCATCGATGCTTCAACGTCTTCAAGCTCGGATGGAAGCTCAGCAGGAGGCATTCCAATGATTCCTATCGGGCTCGAGTAGCGGTCTGGACCTCGACCACCCCTTCCACCATATTGATTCCTATCTATCGTTTTACTTCATTTATGGATATTTTGAATTGTTGTTGTTGGATTTGAATTGTTGAATTGGATTTAGATTTGGATTTATAACTCCGATCGAATAGTTGTTGTGAATTATCGATTGTGGATGTATTGAATAATTGTGGATGGATTGTGGATTTGTGATTTGGATTGTGGATTTGTGATGATTTGGATTGTGGATTTGTGATGATTTGGATTGTGATTTGGATGGATTGTGGATGGATTTGTGATGATTGTGGATGTTGTTGGATTTGTGATGATTGTGGATGAATTTGTGATGATTGTGGATGTATTGAGCAGTAAAAACACGGGTAAAACATAATCTGGCTGGTGTTGAAATATTTTAAGGATAGCGACGGAATAGAGGCGGAATTAAGTCGGAGCTGCGGCGGTTACGAGGCAGAGCAGAATCTAATTTGTCGTGGTGTACAATGACGGATCTGACGGACTATATTAGCGACGGAAAAATCCGTCGCGACACGACAGTTCTGACGGAATAGCGAGCAGATGTTGCGGACGGATCCGAGACTCAATTACGACGGAATTATATAGCGGCGTAAAAAGTCCGTCGTTATTTGCGGCGTATCTACGACGGAATTACCCAAATAATTTAACGACGGAATTGTTTCCGTCGCTAGTTCTGACGGACTTTTCCGTCGTTAATTCAACGTAACAAACGGCGAGTCAAACGACTAATCTATCACGACGGATAAGTCCGTCGCTAGTCCGTTCAAAATTTTGCGACGAATTTTTACCGTCGTTGTATGCTAACAACGAGGTTTTTAGAGGCGGTACAAATCCGTCTCGATCCGTCGCAAATCTGGTTTCTGACGGATTTTTGATGTTTTGCGACGGATTTTCCGTCATTGTCGCATGTTTTTTGTAGTGTAATTTTCGGGTATGCTACGTTTTGTGTGCTATACGGATTATTGTGCAACACTATAACTCTTCTTGTGCTTCTGTTGAATGAAAGATGTGCTAAACTAATATATTTAGCATATGTGCTACGAATTGATGAAATATGTGTTAAACTAACATATGCAATATAGTAATTCGATTGTGCTACAAAATATGAAAGATGTGCTACTATTCGTATTTTAAATACATTAAGGAGCTTTCTCACCATAACCAACCTCTCTCTCTCTATATATATATATATATATATATATATATTCTTTGCTGGACTGTGATTACATTATTGGTGTAAACCTATAATTACATAATTATTGAAAAAAAACGAAAAGCATTAGTTAATAATTAGCAGAAATCAAGAACCGAAGATCACAATTTCATATATATCCATGCGCATGCTTAATTATGAAGAAAGACATTTTTGGTATGTATAATTTATATGATCAGACATGAACATTGGCAGGTATATAAATAGATTTATAAGTTTCACAGCAGTAATACATAATTTGTTGATAACCGCAGAAAAATCACAACAATTTTTTTGTATATTCTTATATATCATCCAAGAAATATTTTGACAGGAAGGAACTCCTCATTTATATGCATGCACCGATTCCAAGGGAAAAGATGACATGTGACTTGGATTAGAATACACACACACAATATACATATATATATGATATATAGAGAGAGAGAGAGAGAGAGATGTACATGTGCGTGAGCTTAATACACTGGTAGTTTTTACTTCAAAGAAAAGCAATAGTTATTGTAAAGAAAGGTATACTGGGATTCCGGCAAAAACAAGTAACCCTTTGAAAATGTAAACTGAAAGAGAACACTAGTATTGAAATCAACGCTGCTCCTATATTTCTAATGTTTCCATTCCTCCTCTAGAAATTGTTATCTTTCCCGGTTCCATTTAATAGAAAGGAAAGAAAAGAAAAGAAAAGAAAAGAAAAACTGTTAACTTACGTACATGCGAATACCTCTCTATCTCTCTCTCTTTCCTTTTTGTACGCCAATTAATTCATTGGTCCGGCCTACAATTTGCTGCAAGAAAAAGATTATATATATATGGTCATTCAATGCAATCCCATTTGAGAAACGAAAGACTTAATTGAATGGAAAATTAATAATATTCTATGACTGGTCATTGAACAAGACTTAGTAGACTATCTATTAAATAAGAGAATAGTCTTAATTTAGTATAAAGTGTGTACGCTGAGAGCATTGACTAAAACCAGTTAGATTCAGATCTAACAAGACTATTATTGGCTATGGCGCATGCATCATTTATTCGGTTGTATTCGTTGTGGTAAACTGTGCAAAAGAAGAAGTCCAAATACAAAGTTAAACAAAGATGACGAAGATCTTATTCTTGCTTGAACGAAAATCCCTAATAAAACAACACAAGAGCGATAGTTCAAACATCACCATCACTATATGCTTTTTCTCATTTGACACGAATGCATTAATCACCATTTATGCAAGTCATACAAAATAAATAAATTAAACGCAGGATAAAGTAATGAACGCCAAGTAGAAAAGGACAATTTATCATAGTAAAAGTAGGAACAGAGAGAAGCAACAGCATGATATGACCACATTTTTAGCCTTTGTTAACTGAAACAACAAACAAGTCCATTTTAGTAGGCTAGACATGGAAGAAATAGGTTCATTAATTCAGATAAAAAATTGCAGTACTATTGGTGAAAAACGTGCAGACCCTTTTTTTAATTTCTATTTATTTGCGTGCAAAAAATAACCTATTGAACCCTTCAACTACTCAAATAGGCCAGCCTTAATTTCCTATTCAGAAGTGGAGAAACAGGTTATTAATTGAAGAAAATCTCCATGTACAAAATATTTTCAGAGCTTCTTTCACTTTCTAGATATATCATCTCTCAAATTTCTAATTCCATTCTTAGGTAATCTGGAAGCATGTGTAGAGTAGTAGCTGGAATAGGTAAAATATAGTTGGGGCACATTTATTATTACACAACATATATATATATATTATATTAGCACTGCTACCTAAATCTGGCTCAAATGCTGCATCCATCTAAAATGCAAAGAACGAAAGACGTCACGTCACTACTTGAAATGGGATCTTTTAGGGTTTTTATAGGTTTGGAGTCATGATTACTGATGCCGTTGGCCGTGACAAGACAATAATTCCCATAACCAACCACCTGCTGCGCTATGCAACACATAGTAAATTTTTGCATTCCTCTGCCTAGAGCAGGAATGCGACCCCAGTGATGCTAAAAGAAAACTACGCAAAATCTTCTCGCATTCAATGCGGTCGACACATCATCCGTCATCTCCAGATGAGCAGAAGAAGAAATGAGCCATAATTAAAAAATATCAATGCGTTGAAAACGACTGCTGGAAATTATGTACCTGGATGAAATGTTCTTGTTGAAGGAATAAGGCTCAGACGGCATGTGAAGTTTCGAATTTTACGAGTAACTGTCAGAATCAACACGATGGACCAATGCTCGTGTCCTCCTCGCTCCTAGACCGCGGTGGCTGCTGCTGGTGTTGTTGTTGCGTCTGCGATAACTGCTGCTGCTGCGGAGCTTGATGATTAGTCGTGTTACTTTGCTGCAGCAAAAGATCTTGCTGCTGCTGGAGATGGAGGTGGTGCGGATGCAAATGAGGCTGCTCCTGCTGTTGAATCTGGTGGTAAGGGATGGCTTCGTAAGAACTGCCCAACGCTAGCGAGGGTTGCTGTTGAATATGGTTGAATCCGGTGGCGGTGACGGGGCCTCCGCTGTCATCAAACCCGCCATTAAATCTTAGCAAATCATTCTGCTGATGCTGATGCTGCTGTTGCTGTTGCTGCTCGTAGCTCCGCATCATCTCCTGTTCTCTAGCGGCAGCGGCCGCCACGGAGGCTAATTGCTGGGCCTCGAGAAACTGCTGCTGAGGTTCCCGGATCACGAGCTGGGCCCCGTGCGTGGGCAACCCCATCATCGGCTGCACGTTGTACGGCATCATCTGATATGCGGAGGGCCCATAATTGGAGTGCTGCTGCACGAACCCCGGCTGGTTGAGGATCGGGAGCATCGCCGACGGCCCGATATACGTGGCCAGCTCCTTCTTCGCGTTCTCCAAGTCGTGCTGCACCTGCTTGAGCTTGTGCTGGAGGATGGAGATGAGCCCCACGCAGCCGTAGACGGGGTCTCGCAGGCGGTACTCCGCCTCGTACGCCAATGAATTCACGGCGTCCTCGCGCTGGCTCGCGTTCAGCTCGTTTAGAAGCTTCGACACGTTGCTGGCGCCGAAGACTTTGTGGACATTGGTGAACTTCTGAGGGTTGTCCGGCGGGAAATAAGGAGCGAACACACACTCCTGCGTACACTTCCGCCGGAGGCACTTGCAGGCGGCGCACGGTGAGTTTGACGAAGACATTTTTTTCCCTCCCTATTGTTTCTGCGCTTCAAATGGAGACATCGTTAGGCATTGAAATCACAATAATCAATGGGCTTTCAAAATCGATGATTTCATGTACTAACTTGCACATGTATAGGCAGTTTAAAAATGATAAAAAAAGAAGCTAATAGTGAAACGAGCTGCACATATCATTCAGCGAAGTTTCCTTCTCCGATTAAAAAGAGGCAGTAAAAGCAATAAATTAATGAGGAAATCGAGCCGGCATGGAAAGTCAATATATCCATCCTTCAAATCAAGCCCCTATGAACAAAGTCAGAAGATGATTAAACAAAATTATATTTTATTTTAAATTTGAAGAAATGTGAATGCATTAACTGTAGAAGCACACGATGATCGCCGGAACTCGGAGAATGAACTCAGTAAGTTTCTCAGATTCTTTTTCTTCTGTCTATCCATATAGAGCATCAACTTGGAATAAACATTGGTGGATTCTTCGGATCCAACACAAGGAGATAAAATCTTATAGGATAAATATCATTTTATTTTGTGAATCTAAACATCAAGATCATTTCACATTCGAGAAATCAATGAATAAATAGAAAAACACATTTTCACCAAAGTTCTCACCTTGTTCGATTATTCTTACAAAAACCTACTCGAAACGACTCTCTCCCCGACGCTTACAGCATCTGCGAGGCAAAAAACAAAAATAAATGTAACAATCAAAGAAAAAAGAGGCATAACGTGAAAAATGGAAAGGCGAGTAGAAAAATGGGGAATGAACCTTCGGCTTATTGGAGAGAGTGTAGCCTAGGGTTTGAGTTCAAGAATTTCTGGATCCGATCTTCAAATTTCTCAATCCCAAAAAAACGAGGAAAGGAAAGAAGAGAAAAAAAAATCCAAGTACTATTTGGACATTTTTCTATATGGAATTATTAGAAACTGAGAAATGAGAATAAATGAATCACATTCAAGTGGACGGAGAGGGATCATAACCAGATGGAGGGGAGAGAGAGAGAGAGTCAGTCATGTCCATATTGTGTGCGTTCGTGCGTGTAATGTCGTATGTATATGCGACGAGTATATATTGCAGATTTGCAGTTGATGATGAGTGAACAAGCGTGTGGTTTAATCGGAGCCGTCCACGTATACATGTAAATGTACGGATGTAAATATACGCTCTGACTCTGAGAGTTGCCTCATTGTCCCTCAGTTTCTTAACCTGTTTCCGAAACTAACCCTTTATTTGTTTTATTAAAGGGCCTAATGTTTCGAATATTTACGCAACAGACCTTTCTTTTTTCACATGTTTCCTTTTTTTTTGAAAGGTGAACTACATTGTTAAATTCATAATCTACGTAAAGATTTTATCAATTAAATGTTAATATTAATAATATTTGATGTTTGAGGTTAGATTTGTATTTTGATTAGGAGTTATCATTGCATTACTCCATGAAATTGAGATATTAATGTGAGGGCAAATATCAATTTAATTATGTTCCAATATTTTAACAACGTTTGACAAATTATAAATTCATACCAAATCTTTCAAGCTTAATAGCTAAGTCTTCCATGGTACACTTAGAATTTGATCTGGAATTAAATATATAAATACATAATGTAGTTAATATTTTTTATGTGGGTCAAAAACAACTCCATGAGACATGAGATTTCAAGCGCCAGAAACATCACATTGTCCTTGTGAAATAATCCTGAAAATATTGAAATATTGTGTTTCAATTTTTTAATTGAGATATTGATACCCAAAAATATACATTGAGATGTTTGATAAATTAAAAGTGGAATTGTGTGATATAAATCGATATTTTCCGTAAGAAGGACATTGTTAAATGACTTTATTTCGCCAAATGTCGAGCTAATTACTGCAATTCGCCCATTTCTTTGTAAGGAAATATATTTTTTGATATTTATTTTAGAAAATAATATTTTATAGTTAAAATTTTAGAACTTGCTGAGCAGGAAGTCATTAAAATAATTTGTCGACAAAACACATATATATGACGCAAAATTGCAAGTATATTTTACCATAAATTATTTTGCCAGTGGCCGGTCATTAAAGATGGCAGGAGATTTTTTAATGTAGATACTTAATACTTTGTCGTTTATTAGTAAGGGACATCCTTTTGAAATTAATGATTACTAATTCCGATAAAATAAAATGTAAACTATTAATGATTGAGCTAGATATATGAGAACCGATCAAGCTTGTGTAAGGTAATAGGGTATTCTAATTATGAGTTTTTCTATTTTTATTTTTAATTTCTCTTAAGTGGATTATGAGAGTTTTATTCATTTACATGCAGTAGTAGAGGAAATTAAAAGTAGATAATTTTAGAATTGTTAAAATATGAATGTGTGAACTGTAATTTTTTTGGGGAAAGATATGAATGGATAAAAAAGAAATTGGAAGTATTTTAGTAGTAAAATTGCATAAATCAACAAACAACTTTTTGAAAATTGTCCGGTAACTGAAAATTGGTCAAGGATTTGATACGAAGCTGGAAAGGATACAAAAGATAGTACTTTCCTTCTTGTCAGCGTCTTGAAATTGGCACAAAATTATTTACTATCGTAAAACTAAATAGAAAATGTAGAAAGAGGAATATGTTATTTATGAAATGTGTATGGTTATCATCGCAATCTCAATTCAATATGGACGGATCAATTTAATCCAGATCAGTAATGGTAAATATTTTATATAAACAAAAACGATCATGTACTTCGACTAAATTATCATTAGCAAAAATTTGATTTGATAGATTTAAAAATTTGAAAAGTCCTCTCTCCGTATTCATTGAATCTGTTAATAGGTACCTTCTATAGTACACTATAGTGACTATACTAGCAATTATATTTGGGCACTTATTTCTAAATATTTAATTTTTCTAGAAAATAATGTAACTTTCGCAATCAAGAGTGTACCACTACTATATTTTGGTACCTATTTAAATATGTTACTTACAAAATATATTCCTATATAATTTATAAAAGGTTATTAGTGTATAAATACATCAATTATGAGCTTATTTTGATTTTTTCACAAATTTTAAAAATTATCACAAAATATACAAAATAAATTATTTTAGTGATTTTACCACGATTTTAAATTTCGACCAAATTAAATCTTACTTGGCATCACGGAAATTTGTCATGGACAAAACGTCCGATGATATAAACGATATCGTAGAGATAGGATATAAAACATCATCGTTCCATCAAAATAAATCGATTTCTTGACTTATAGACTTGATTTTTTTAATAAGGGTTGACGCGATGAACCCTAAGAATCACGAAATCTGATTTATTTTGATGGAACAACGATGTTTTATTTCCTCTCTCTATAATATCGTTTACATCATCGGTTGTTTAATTTACGATAAATTTTCAAATTAATAACAAAAATACATTATATATTCCTGGATCAATTCCATCCATATTAAATTGATTTTACCATCACCTAGTTTGCGGGTTGTACCAGCTAACTGGGATTCACCCAATGCACAATTTTCGACCATGACTGCAAATTTGGTTAATAATAATAATAATAATAATAATAATAATAATAATATTTTTCTCAAGTACAAATTGAGCACCAAAAATCCTTCTTTAGTAAAAACTCTTTGGTTCGAGTCTATGTTGGATTTGTATACTGAAAGTAGAATGGTTGAGCTTGTATATAATATTTTCTATCATCACTATTCTGATCTTCTATCTGAATTGTTTATTTGATTACATATGTTGTCCCATTATTTCATATAAAAGTTAGATCATACAGTATGTAAAAGATCACATAAGTCTGTATGATTGATTAAGTTGGTTGAGATATAAAAAGGATCACGGTCAAGACAACTTGAGAACGAGTTATTGGTATAAGTTGCAATAGATAAGAAGTGATTTGACTTGGTTGCTTGTCTATGCTGGTACATCTTAACGTATTAATGGATTATAGTGAGATGAGTTTTTCTATTTGACCGTCGTGAAGAAGATCTCAATGATTTTATGTTGATCTAAACCTCGATAAGATTTCAGGTGAGTATGAGTTACTGACCATTACTTTGACTTGTTATGAGTGAAGATTACATGTGTTAACTCAATATTCTCCACATCTTGGTGGTGGCAGTGCTTGTATATCATGTTGGTTACCTGTATCGAGTCTCCGTATTCGTTTAGAATGATGATGTTCCCTTAAGGAGCTCAAATTATACTAAACCATGTATGTTGAGTTAGTTCAAGTACAATAATAAGGTTGAGTGGTACTACTTAAGGAATTAAAGAGATTAATTATTTTAAGAAGTCAGAGTGCGAGAATTTATAAGTCTAAGTACAAGTTGACTCAACTTTGAAAATAAATGGGTAAGTCAACATTTATTCTCTAATGGAATGAATAAATTTTATGAATTAATTTATGTTATGGACTGAACATAAGATAATTAATTCATTTTATGCCCACCTTTATTCCTTATATTTGATTCTTAGGCTGGTCCATCAAGGTCTATTGCTGCAGGAATTTTAGACGACCCCCTATAATCCACTGAGATTATATTCTGATTAATATATTATTTATTTAATATATCTTTCAGTCTAGATAGATGTTATATGATATTATTAGATATCAAAAAATAATTATTCTAGAAATGAATTATCTTCAGGGAAGAAGATAAATATTGTATTTATTAGATGTAAGAGAATCTTATCTTATTAGGGTTATAGGGAGATCACTGTAAATATAAAATAGGAGAAAATCAAATACATCTTTCTCCATCATTGTGATTTTCGAAAATCACTTGCTTCTCATAGGGGGCAAAAATTTGAAGTGTTCTCCATAGATGACTCTCACTCAGTATTGGAGATCAGATATCCGAGACTCAATCCAAAAGATCAAAGCTGGAGTCAATCATTGATCAGTAGTGCTAGAAATTCGTTGAAAATACGAGAAAACCCATATGTGATGCAATTAATTATATAGGAGCGTGCTAGGAATATAATCAATATATGATGAACTAAACATTCAGACATATTATTGGAAACATGGGTAAAATCATATTTCCCATCAGTCCCTTCAACATGTAGTTTGTATTTTGATGATAATAATAATAATAATAAGATAATAATAATAATAATAATAATAATAATAATAATAATAATAATAATAATAATAATAATAATAATGATGATGAAATGCATGAAAATAGTACAAAATTGAGGCACCAAAAAAAATCCTTCTTTAGTAAGAGTTCAATTGGTTCGAATCTCATCAACGTGTGATTTGCATGTTATGATGATGATGATAATAATAATAATAATAATAATAATAATAATAATAATAATAATAATAATAATAATAATAATAATAATAATAATAATAATAATAATAATAATAATAATAATGAAATGCATGAAAATAGTACAAAATTGAATTAACAAAATCCTTCTTTAGTAAGAGCTCAATTGGTTCGAGTCACATCATGTGATTTGTATTTTATGATAAGATTTGTATATTGTATCATAAAAATAATACTAATGAAATGCATGAAAATATCTAAATATGACAAATAAATTTAACATAATTGAAATGAGTTTACATCAAGTAGGTGCAAGTACAGATTGAACCCATAATTAATTGCATACAACGGAATTGAAGTGACAAATCCTTAAGCTTCTCCGTAAGAACCGAAAGGTGAATAATAAGTAACTCTCTTCCAACCTTCTGGTTTTTTTGGGCCTCACGTCACCTAAAATTAATATTTTTACATAACCCTTGTGAACCACTAAGTTATAACATGCAACATAAGGATTTTCTGTTCCCAATATGAGTTGACAAATATTGCTATATATTTTGATCTATCTTCTTAATTATTCGCCTCTTATATTAGACCCAAGGACTTCTAGGTTTTGTGAATAGGATTTAGTCCAAGTTTCAAAATCAAGGGACGCAAATTTATCTCTAGCTAGAAGTCTTTAGTTTAAGTCACAACGAACTGTAGGTTGTATTTCTATTTTATTTGAATATGGTTTTATTTGTGCTAACTTGATTATTGATTTGAGGATGGTCTAATATATATTAGCTTGGTTAGTTTTTGTGATATATGTTTAATTATAATTTGGATCTCAATAATGAAAAAAGAGGTCTAGGTTTCCATACAAATCTACATTTCAGATTATCACACTAATTCAATGTGACAGCCCGCCTTCACTAAGGACGACTAAGCTAGGTTGCGACTCAAGGCGTATTGGAATAACCATTTTAATTGAAGTGTCTAACTTAGCATTAACATATATAAACCTTGTTCATCTTCCATGCATCTCACATGCTATTCTACTACAAATACTAATATAGTTGTATGTCTTTAAAGTTGACTCTTTCCAATGCCGATGATCTTTGGTATATATATGTATTAATGCTAAGTCAGACCCTTCAATTAAAATAGTTATTCCAATATGCCCTAAATCGCAACCTAGCTTAGTCGTCCTTATAGCAAAGGCAGGCTATGACATTCAAACACAATATCTCTTATAAACTTTACCCGTTGCGATATTGCACGTTGTTTAACAATGTGTCACACACATGGAGCTCATCAGCTTAAGATCATAATAGGAAATGATACACTATAAAACTTACCAACTTATTTATAACATTAATCCTGAAAAAGAAATAGAGGTACCAACTTATTTATAACATTAATCTTAAAGGTAAATGTCTATAAAAGTTACACGCTGCCTAAAGGTATAAACAATAAAATAACCGTGAAGAATACAATGTGGTTTGATTTTCATTAAAAATGAGTTTCTATTTCTATTCGAAAAATGTAATGATTTGATAATATAAAATACAAAGTTTTAATATACAAAGTAGTTCTTATTTATATCAAGCCAAATCATCACCATTCATTCAAATTAAAGTAGTTCTTATTTACATTAATCCAAATCAACCCCATTTATTCAAATTAAATTCAATTAAGAAATATGTTAAAATAAAAATGAAAAGGATAACTTCCTTTTTAAAGAAAAGGTATATTAATTAAGACACCATGTCCATATTTGTTCATTAAGAATTAGTCAGATCAATCATATTAATTTAATCAAGAATGGAATCAGTTTTTTTGAACTACAGACCAACAATAATCACAGTTTATGTGAATTTAATAGTATAGATTTTTAATTGATTTATTTTATAAATTATTTAAACTTCACCTGACTAATCTTAAAAGATAACCACCAGTATTATGTGATTTGCTCTTGAAAATATTAAAGCATTAAAACTTTATTTTACCCTTGGAATGGATATTCAAATTGGCTCTGTCTATGTAAACCTTGGAATATGATCGTCTTTATATTTTTCTCCGTTGAATTTATATGTCATCGCAATTTAATCAAACTCTTGTCATGGTTATTCTATAGGTAAATCTCATTTGAAATATAGTAGTTCACACAGGATATAGGGGAGGATTAACGTGAGAACCATTTTTATCATGAGAATGTGAGAACAAAAAAATGATGAATTTACTGTGAAAGTTAATGAATCCAAAAAAATCCAAAAAAAAAAGAATTTTCGTCCCTCATGAGATTCGAACCCGGGTGAAAAATATCAAATTTTTGGATTCAGTAACTTTCTCAACGGATGCATCAGTTTTCATAGCGAATTCATTTTGTTCATTGCAAAATTTTATGGTTCTTAGTTCTCACGTTAAAAATGGTTCTTATTTGAACCAAACTATATATATATGTATATATATAGGGGAGGGTTAACGTAAGAACTATTTTTACTGTGAAACGTGAGAACAAAAAAATGATGAATTCAGTGTGAAACTTGATGAATCACTGGAAAGTTATTGAATCCAAAAATGAAATTTTCACCTCTCATGGGATTCGAACCCGGTGAAAATTCAATTTTGAATTCAAGAACTTTCCCAAAGCAGATTCATTAACTGTAACAAATTCATTTTGTTCAGAAGAGTTCGTGGTTCTTAGTTCTCACGTTAAAATTGGTTCTTATTTGAACCTCACTCTCTCTCTCTCTCTATATATATATATATATATATATGTGTGTGTGTGTGTGTGTGTGTGTGTGTGAAAGCGTGATAACCAAAAAATGATGAAATTCAGTGTGAAACTTGATGAATCTGCTGGGAAAGTTACTGAATCCAAAAAAAATGAAATTTTCACCTCTCATGGGATTCGAACCACGGGTGAAAATTCGAATTTTGAATTGAGAACTTTCCCAACGATTCATTAACTGTAGCAAATTCATTTTGTTCAGAAGAATTTTCGTGGTTTTAGTTCTCACTTTAAAATTGGTTCTTATTTGAACCTCACTATATATATATATATTAGAGTGTTTGAACCATTTTATCATGAGAACGTGAAAACCAAAACCGATAATCACGGTGAAAGTTGATGAATCATTGAAAATTAATGAATCCAAAAATAGAATTTTCGCCTCATGGATTTGAACCCGGTGAAAAATTCGAATTTTAATTCATTAACTTTCTCAACGGATTCATCAACTTTCATAACTAATTCATTTGTATAATAAAGAGGATACATTTTGTATTTAAAGTAGTGTGACTCATTAAATTTAAATATTTTTTTAGAATAAATTATATTTTTTTTAAAAATAAACCACTTTTAATAGACAGTTTAAGAAAGAAAAGAAGCTATATTTATTGAGACCGAATGAGTTATTGAAGTACCCAAAGTAAACGAAAACACAAAGATAAACAAATACGTAAGTATTTGTAGGCGCTGTAGGCCCCATGAAGGGGGAGACAAAAAGGAGTTACGTTAGTGGTGCGGGCTGAATTTGTTGGTTAGCAATTGCTTGCAGGCGCTCTACGATTATTGAATGCGCATCCCTGGAGCCAGTACGATTCTTTTTCAGAAACTTCCCAGTCTGCCCTGCCCTGCCCCCTTACTGGCTACTCGCAATTTATTACTATTTTTTACACTCTGCTACGCCATTCGACTTACTCCAATATTCTTGCTTCTTTTCTGCATTCTGTATTTTTTGGGGCATTCAAAAAGATAGATTAATATCTAATTATTTGTTAAATCACTGCAAAAAATTTAGGCCGAAAATCTAATATAACACATATATTAAGTTTGCTATCATTTTTATCTCATATATTAAGTTGCTATCTTTTTAACTATTTGTATAATTTTATTCTCCTGCAGCCAACCTCCCAGCCAACGGCCAACCTCCCCAGCGACCAATCTCCCCAGCCAACTCCCAGCGGCCAACCCTCCCAGCGGTCAACCTCCCCAGCCAACCCTCCCCAGCGGCCAACCCTCTTTCTCGGCAGCCAACCTCCCTCCCTCTCCCTTTTCCCGGTGGCCAACCATCCCTCCCTCCCCCTTTTGCCGCGAGCACCCTCCCTTGTCCTCGGTTTCCCGGCAGCTAACGTCCTCCATTTCCTTCATCTGTTTTTTTTTACAAAAGAAGGATATTTTGTAATTTTACTTTAAATTGGATAAAAATAGTAGCAACTTAACATATGTGTTAATTTAAGTAGCAATGTTAACATTTGGGGCAATTCTCCCCATTAACACAAAAATTTATTGGACACCAACGGATATTGCAACAGCCAATTTCGGTCAGTAATTTGCAACAGGCAACTGATGGAATGCGATGATCATGAAGAATGATCGATATTACGACGGACTAAGGCGCGAAACCTTATCGCCAAAATGTAGTGATGGATGGACACACCGACGTAATGTCGACGGAGATACCAATGATGGACGGTGATCCGTCATTATTTTTGCAAAATTAACTTTAACATTTTTAAAATACCTTTACCGACAGGAACGTCCGCCGCAGACTATTTTTAATCAGCAACGGAACATGTCCTTGGCTATAATGTCGGTGAACCTTTAAGATATCAATCGCGATCTCCCCTTACTTTCTCAGTCATAATTTCTAAAAAATACCTAAACTCACGAAATGTTTTGTTTGATAGGTAATCTGCTAAGGAGGAACATTACTAACCGACACAAGATCATAAGACGGAAGAGTCAACCCAATCAAAGCATCAGAGGACTACATGATCAAATTAATTAAAGTATCGAACAAGACAATGCACCCAGATCAAATTACTGAGTGCCATCCCTGACTTTCCTTTTTTAAACATCAACTTTACATTTTACCTCAACTTATCCACTTATTTACAAAAAAAAATATTGAAGAAGCATTTCCATTAAGTTCCTTCACTTCTTGCATGAATTGATTTTGATTATCATGAAATTTCGAATTACCTCTTGAACAAATAATAGTCTTCCAAGTGCAAGATTACCCAAGTAATGAAACACAAGTCCACAACTTATAAGGTGTACCACCTAGGGATGTTAATAGTGGGGACGGAACCAAGAAATAAATAATGGTTGAAACCGACCCATTAGGTCTGGGGTGGACCGGACCATCAACTATGGGTCGAGAGGTCGGATCGGCGGTTGAACCCCACCAAACGCTTTATAATTTAATCTATGAGTTTGAGATATGGATCAGCGACTCATTAACAAGGTATTTCTTAAGTTTGTGGTTTACTCGGACGGAATGTCCCGTGTTATTTGCATGAATCTATCCGGATCGGACCGGACCATCAAACTATGGGTCTAAGCGGTTCGGGTCTAAAGTTACCCAAACCAAGCGCTACCTTTAAGGATTTTGAGCGATGCGGATCGATCCGATAAACCAAACAAAAATGTACCACCCAACTGAATACATTCTCAAAAAGCTTGGCCTTATTAAAATATCAAGAAAGTAAAAAAATTCAGCAGAGAAAAAGAGTCTATACCTTCTAAAAATATAATAGATCCCAAAAATTCATCAGCCACCTTAGATGTTCATGCATAAGCAACTCTATCACGTTGGCCATATCGAAAAACCTAGAATTATCAAATTTCTTTGACTCCACGACAAGAAAAGAACTACTTTTCTAACTTACAAAGATTATGTAACTGAACTTTGACTTCAACTTATAATGATATGAAAAATGACATGAAATAACAATGCAAAGATGTAATCCTTTTTAACATCTTATGAACTCCTCAGAAAGCTGATACAGCCTCTTATGAAGAAGCCCTGCGCTCACATTTATTACTCTGTATGATCTTTGTATTTTCAACTGTCTACAGTTTTTTTTCCTTTTTCTGCAAAAATTCCAGCATTTCCACCATGTTTTAGGATTTATGAACATCGTCTTCGTCTGCGCTGCTACGAGTAATCGAGCCAGAATGCGCAACCGTTGTCGATGCATCAGTGATCCCAGCCGAAGAACGTGGGAGTTTTTTGATATGGAGCCTATATTTCTGATATTATACAAAGGAAAATTGTCACACCAAAATTGTTACAACGAACTATATGACATAGTTAATTAACGTAACCAAACAACCTGCAAATGGCTCTTCACTTCATCGTTGGTGAGGCCGTCAACTTTCATTAGCTCCCTAATCTGCTTCGGTGTCGCAACTGTAACATTTTTATGCAGCCCGACGTGAGGACATCCTTACAGGAAACCACCTCTTAATAAGATTGAAATGTTTTGAGATACCCACCATAAGGGCCTCCAAGGTGGAGGAGGGCATCGACGAATAGGTTGTGCAAATTAGGAGACCAGCAGCGTCTTTGCTTCTTCTGATTCCGGGGAAGATACATTCCGCTCAGATCAACCGCTTCCACCGGAACCGACACCGATACTTCTTCAACTCTCTCACCTTCTTTGGCTATTGTCCTGCTGAATCCTCTCTTCAATGGAACAATTTCACCTCCCCTCTGATACACAATTAACATTTCACCCATGAATCACTAGCTACGTGTAGGAAAACACTCACCAAAAGATCAACCTCAAAAACAGAAAGGGAAAAGGAAATGTTAACTGGGAAACACACAACAATTTTTACACTAAAATTGTGATTCATCATTGATACGTCGTGTATTTCTAGATTCCAATACTTATTATTCTCTTCTTTTTTTAAAGTGTCGCCCGTCAAATTACACATAAAATAGATGATTTTTGTTTTAATAACTTTATTAATAATCATGATAAATGCATATATACAAATTTTTTTTTTTTGATATCATGGGAAACCCGCACCGCTACCTTAGGTGCAAGACTGGGTAAACCCCACTCGGTCAATGCAATAGCCTACACAGATAAACCACAGATAAACCACACTTGGAAACCAGGATGTGTGACTCAAACCCATAGAGCGTTTGGTGGGTTCGATATACAACTAATTTTTAAATTATAAAAAGTGGGTTAAATGGAAAAAAATGTAATTAATTTCTTTTCAAATTTTGAATTAAAATACTTAATAAAAAAATAGTGCAAATAAAACCTTGATTAGAAAACGGAGGAACATGTGAAAATTAATATTGGAATAAATTAAAGTAGAGAAGAGGAAATATGATTAGAAATAGAGAATGAAATCCAATCCGATTCCGAAATGGGACCTACTGATTTGAAGGGAAAGGATTCATTTCCATTGTGAAAGTGGAGTGGAGCAGTCCAAAGACGAACACGGCTCATCCATGTTTTCTTGTCACCGAGGTTATGATCTGACGGTTCTACCCCTATCACTCCATCACTTTCTACTGGTATCAATTCCTCCGTCACTACCACCGCTCCTTCTTCTCTTTCTCTCAACCGCATGCACTCCTTCCTCAATGTCTCGATCGCTAAATAAGATACCCATCAAATTCCAATGAAAATTTAGAAATAAGTAAGAATTGGAAAGCTGTAAAGCCAGCAACAGAATTAATGAAAGTAGGAAAAACTTAAAAGTTAAACAAAAAGAATACTTTAATTTTTGCAAGTGCAGACATAGATGAAACAATATCATCATTTAATATCGATGTCTATGAAAAAAATCTTAACGTAGAAAAAAGATAGAGAGCACACACTGCACAGACACAGATACAGAAAGAGGGAGAGAGAGACAACCATCTTGCAAGAGTTGCATGCAGTAAGGAAGCTCACGTTTGAAAGCATCAACCTTTCTCAATTCTTCTTCCAACAAATGGATGTGAAAATCGAACTTGGAGGATTTGATGGAGAAATCACGAATCATTGAGACTTCAGCCAGAACACCTGAAATAGTTTTGGGGACAAAAACTATGTCCATGTCCAAATTCGAAATCTCACTCATCTTTTTGTCAGAAGCCATGGAAAAATAAAGATTTGATTTTCAAATCTGCCGATGTATCTCTTTCCCCTTTCTTTTTCATCGGCCGCATAGACATGCATGAAATGATCCGGTATATATACATAGGCAGTATCAATGAATGCAGGGGCAAAAAGGGAACCGAAAAGTTTGCTCCCAATAATTCTTCTTGCGCAGAAAAAGAAAAGAAAAAGAGAGAGAGAGAGAGAGAGATTCGACGAGTCTTATGTTGCGAATTCACACATCCGTTTCGACGCATAATTTGGTGCATAACTTTGTAATCTGGTAAAGTTTTTTATCCTAACTAGTCGAATTCGACAGGTTAGTAATCCAGGAATATTTTGACTATGTTTCGGGATTCTTTTGTAATACTCCTCCGTCCGAATAATGATGACTCTTTCTTTTTTACACGTAGATTAAGGATAGTTGTGTTTTGTGTGTAAACTAGTGGATGACACGAAATTCGAGACATTTTTTAGTGTAAAAGTGTTTCTTTTTTTTGGAAATAAGCCAACTTAATAGGATAGCCTAAAAAGGAAAATATGTCAATAATAAAGTATTTGGTGTGTTTGCTTGAATAGAAAATGGTGAAAAATAAATATTTTGAGTGTTCTGCAGGATGAATAATTTTTTTCTTATTTTTTACTTATAGGGTATCAATGTGATAATATTTTCCTATATCCTAGAGAACAAGAGATAAAAGAAAAAAAAAGGGAGAACCACTAAAATGTAATAATTTTTCTTTGTAATATTTTCATTTTCCTCATTTACTTATGATAAATTTGCATCTAAAGAAAACGCACTCTTAATGAAAAATAGATTTGCTATTCTTTTAGTAAAATTTCCCGTAAGGGTAGGATAAGGAGGTAGATTCGTTAGTTGATGATACGGCTTGGTAATGAGGAGAATGATGTCTTTTCGAATGAAAGGGTATAATTGGCAAATGATGAATTTGTAATATTCTGGGTTATTTGTAATAATGAAATCTGGTTTGATATTGAGGTTATGGGATTCTTTGTAATTAATTTAAGGCTAATTGTCAACTAAAACCGGTTTCAAGGGATAAGCTAAATAGGTGAGAATAGGGTAAAACTTTATTTGGGATTATACTCATTTTGTTGGATAGGATTATTGCATTTATGCTTGAATCATTTTATCATCTCATTGTCAATGGGAAAAGGGTGAAAAATTCATTTCTGGTTCGGAACGGATTGCCAGGTGATATTTCCAATCCCATATAATAAGGTTGTTGTAATTTAAGTTTCGTACAATTTCGAAGTGCAGAATATTTAAACTGTTACAATGTGAAAAGGACTCCTTACATTTTAGTAAAATAAGTACTCTTACTTCAAAGAAAAAGAGAATGAAATTTTACAAGACTAAAAGTTAGGCTAGTACACAAGGGCTAGGGGTGAGCAAAATACTTTAAATCCAAATATCTGATTCGAACCAAATCGAAATTTAAAATTCGGTTCGGATCGAATTGAAATTTTCAAAATTTTAGATTTTCGGATCGGATCGGAATGGATGTTTTAATCCGAAAATCCAAATTATATATAATTTATATATAATAATAATATTTTATTTAAATATTTTTAAATCTAATATAAATATATATAAGAATTAACAAGAATTGGTTTCGGATTTTTGAATTTTTCATAATTTCGATTTTTTCGATTCATTCGGATATTTTTATAACATTTTTGGATTTTGGATTTTTTTCGGATATTCGGTTCGGATCGGATTGTTTTTCTCTTAAAATTCGGATTTTCGGATCGGTTCGGATTAGGCAAAAATCCGAACCGAAATCCGAATGCTCACCCCTAACAAGGGCAGAGGTTACACCAAAGATAGCTCGGGTTCCACGACATAATAATTTAATAATAATAATAATAATAATAATAATAATAATAATAATAATAATAAATGTCGCATGCGAGCTCTAAAATGGCATAAATTGTTTCATTTGAAATTTTATTGTAGTGATAAATCTCAAGGGATAGTTTTGACACTCATTTTACTAGATGTCGCATGTGAGCTGTAAAATGACTTAGATTGTTTCCCTTTGAAATCTTATTGTGGTGATACTGATACACCAGATATGAGGTAAATCTCAAGGGATAGAATCAGATTTATTCATTTTAAAATTTCTTCTTTCAAATAGATGAAGGGTTTCCCTCATAAAAATAAATAAATAAATAAATAAATGAATAGAAGATACACTATTTTAGCCTAATAAGTTGACTTTGTGATAATTTTAGCGTAATAAATCAATAATATCTTAATCAAGCCTAATGAATTGATTTTGTGATAATTTTAGTTCGTAAGTGATTTTTCGGCATCGAAAACAAAATGACACTACCAATAACATGTAGCCCTTAAGTCATTTCCAACGATGTTTCTTAGTTGTGCTTTTATATGTCATTCCCGGTGCTGGCTGTGTTTTTTGGTGCAAAAATCACTTATGGACTAAAATTCACAAAATCAATTCATTAGGTTTGATTGAGGTATTATTGATTTATTAGACTAAAAATATCAAAAATCAATTTATTAGACTAAAATGGAGTATTTTCAATAAATAAATGGTAAGGTACAATTAACGAGTTGAGAGATTGTATTTTGAGTCGGTGTGAGAGTTGTACCCCAGCCTTTAACAGTCTCATGATTTTTTTTTATCAATGAATGAATTTTTAAAGGTTGTGTCACGATGAAACCAAGTATCTTGAGATATTAACCACTCACCATTAACAACACATCACATTTTTTTAATTGAATTTAAAGCCGTGTGACCTTGTATTGGCGCCGGACATTAACCATTCTACGCCAACACACATCCACAATTTCATGGTTTTCTATCAATGATGTTTGTTGCTACATGAAACCAAGTATCTCTAGAAGATCACCAAACACAATCACGTATTGAATTAAAGTTGCCTTGTATTGTTCATACGCATAAAATATTCATATTATTTTAATATTTTTACCCTTTATAATAATAATAATAGCACTCCTTATATAGACATAGTCATTATTAGTTTAATTCCAACTCGAAGAAAAAAAAATAGTTTAGTTCACGCAATTCAAATTTTGAAAATGTATTGTACAATAGAACGGGTTATACAAATATATTTCGCATCATTTTCAGTTCAGTTTATCTATTTTATTATTCATATAGTCTCTCAATCTCACTGTGAATTTTGACCTTAGCCGTTTGAATATATTTTAGAATTCAGATAATGGACTATATGTATATAAATCTCGATTCCTCTTATGATATTACATCTATATTCTTCATATGGTAGGTAGGTAGATTCTCAAAATCATTGACTTCATCAATACGCTTGCGGAAACAGCTCAGAAAAGAAAAACGAAAGAATATATATTTATCCATTAATACAGAAATATTAAAGACATCATCATAATAAATTTAAATTGGAGACATTTTACTTCAATATTAAAGAGATCGGCATTAATCATTGTACTACCAGTCAACACACGCACATAAAACATATATTTTAATTATATCATCAACTACACCGGTTAGATTGACGCAATGTGAAATAAATGAGTTATGGTAGTGGTGAACTATTTAAAGCTCGATTAATCTCTCGGAGTTTATTCCGACTTGTCTAATTTTTACTAGTAACGAAACTTATTAATATATTTGCTATTTATCTTAAAAGTTAAAATGAGTTAATTTCACCAAAAAATATTATACTGAATTGCAAATTAACATGACTTTTAAACTTCACAAAATAATTCAAATTGAACATCGTATTTAGATTTTTGTGCAAAATAAAATGCCATTTTCTTCCAACGATTGGATTCTAAAATGCCCAACAATTTTTTTTGTCATTAAATACAGAAATTTTAAAGGCCGCGTCACGATGGACTCGAACCCGAGACCTTTGGCCTCCGACATTAACCACTCTACCACTAGGCCAACACACACACTCCCAACATTTTTATTGTTTCTAAATGTACACCACACCAAAGTACATTTCGACATGGAAAATAAAGTCAGTGGACATCTTCAATTTGCGCCAAAAATAAAAAAAAATAGTGTTAAATTTGCGAAGCTTTCAAGTTTTATAAATTGTAAAAAACAAGAATTACAATAATTAGTCCCTTAGGACACTTAATAGTTAAGGTGGGTTCGCGTGGTAGAGGTCACGGTTCGAACCCCACCAAACGCCCTATGGATTTGAGTCATCACACACCGATTTTCAAGTGTGGTTTCATCATCATGTGTGTTTTGCTTATTGCATGCGAAGGCGTGGGGTTACTCAGGTCTTGCATCTAAGATAGCGGTGCGGGTTCGTGATATCAAAAAAAAAAAAAAATTACAATAATTAGTAACATATATTGATGAAAATAAAACTCAATAGCGGAACCACCCAAAACAATGGATAAGGACAAGAATATTTAGTAGAAAGAAAATAAATAAATAAATGAATGCTATGAAAAACTGCTTCATTTTTGTTGTAGTTATTGTAATAAACAAATAATAAATGGTTAACGGTAACATCGAGACACCCTGCACCATGTACAAACAAAAGATATAACATAAATATCGATTGTTTGTATATGAAATCTTAAATAATGATTTTAATTCTAAATTATAATGGCTAACTAACCGACAGTGCTAATCACTAAATAAAAGCTATAACTATTTAGTTATTTTAAATTTTCTATAAAATAGTATATACTTTATTAATATTATTATTATAGTAATAAATTAATACTTTCTCTAATTATATTATTGGTTTACAGTTTGGTTTGGTTAATTTCAAAAAAAAAAAACCTAAACCGTAAACCTTAATTTAGTAAAAATATAAATCAAATCGTATATTTTACACCGTAAACTAAATCAAACCGCATAAATACGATTTGGTCCGATTAGATTAGATTTACGGTTTAAACCAAACTGTGAACATTCCTAATCGATTTTTATTATAAGAAAATAATGAGTTTTAACAAAATATAATATGTTTCGGGACAATATTTTTTTGAAAAGAACTTATGAAAATCTGATTCTAATAAATATTCAGTATGAATCCATTTAAATTGTGTAAAGCTTGGTATGAATTACTCGCCCGTCCACAAAAAACGCGATTTAATTCCTTTTCATCCGTCAGTCCAAAAATATGCAATTTCCTTTTTTAAACACAAACTTTACATTTTTACCTCAACTTATCCACTTATTTACAAAAACAATCATACCACCTTTTACACTCACAATCCATTAATATTCATTTATTATCCCAACGACACACCTTTTATACACATTTACTTTACACTCATCAGCTTTTCTTAAAACCCGCCACCAAAATCGATGCACGTTTTTAGTGGACGGAGGGAGTATGAAATACGATCGAATTCAATTCTGTAATGCTCAACTCAGCTCCGTATGATTAGGTACATAAATATTAGTGATGTGAAGGTTAAATCTATGAGGAGATATCCGTTCCATTCCATATGGTGAAAGTTCGAAAAACAATGGATGTTTTATAGCATTTTGAAAGTTAATGAATTTTTGCAAATTATCTTGACTTGTTATAGTGCATAAATTTTCACTTAAAAGTTAATATGATATTTCACGACTAACATCAAGGTAACAGATTGGGTGAAGCACTTTTTAATATTTATTAACGTATCACTTTAAGAGAATGTCAATATAATTTAAAATATCATATTCCAAAGGCCTTTTAAGTAGTGGAATTCCTTGAGAAATACTCTCTCTGTCCCAATTAAAATGTTTTATTTTCCTTTTAGGGTTATTCCATTACAAATGTCTCATTCCATTTTGAATTAATTATCATTTCAAAAAGTATGGACCCTTCCAATTTTTTAATACTTTAAATACTTTATACATTTTCTTAAATATCCGTGCCTAAAAGAAATGAGATACTTTAAATGAGACGGAATGAGTACCTTTTTAAGTCGTTGAAATTCCTTGAGAAATTTTGTACGCTCTCCAAAAGGGATGCATAGCCCATTGAAATTTTCTCATTTTTAGTTAACTTTATTATTCCAAATAATTGGGCCCATTAGGGGGTGGTTTATGCCCTAAAATCGTACAGAGCCTTCGAAAATTAAGGGACCTAATTATTTTTGAATCCATACAGATATTTATTTTGTTCTGTTTAGCTTCATATTATTAATAATGTGGACATGCGTTCGACTCCCATTATGTGATCATGGGTTCGATCTTTACTCATTTTTAATATTTTGGGCTCAATCTTAGTTCAGTAGGATCCAGAAATAATGGCTCACTCTAAGTTCTAAGGCCATCTCCAGGATTTCGCGTCATTTTACAGTATCTCTATCTTTATTTTACAGCAGAAATAGTAATTCGTTCATAATCATCTACTCTATTTTACAGTAGAAAAAAAATACTATTTTTTTCTTTTTTAAACTTAATATTTTTTTTACTAATTCAAAGTTAAATATTAAAACTAAAAACTCAATTATTAAAACTTAATATTATATTAATACAAAAAACATAAATTAAAACATACACAAATAAAGAAACATAGTTCAAGCTTACATTAAAAAGAAAATTTAAATAATTTGGTTTTAGTTATTATTTAAGCTTGAGTTATTTTATTGTTTGGTTTGAGTTAATTATATAACTTTATATTTCAATTTGTGTATCTTTAGCGTAATATTAATTTTTTAAAAAGAAATTCTAAAAGAAAATTTAAATAATTAAACATAATAAATAAAATAAATATGCAATAGTCTTCCACTTTAATCAATATAACACACACATCAAATAAAACATATATACATTATTATATATTAAAACAATAAAAAATTAAAATTAAAATTATAAGGAGAGATGGGAAATGCACAAGCAATAATGTTGCAAAATCAACGCAGACTAATTTTTTGCTGAATTTATATCCTTAAACGTAAATCCCCTTCCTTTAACAGCTAATCCTCTCTATTGTCTTTGTTATATTTAGCTCCAGAATAAGCAAGCAATGTCTCAGTTTTTTAAAAAGTTTATCATGTAATCTGACAAAAAAATAGTAAAAGAATTGGTTTATAAATTTATATATTTTTTAAAATCATTAATAATGAACCTAATCTTAACAATTTACATACAGTCCACATTATTTTAACCTATATCCCTAGGGCCCACTGAAAAATGTTTACAGACATACACCAGAACAAGAGATTTTCTCGTGTATGTGTATTAACCTATTAGTAGAATAGTTAATGCCCGAATCCAAAAGTCTCGGGTTCGAATCTACAATGATACGACCTTTAAATTTCGTATTTAGTTGACAAAAAAAAGAGATTTTCTCGTAAAAATATGCAAAATCAAGAATTCAAACAATAAGAAGGCGACAAAGGAGGGAAACAGAGAAAAGGCAAAGACGAGCAATAAGCGCACTCACACAACATAAAAAACGACAAGAGGAAAAAAAAAGAGTCATCATATTGACAATTCAAGAGTTTAATAACTTCTGGAAGTAAAATGTAATCAATTTTCCAAGGAAAGTAGTATTCCTGTAAGAGAATTTTCAACTGCCAGTCGCAGATTCTATGAACATAAATCGCCAGGAGCCACATGCTCTCAACAGCTGAAGTTGGTAGTCCTAACTTGCAAGTGGGAAGGATGTAGGTATAAGATACCAACATGGATAGATAACTGCAGGCCAATTCATGAAGAGATGAGAAACCAATGTTATTGCTATATTGAATATACTTACCACCATTAAGTGGCAGCCTGTCAATGATCAAGTGACTGCAAAAACAATAGTATTACATATACAAAGAATAAGAAAATTGCATCTAACCATCAGACATATGAATTGAGCGAAAGATGACAGCAGCTCTGGAGATTAAGAAACATCAAAAGAAAAATAAAGAAAGCAAACCTCCAACTTTTTCGATGAATACTCCTTGATGCTCGAAACTAGATATGCACACTTGATTACATTGACAAATCTTTCACCGTGTGGAACCTAAAAGAAACATCATCCCCTATACACCACTAACACACACAACAACAACAACAAAAACAACAACCCTTTTGTTTTAGCTATTGAAGCCTTCACCTGTCCCAGAATAAGCATCAAGAATGTTTTCATAATACCCGGTACATATCATAGCTTAAGGGATTAGCATTATATAATGAGAGACAGCATGCCAGAAACTTGGTTTGCAAATATATTTATATTTTTTTCGTTTCCAGGTATCCGCAGAACCGGTTCACTGTCTTCAAGCCATTCTCTATCGTAAAAAAATTACAAAAATAAAAATTAGCCTCAGAGAGTAGCTACACTCGGACATAAAAATGTTTTCTAATGCTACTTGAGGCTCATTAGAAACAATTTATGAGCAACTCACTGTTCTGTCTTTATGAAATGAGCAGTTAGGTGTTTCGAAACAGTAAATCCGCAGAAGGTGTCGAGGTTAAAAAGTTCTTTCAGCTTCTCATCGCAAAGTATTTGTCTTTTGTCCGATGGGTCCTTCAAGAAAAAAAAATAAAAAAATACAAAGAATGGAGTGAGCAAAGGTTAAGCTTTTGCACAACACTTTTAATAAACAAGGAATAAAAACTAGAAATACAAAAAGATATCGTCCAATTTTATTTCACTTAGTAGTTTAGCTCAGTAAAAATTTATTTTCTGTTAGTCATACACCTGCAAAAAAGTCAGGGACAGTGATTTACTATAAAACTATTGGTTTAGGTCGTAATCACATAGTACCTGCAAGTTATTGAGCTTGATGTAATCCCAGATCCTCTTAACGACATCAGAACGAGGGAGTGCACTTTCTCCTGTGCCAAGGAACTTCACTAATGCATCAGAAAGTTTAATGGGAGCAAGAAAAGCCGAATTTCCACCCCTCGGCCGCTTCCCTTTTCTCTTTGGCTCATCTTGATCTGATACAAACAGAATATCAATGGCTTTTTTCATAGAGCTGAGGAAAATACAAAGAGAAGTGCAGGATTATTAACCACTGCATTAGCTATTACGACAAAGAAGCATGCATGAAACAAATATCGTACTGTTTCTTCCATCATCCTCTCTGGTTCTTTTTTCTACTCCTTTTTGGAATAATTTCGTTCTAGCCAAGATGTTAAGAATATCACAACTCATTCCAAAAGCCTTTTCAATTATTTTACCATTAAGAGTATTTGGTTTAATAAGAGCTCAATGTAGAAATCCAACCTTCATCTTTTTCTTGCTTCCTTTGCTTCACCTTGGGTGCAGAATCAATTGAAGCTGCTACTGAAGCTGCTAGAGTTTAAGTAGATGTGAGAAAATTATAAGAAGTTAGTACAAATGAAAGAGTTGCATTTTGAGGTTAATACATATTCAGCAATCAGCATACTGTCTTAACATGAATTATCGGCTGGAAGAAGTTGTAAATTGTACAACTAAGTTTGCTTTTGTTGCTGACATTTTACATGTGAACACAAACAGCAAATGACTACAGTATTGTCTCAAAACATGCCATTCTAAATGAATTCAGTACCAGAATGCAAAAATCTGATTAAAGACAGATAATCTCATAGTTTTCCACTCACAGCATTCTTTCTGAAAGGTTTACCTAATCATTGTAATGTCATAAGTCACAGATATGGATTCACTAAAAATTTGCCAAATCTTCACAAGACAAGGTTAGTGATGTTATCTCAAGTTTAAATTTAATAGAGATGTTTGAGGCCTTTTCACATCAGAAGAATACTTACAAATTCATACTAACCAGTTTGAATGTCAATATTAATAATCGTATAAAAAATACTATGCTGCAGAGCAAGATTATAGAGAAGGAATTTCAGATCCAACAGAAAGATTAATATCATGCCTTAATCAAAAGCCAAACTCCTCATAAACCTAGAAATTTCCATCTCTGCCAAACAACTATTGTTGCCTAGCAGGTA
This sequence comes from Salvia rosmarinus, assembly GCA_036937905.1. Taxonomy (NCBI): domain Eukaryota; kingdom Viridiplantae; phylum Streptophyta; class Magnoliopsida; order Lamiales; family Lamiaceae; genus Salvia; species Salvia rosmarinus. Next base: position 96,242,988 of record CM072815.1, on the reverse strand, counting down.
TATACCAGCTTTTGTCACTATTTTTTCCAATCCCTTCTAATCTAAAGTTACACGGAACTGTAGCAACACTAATCCAACAATATAAGCCATCAATACTCTTCGCTTGCATAATCTGATGTCTCTTAATACTCACATTATAAATTTTAAGTAAATACCTAAAGCAAATTTTAACTTAATAAGATAGTTTAGCACTAATTTTTGTACGAAACTACGAATGTACGTTATCTGAATGATGATTCTTTTCTTTAAAGGTCTCTTTCTTCTTCCATGATTGTATATACGCATAGCAGAACCCTATCAGGGAAAACACTTGGATTATTATCTAGGCAGATATTAAATGAAATATGCTCATTTCTAGAGAGATAAAACTACAACCAAGTAATTTTAAATAAAATAAAAATCAAGCAGACAGTATCATGCAAAAGGAAAGCCGTCACAAAACAATAACTGTTCAAGACAAGTACATGTTCAGGGTACTAAGATGCCAGATATCATACCACCATCAGAATCCAAGGGCCATATATGCTTTGTCAGGGCCTTGTTCATCTGAAACATATCTATGGTAGCTACTCCAAAAAGCTTGTGCAATGTATCATCACATATTATACTCCTCCTGTTGGAAGGATCTTGCAAATTATTCTCTCTAATGTGCGCCCATAGTTGCTTGACAACCTGGATATAAAGCAGTTGACAAGTGTATAACAACATACAGTTAAGAGGAATATACACAACTTTAAATGCGTTATACCTCAGTTCTAGCCAATTCTGGTACGCCAGTGAATTTCTGAAGCTCTGGGGAAAGGCTGCATAGTTTGGTAAATCCTCCACCTCTCTTTTTTACCTCCTCCTTGTCCTTTGTCCTAGATCTAACAAAATGGAGCACAACAAAATAAAATTAGACAAAATACACAAAATGGCTTCCATTGCACTGTTAGCTCATCAGAAGTATGATAAAAGATCTTGGTCTGGAAGGGGAGTTTGATCTTCAAAGAAGGGTGGGCATAATGAAAAATGTAGATATTAGATCCTCCATGAAGTAAATATGCAGATCCAACCCAATAGAAAAGTTTACTAGGACAAAGATACACTAGTTCATCAAACACCCAACTCATCCTACTTCCTTGCTAGAATGTGCAAAGTTCAACTCCAAGTGAGTGGTTTTCTGGATGGCATATACTACTAACTTCTTCAAACTTTTCGGTTAAGAAAATTTCAGCAAGCAACATTTATAAGGTATATGTCTCTATTCTAAATTACACCTTGGTAGATATTCTCATCATTTAAGTGTAAAAGTTAGTTTACCAATTGCCAGTATAGAAATGATAGCGAACCACCAGTCTTGCGAGTTCATCATCGTAGTGAGCCAAGTTTGAGTCTTTTATTTCAAGTTGAATATTAATCAGTATTTTCTTTCATTTATTTGTTATTTTTCAATTATCATTTGCAGGGGGCCTAGCTGCCTCCCGGAGGCCTGCCCTCGTCGGAGTAAAGTAGGGTTTGGAGTTTTCGAGTTTATTGAAAGATCATGAAATATTGAGTCACCGTTTGGCTTGGAATCAGTTCTATTGTTTCCGTTCTTGTCTTTCTGTTTAATAGAAAGATCCTATTGCGATGCACTTGTGTTCTTAGCCTCAATTCTAACAGAAACAGTTAGGCAATTTGAGGAACATCTTTATGAAAAAATGCATTAATAAAATACAAGCTAAAATATACAGTTTTTGGCGCTCAAAGATTCATACCAGCTAATTGCTCAATCCATTGGCCAAACTGCAATCAGATACTTTTTTTTACTTAGTATTCTATCTATAATTTTTTTCCTAAATGTGCTTTATCATCACATCAGAAAGTAATGGTATTGTTGATAAGTTGGAGAGTTTCTTGGCAAATTAATAGAGGTTGCCCTGTTTCTTACTACTTTTCATCAGGGAAATGGTTCACAGCAAAAGTGGCCAAAGATAATGTCAAAAATCTTATACTCCTATAATAGATATTAGATCTCAAATCAGAGAAACACAAACCATGAAAACCTATCAAAGCAACATTTCTCACATGGCTGCTTTCGTAGTTGTGAAACGGGATCGTACAATGGACTTCACAAAAAGCTATAAATCCAAACTAAGATAAGGTCTGATCCATAAAGGATACAACAAAAAGAAAAGAACTGCTGAGGAACACAAAACCTAACACATGCAATAAACCAAGTCCACAGATTAAGCTCCAAACTGCTACCTAAATATGGATACTCAAATCCCAGAGAATGCATCTTGAAATAGATGAATTAAACAAAAATAGATAAGATTCTGATACAAGTAGGTAATACACAGTAATCATCAGTAGTGAGAACTCAAGAAACTAATTTTATATTAACTAAAAGAAAACTTCAAGAAATTAACTCATGAACCGAAAAAGAAAAAATAACAAACTCTGCAGCATGTCACTAATTATCAACAGGACAAAAGGAACTAACAACGCGCAATTTAAAACCAACCGTTTCTTGGCGACTTTTTTAACGGTGCTAGAATTTGATGATTCTTCTCTCTCCTCATGTTCCTCTTCTTCCTCCTCCCCTGCTTCCGGCGCTCCTTCATCATCAATTCCGTCTTCATTTTCATCCTCATTTTCGAATTGGCTTTGCATGTATATATCCACCTGCTCTCTGATAAAAGCCTTTCTATCCGACAAATCGATGCCTAAATCTTCCTCGAGGCGGCTGCGGAGGATGGCGGTGGTGGTGGTGTTGAGGTCGGACGTGCTGAGGACGTCGCGCAGGCGCTCGATCAGCTCGGAATCCGATATCATCTCAGCGGCGTCGGAGTTCGTGCGGTTAGCGGTGTTGCTTTTTCGGTAATGCTTAGGTTTGAATAGAGATGGGGTGAGAAGAGAGGTATCTTCAAATGCCGGTTTTCTGCGGGTTTCAATTTTGTAAGCTGTGGGGTTTGGAAGGGAGGGGTAAATTGGTAATTATATAAGGAAGCCTTGTAAAAATATAGACAAGAAGCGTTTTGCACGTTATCAATCAACTACTTGTGCCTTCAAAAAATAGTGTTCACCCGTCTCCATCGGATTCAAAAATTCGGATCCAAGTTCGACCCGAACCCTCCCAGTTACAATATATAAGCAAAAACCAAAAAAAGAGAGAAAATTCGGATCCAAGTTCGATCGAATTTTCCCACGCACTCTATTCCACCGGACCGCCGCCGGTGTTGACGGACCACTGCAACGACGCTCGCTTCCGCCGCCAGTATTAATCCAAATGGAAATTGAGTTGAAATATGTTTCTAAATTAGATAGGATATGGACTTTTATAAGGATGTTCATATAATGCAAACAAAATAAAAATAAATAACCACAAAGAAAGAAAGATATTGAGAATTATCGAGCGCTTTCGTAACACAAAACCGCTTTTATACTGGCCCACCTCCCAAACTTCGTCTTGTTGGCACGAAGATGAAGTAGAACATTTGACACTGTTCAAAACTTGGCTGAAACTCTGCAGGAAAGTGTAAAACATGAACCGTTGCAGCGCTTTGAACCCGTCACTGGATAGTTTTGCGCCAAAACCCTCGTGCATTTGTCCTTCTTCAAAAGGTTTACTAACTCAAAATCATAGACGGCCGAAATTCTTGTTTCTTGGACGATTTGATGCTACAAATGTAAGACGCGCTAGAAGACTGAGAATTAATGGTTCGTTAAACTCTACCTCCAAACCGGTACAAGGGGTAACCGACTCCTCCCAACAGATATTCGAGGTGGGGGTTTTCATCCCAATTCAACCCCATTTTTAATTTGGCTTTGTCATAAAAAGTGAAGAACAATGTTGATAATCTTTATCCTAGGAAGAGAGGTTGTTGTTCTATTTATTTAGGAGGCTACTCAAAATTGTATATTTAATTTGCATTTGCTTCTCTTTTGCTGTGTAGTTTGTTAATAAGCCGTTCAGGTTGCTTTTTATTAGGACTGTTTACGTTTTTTTATGGGTTCCGGTTTAGTTTTATTGCTACATAAGCAGAGTACAGCCTTGGAGATTGCTTACTGGGTGAAGATGTAGTTAGTGAATTTTCAAGGTGGGTTTGTCCGTCTCAATTTGACCCCACCATTTTCAATTTGGCTTTGTGATAGAAAGCACAAGGTTGATAATCTTTTTCCTGGGAAGAAAGAGGCGGTTTATCTATTTATTTAAATTCGAAGTTTACTCTCAGGGAGGCTGCTCAAAATTGCATATTTAACTTGCATTTACTTGAAACTTTTCTTTTGTGGGTAGTTTGTAAATAATCCATTCAGGTTGCTTTATTTAGTTTTTATGGATTCTAGATTGGTTTTATTGCTATATTAGCAGAGTTACAGGCTTTGGAGATTGCTTACTGCAAGAAGATATAGTTAATGAATTTTTGAGTTCGACATAAATTTTTAAGGGCGTCAAATGGATAAATTATGGTGTTGATGTACTTCTATGAATGGATTTACATCTGTTCATTATGTTTTGCATTGTGTCTCATTTTAGTCTTAGTTTGTCTTCAATGACTGTCTATGGCTTTAGCTGTAATTCTCTGGCGTTTCTGAGTTATCTTATCCGGAATCTTGTAAAACCTTTTGTTTCCAAACATAATAATTGTATTGGGCTATTGGCTTCCTAGTTTAATGTTTTATTTTTGTCGAACTATTGACATGCTAACAGGGTTGAAGAGCAGTAGACAATCTTAGCCCTGAATGGATATTTGTTAGTTTTTGTATTGTAGTCTTATAGGCAGATGACTTGTCTGATTATTCTCAATTGATGCTGGAGATTGCCAGAGTTTGAAGGAGGTTGAGAGAGAACGTATGAACAAATTGGAAGAATTTGAAAGGAAGGCAAATGTTCAATTGGAGAGGCAGCTCATGATGGCATCAGAGTGGAGCAGGGCGCTTTTGACGATGAAGGGAAAACTGAAAGGAACAGAGTGGGACCCTGTGACTTCTCATTCCATCGACTACAGTGACTTCAAGAGACTTCTTGATTCAAACAATGTCCGGTTCATGGAGTACTCTAATTATGGGCAGACAGTCTCAGGTTGGACTCCATCTTGGATTTCTTTATCCCAATCCAGTGTTTTTTCATTTGAAACTTAGAGTGGACCACGATGCACATAAATTGCCTGTCAAAATAGTATTACTAAGTGGGTGAAATTTTGGTGATGGTAAAAGCTGTAATGAAGTCAGCCGTAGTTGAATGGTTCTGCTGCTAAGCTTTGGGTGAGGCTATTCTACATGAATTAAAAAAATCTACGTACAAATTAGGATAAGTTCTGCAACATTGTGAATTAATGAAGGGGATATTGGCTTTACCTTATAAAATATAACTTTTACTGTTCATTTATAATATCTGTTTTGCTTGTATAGAATCTTAATTCGCCTCCTCATCAAGATATTCTGCTTTTATATCCTATTATATCAAATATATTGCCTACTATCCCTGGTCTCTAAAAAAATAATTATATGTTATAGGATATTGTAAGACAGTAGGAGATTCCACGAAAGGTGCTTTTCTTCTTATTTTCTTATGAATATTTTGTTTTCTATGTTCGAATACAGTAATTTTACCTTATAAAAAGGAAGGGGAAACTAAAAGTTCACAAGGTGACAGCAAAAAGGAAATTGTTTTCCGACGCCATGTTGTGGAACGTATGCCGATCGACTGCTGGAATGATGTTTGGAGAAAGTTGCATCAACAGCTTGTTAACGTTGATGTCCTGGATGTGAACAACGTTCCTGCAGAAATCTATTCAAGTGTTGCCACTGCAGTTGTGTGGGCAATGAGGCTAGCTCTTGCTGTTGGTCTGTATGTCTGGATTGATAGTATGATGAGACCGATATATGCAAAGTTAATACCTTGTGATCTTGGTGCTCCTCCTAAAAAACAACATTGCAGCCACTCAAGCAGGAGGCCCTTGGGTCACTGGGGAAGAGTCGGTTAGTTGAGTTTCTGTTTTTTAACCATGTATTGTTCTCAGATTTTTGTTGTGAAATTCTTCCTTTTATGATAATGTATTAAGTAATTTTTCTTTCTAAATTTATGTTGGTGTATAAATAAGCTGAAAATTGTGGCCAACTAAATTGTTGAGTCTGGACATTTTGGAAGTGGAGAAGTTGTGAGAATAAAGTAACTGTTCAAGGCTCCCAAAGTCATGATGAATCCTTAGAGGTATCATATTTAGGATATAGCAACAGCACTACCCTCTTATCCTGCACCTTGCCACTGGGTTTCACTTCTTGAACATCTCTTGGTTAGTATAGATCTTGTTGTTCATTGATGGTCCTTGAGAGGTCATTATAAAGATTAGCACTAATATGTACAGTAACCGGAATGTAGATATCTTTAAGTTCAATTCCTTGGGCATCAACATGATCTTCATATTTGATTAGCTTGGATATGACTTTTATTTTAGTTTTCATTCATTGACCTTTGATGTATATTATGCAAAATTAAAAGTCCCAGGCTCACGTAGTTTTATTTATTCTCTTCATTTACAGGGGTGTGTTTGGCTAGGGATTGAAGAGAACTTTGAATTTTGAAATTAAGAAGTTTGAGTTTGAAAATTCTTCTTAAATAGTAAGAATTTGCTATTGTTTTTAGAATTGAGGAAAATGATTTATTGTAGATATCAAAGCATATCTGAACAAGTGGCTTATTGTGTTATTATATTAGGATTTTTATTGGTAGTTGTTAAATCAAATGATGATGGATATATTTAATACTGAGTTTTTATTATTATATCTGGTGTATTTTAATGCTGTCATATGTGGATTTATATCATGTGCTTTAATATTTGCAATAGAATAGATACATGTATATATCAATGTCACACTATTATATGAACGAGAGTAATATATATGTTATATTGTCACATTGTGTAATGTATTTATTTATATAAACTAGAATGTATTAAATAAACTTTTGATTCTGGGGGTGGGGGTACTGGCTTTGGTGGGAAGAATGATAGGAGTGCAAGTAAATTCCAATTGGTGGGGGGAGGTCGGGAGAAAGATTCAAAAAATAGTTTGTGGTGACTCCACTACTGAAGATGGAGGATTGGGGAGGGAAAGATTTTTACTTCTGCATTCTGAATACACAAACAAGATTTTGGATCCACCAATGAACATACACTAGAAAATTAGCTGGACTTTGTTCATTACCATGTAATTTGCTCTATTTACACTCAAATAGGAATTGCTGTTGGAGGATCTCTTCTGCCAAGTTTTAATATATTGAATAGAACTTAATTTTAAATAAAAAGTGGGTTCTTGATTATCAGTTTTATGATGTACTAATGTAAAATTTGCATGTTTCAATAAGTTCTAATGCTATTATTGATAATGAGATTCATTGAGATTGATTTGGTGGATGGGCAATATAATTTTGAATTCATGCAATTTTTAACACATTTATATTCAGTTTTATTCTATCTTCATTCCAGGGCAAAATTTATATCAGCCGAAGAAAAAACAGGTGTTACGTTTGATGACTTTGCCGGTCAAGAATATATCAAGAGAGAGCTACAAGAGATTGTAAGAATACTTAAAAATGATGAGGAATTCCAAAACAAGGGTATCTATTGTCCAAAAGGTGTGCTCCTTCATGGCCCTCCTGGTACTGGTAAAACACTTCTTGCAAAAGCTATAGCTGGCGAGGCAGGCCTTCCATTTTTTGCTGCTAATGGTACAGATTTTGTCGAGGTGAGGTCAAACAAAAGCCAATGGTTCAATGTTGCAAAATGTTCTGCCAAATAGTTTCTTAAAATATGTGGTTAAAATGTTGGAACTATAACCTATTGTCACTATGGTGTCCTAGGTGATTGGTTATCATCATTGTTGAAAGTTTTATCCTCAAGAGAATGAACTCAAAGAAAATTTAGTTGCAACCTATAATGCTACCCTTAAAAAATATAGTGCCACATTATCATCCAAAGAAAGAACTTCTCTAAATGCTGATAGTATGATGCTCATATACCCTTCTGAGAATATGCTGGTGCAAATCTCCAACTGCAAGATGGCAAATGCTTTAAGTATCACATAAAGAGGATGAGTTTGCTTAAGGATTATGTAACCTTTGTGAAGTGACTCCTGTTCTGCTGTTGCATAGTGCATAGTAGGTGGTCACTTTGTGGTTTGTTGTTAGGGGGGCAAATGCTACTGGAAGGTAGCCTGAAAATCCAGGCTGTATCTGGAAATCCCAGAGATTTCTCTTGTGTCTACTCTTTTTGGAGCTTTCACACCAAAACTTTACTATCTTGTAGAAATTCTGTATCTGTTTTGGTGATTGACTAGGTATTCTTTGACCGGATTTGGTTCATGGGATTAAGCTGAATTGAAAGCCTGATCCTCTGCCATCTCCTTGATTTTGTATAGTTTATCTTATTAACTACATTATATCCATGGATTACATTTCTTTCTCCAACTCAAGCTTGACTTCCTAGCGGTCCTGCCTTATTCACACACTCACCGACAAGTATCTCCTGTTGATTAATGTAGCTATTAAGATTGAAGGCTCCATTATTGCATGGAATTGCAATAGATAACTGTTATAGAATACTATCCCACATTGGTTTCCATGTTGTATGATATTATCCCACATTGGTTTTGTATCCTATCTAGCTTAGTATATAGGGGTTTTATGTTGTGATGAATAACAACTACTACTTCTCTCCTACATGTCTCAATACTTTTCTCCTACATACTTTATATTTTATTGTTCTACATGGTATCAGAGCCACGATAAATGGCCTGAATATCGGAACTGTTACTATTCATATCGGAGCTGTCACTATTCATGAATAGTTCCGAGAATATTTTTTTTAGATTTTTTTTTTCTCTTTTGTAATTCTTAGTATGCTCTGTGGTTGCAGTAAAATAAACTGAACCTCCACATCAGAAACGAATTTTTTTGAGAAATTTTTCGTTTTTTTCCTGACTTAAAAAAAAAATTAAAAAAAATTAGGGTTTTTTTCGCCTGCTCTGGCGACCGTTTCGCCTGCTCTACGACTCCATCTCTCGCTCGCTTGGCGATGTCGCTTGGGGTTTAGGGTTCGTATGGTGGACGTGGCCCTAGCCGAGGCCGTGGGTTTAATGATCGACACTGTGATCATTGTGGTCGTTCGAATCATGAGTCTAATAAGTGTTGGGAAAAGTTTGGCAAACCTGATTGGGCCAACACGGCCTCTCGCGCCAAGTTCTTCATCCGCTCCTACTATGGTCTCTGCTCCACGTTTCAATTATGAAACTCATTTGCAATCTGTTAGCACTTCTACCTACTGCATCTCTGCCTCACCGTAAGTCGTTTGCCGTGTCTCCTGGTAAGTCTTGGATGTTGGATTCGGGTGCCTCTGCCCATATTACTGGTACAAAATCTTTTTTTACGTCTTTTTCTCCATCATCTCTTCCTTCTGTTCGTCTTGCCGATGACACCTATTCCCCGGTAACCGGCACTGGTGTTGTCAAACTCACTACTCATATCACTCTTGATGATGTTTTGTTTGCTCCTAAATTCCCAGTCAATTTATTATCCATTAGTCAGCTAACAAAAACTCACAATTGTTCGGTTACCTTTTATCCTTCCTATTGTATCTTTCAGGACCTGCAGACGAAAATGATGATTGGTGGAGGACATGAGCGTGGCGGTCTGTACTACTTAGATCATATTTCACCCGTCTCTTCTCGTGCTCTCTCCGCCGTTGTGTCTCCATATCAGTGGCATTGTCGTCTTGGTCACCCGTCTTCTGCCAATCTTCGAAGTTTAGTTCCGGTTCCGTCTGTTGATTTTAACTGTGAGTCTTGTGAGTTAGGTAAGCACCATCGAACTTCTTTTTCCTCTCGAGTCGATAATCGTAGTTCTTCTGCTTTTGATCTAGTTCATTGTGATGTTTGGGGTCCTAGTAGGATTGAGTCTAGAGGGGGTTTCAAGTACTTTTTAATTCTTGTTGATGATTATTCATGCATGACGTGGTTGTATTTACTTAAACAAAGAACTGAAGTCCCTGCTATACTCAAATCTTTTTATCATGAAATAAAGACTCAATATTCTGTTGATTTGCGTATTCTTCGTGACCGATAATGCTCTTGAGTTTACACAATCTATTTCATCCTTTTGTGAATCTCATGGTATAATTCATCAAACTTTTGCTCTCACACTTCTCAACAAAATGGGGTTCCGAGCGCAAGCATCGTCATATTTTAGATGTTGCACCTACTCTTATGTCTCACATGCATGTGCCCAAGTATCTATGGTCTGATGCTGTTCTTACTGCATGCTTTCTTATTAATAGAATGCCGTCTAGTGTATTGCATGGGAATATTCCTTTTTCATGTCTTCATCCTCATAAACCTCTTTATCCTGCTCCTCCGCATATTTGGGTGTACTTGTTTTGTTCAAGATCTTACACCGGATTGGATAAGTTGTCCCTCGCTCTATTAAGTGTGTCTTTCTTGGTTATTCTAGGACCAAAAAGGATACCGATGTTTTGATCCTCTTACCCAACGTCATTATATTTGTGCGAGCGTTACTTTTTCGAGTCTCACCTTTACTTCTCTCATAGTCCAACTAAACCAACCGACCAGTTCGTTGCTACTCCTTTACCTATCCCAACATATGTGTCTCCTATGCCTCCCGCACCACCATTACAGTCTATACGACGTCATCCGCCCGCAACAGCTCGAGCCACTGTCCCCAAACGGCAAGACCCACACAACCCAAGAAAGCGAAACAAGACAGCCTCATGTCCATCGCCATCTATCTTCGCCCAACGAAAGTCCACCTACCATCGATGAAATACCCATAGCTCTTCGCAAAGGTAAACGTACTTGCACCACTAAACACCCAATGTCTAATCATGTTTCCTTTGCTCGCTTGAGTTCTCCTTTTCGTGCCTTTGCTCTTTCTCTTTGTCTCAGTGATTCCAACTTCTTACCAAGAGGCACTCAAACACCCTTTATGGGCGCTATGGATGAGGAGATGCATGCTCTTTTGAGTCGTGGTACTGGGTATTGGTGGTGCCCTCATTCGGTAGATATTGTATCATGTCGTTGGGTGTTCACCATCAAATTTCTTGCGATGGTAATATTGATCGATACAAAGCTCGTCTTGTGGCCAAAGGGTACACACAAACTTATGGTATTGACTACTTTGAGACGTTCACCTTTGCTCGTATGAACTCGATCCGAATCCTGCTCTCCTGGTCATCGATCTTTCCGGCCTATGTATCGACGATGTGAAGAATGCGTTCTTATATGGTGATTTGACTCATTGTCTTTATGGAGCAACCTCCGGGATATGTTGCTCGGGGAGGATGTTACTAAGGTTTGTTGTCTTAAAAGGCAATTTATGGCCTTAAACAAAGTCCAAGGCATGGTTTGATAAGTTCGATGTTCTTGGAATTATTGGTTTTAAGCAATGCAAATCGATCATTCGGTTTTGTGCGACATCAAACATCGGTATTGTCATTCTCATTGTATATGTTGATGATATACTCATATCCGGAAGTGATGTTCGTGGGATTGAGGATAATAAGGAATACTTGACAACATTTTGTTATTAAGGATCCGGGGCGTCTAAGTATTTCTTAGGGATTGAAATTACACACAACAAATCTGAGTTTCTATCTCGTAAGTATGCTACTGATTCTTGAAAAGCTGGACTACTTAGAGCAAAGCTGTTGATACTCTATGGAAGTTGATCCAAATGTTTGGGATGATGGAGATTTCTTGGAGGATAAAGCTAAGTATAGGCGTCTTGTTGGAAAACTTATCTACTTGACGTAATAAGGCGACATTTCCTTTCTTTGTTGGTTTAGTCGATCGTTTTCTAGATAAGCTAAGCAAGTTCATCGGGATCTTGCTATTCAATTCTTGATATATCGAGGTCTCCGGAAAAGGGTTGTTGTTTAAGAAGAGCGGTCGTCTAAAGATTGAAGGATACTCGGATCTCGACTATGCGAGGCTCAAAGAGCGGATAGGAAGTCTACTTCTAGATCTGCACCTATTTAGGAGAAACTTGATTACTTGGAAGTAAGAAACAACAAACAGTTGCTAGATCCTCTGCCGAAGGTGAATACGAGCTATGGCTCATACCGCTCTTGAAATGATTGGAGTTAAGAATCTACTTGGGAATTGGGGTTCACTTTCAATGAACCTTTACCTATGCATTGTGATAACCAAGCTGCAATCTACATTGCAAACAATCCGGTTTTCACGAGAGGACTAAGCATATTGAGGTCGATTGTCATTTTATTCGAGAGTGTGTTTTGAATCAAACGATTACTACTCCTTTCATTTCATCTTCCAACCAAATTGCTGATATCTTTACGAAACCATTGGCTGCGAAACGTTTCTCGGAACTTTGTACCAAGCTGGACATGGTTAATATATATGCTCCAGCTTGAGGGGGAGTGTTATAGAATACTATCCCACATTGGTTTCCATGTTGTAGGATATTATCCCACATTGGTTTTGTATCCTATCTAGCTTAGTATCTTGTATTATATATAGGGGTTTTATGTTGTGATGAATAACAACTACTACTTTTCTCCTACATGTCTCAATACTTTTCTCCTACATACTTTATATTTTATTGTTCTACAATAACAATCTAAAGTAACTTTTTTTTATCCTAATTAATCAATCAATCCTCAACTTGGGCATATAATATTTAGAGTGAATAAACTAAGTTTCTTCTATCGTGTTGGAGCATTAATCAATCATGGACAAATATAATTTATAATCACGTGCCATGTATGAGAGATAGAGCTCTAAGATTTTAGGTTACAACTGAATCAACTTCTTTACATTCGGATGTTTGTTGGCGTGGTACGCTTCTCGTGTGAAGGATCTTTTGCTAGTGCCGGTCATTTGCCCTTCCATAATTTTCATTGATGAGATAGATGCAATTGGCGGCAAACGTGGAGGACCGATATTGGAGGGTATTGAAATTCTCTTTCCTATGCAAATAAATGTTGCTTTATGCTTTCTTGATCCGAGACAAGCAAATTCTGATACCGATGCTTGTGGTTAGGATTTTAATCTTGACGGTTGATATCTTTGAGGCTAGCATTTTTTCGTTTTCTTTAGTGATGATGAAATTTAACAAGATAAGACCTTCAATAAGGTTGATTGCCTTAAATCTTCATGGCACGGAAATATGGAGAGTTGATTGAATTTTGGGTTTTAATTGATTGTACTAGTTCTTTATACAACATAGTATTGTCGGATCTTATTTAGAAAGACACCCTAATAAGAGTGAGTGACTGCATTTGGTATGAATTCGAAGATGACACCTGCGAATTATGGTTTTATGTTATCCGAACCTAGTTCTTACGAGGTTGCTTCTTTCTAAATGCCAGCATATATATATATATATATATATATAGGGTTGGATCGGTGAGAACTCATCTTTTGAGAACTTGAGAACCATCATAAGGCGTTGAAGATAATGCACAAAGCAAGTATAAAGTTATGCATAACGAAAACTTTCTAAAATTGTTGCACAACAAAATAATTTTAGAAAGTTTTCGTTATCTAACTTCTACCGTTTTGCATCATCTTCAACGTCTTGTGCATGGTTATAAAGTTCGCAAAAGATGTGATTCTCATTTGATTCACTCTATATATATATATATATATTTAAAATTGATAATGAAATAATTGTTAATATATGTCACTTAGCAGAAATCAACTTAATTAATTCGCTGTCAGTTTGTAATGATATCACTCATGTCGATAGAGTGTGTCATAACTATATTCATTCTGTTACAGTTGTATAAAAATATACCTTTATCAAGATTTGAGGCATCATTCACTTTTCTTTTATCTATTTGCTTGATTAGGGTGGTGCTGAAAGGGAGCAAGGACTGCTTCAAATACTGACTGAAATGGATGGTTTTAAAGAATCAACTTCACAGGTATGGATTAATTAGATTTATGCTATTTCTAAATAATCTTTTCCAAAGTTGACTTTAGAATATCCTATATCAGGTATTAATTATTGGTGCAACAAATAGACTGGACATTCTTGATCCCGCTCTTCTGAGAAAAGGGCGCTTTGACAAGATAATTCGTGTTGGATTACCATCAAAAGATGGTAGATTTGCCATATTGAGGGTATGGTCTGTTTTTCCAAGGACTTAGATATTCTTACAGCAAGTTTTATGGTCAAAGTAGTTCTAATGTAAATATAATAGGTACATGCTCAAAATAAATATTTTCGTTCAGAGGAAGAGAAGGAGACTCTACTTCAGGAAATTGCAGTTCTTACAGAAGATTTTACTGGAGCTGAATTGCAAAATATACTGTAAAAATTACTTTCCTCTTATTGAATCTAATATTCCGTCATGGAGGCGGCTGAAGGAACATTAATGACAGGAATGAAGCTGGGATTTTGACTGTCGGACGAGGAGAACTTCTTGAGGCCTTGAAGCGGGTAGGTTCCTAGAAATGTGTTTCACTTGGTTTTGCTTTCTTGACTTGGGTTTTGGCACAAAGCATGCTCAGATCAAGTCAATCAAATGTTGCAGCAAAAAGGCACTTTTGAAACGGGTCAGGAAGACAGTACTGAAGTCCCTGAAGAGTTAAAACTGAGATTGGCATATCGAGAGGCAGCTGTTGCTGTTCTTGCATGTTACATTCCAGATCCATATCGTCCCTTCAGTGATGTATGTTATATCTCATTCAGTTCTTTCTTCATGCCACTTTCTTTATGAATTATCTTGTGTTCTGTTTCTTAACTGGAAAGAACCAACAGAAAGATCAGCCACTTGTCTTTTGATATGTTGTTTATATTTCCAGACAGATATTAATTCTATACAGAGTCAGCCAAATATGCGCTATGAGGAGACATCAGGCAGGGTATTTCAGCGAAAGGCAGATTATGTGGACTCTATAGCACGTGCATGTGCTCGTAAGTTCCAGTAGGACATGACTGACTAAAATTTGATTAAAATTATCTGAACTTTATTTTTCTGTTGTCTCTTAGATAATTCTACTGCCATGTTATATGCCTTCGCAGTTTTGCTGATCAGTAGCTAGTGAATGCTAGTGGATCAAAATTGTCAATTTCAATGTTTTGCACCATACTTTTTTGTTTAGTTGAGCCCCGTGTTTGCAACTGAAAAACTCTTTTTGCTATGTCTAAGTTTTGGCATGTAACCATGGTGAAAATATAATGGACAATTCTCTCGGGTTACATCAAACTATTTGGATTAGTTGCCACAGTTAATGGAGAACTACTGATTTTCAAATTATATTTTTCCGTTGGATGCATGTAAATTTGTTACACTAGGACAGAAATTATATTCACTTATAACTTTAGAAATTTACTTTATATTAATAGCTTCTTATATGTTGGTTTACAAAGGTGTTCTAAACTATGCTGTCTGCTTGATCGAACAAGCTGTCTCGATAATGCATGATCCAGAATTAGAATGAATACTTTTATAGAAAAGGGTAAGCGATGCTACTTGTAACCGAGTACTGGTAAATCTTATAAAGACAATCGAGAGCTTAGAACAAAAAGTTGGTGCTTAGTACCTTTTGTCTGCATAATTTATCTATTAGAAGCGTTCCTTAGCCCAGCCTGATCTTAGTAACTAAATATTGAAGACAGTCCATAGCTTATAAAACATTTTGTATTGCCTCAACAGTGATCTTGCCCTACTCTGAGAGATTGATAACATTAACAATTTTCTCAGAGATCTCTCTCCATCCCTGTCAATGATTATTTTTTATGTGTTTATGTCTAGAGAGCTGTATAAGGTTTATAGAATACCGTGGCACTGATGATTCAAATGTGCAGCAAGAGTAATTGAAGAAGAGGTATTTGGAATTGATAATTTATGCTGGATTTCTGCAAAAGCCACATTAGAAGCTTCCAGACGTGCTGAGTTCTTGATTTAGCAAACTGGAATGACGACTTTCGGAAGGCCTTTATAGAAATCAAAATGATCTCGTGCCTAATGTAAGGAAATGGTGTCTACTTCTAAATTGGCAGTTATTTTATTCCCATTTTCTGATCAGGTGACTGGGCGTTATTGATGTTTTATTATTATCATGTGCAGCTAGCTGCCAAACTTGAAGCACTTAGAGAAGAATACATCCGTTTTGCTGTTGAGAAATGCTCAACTGCATTAAGAGAACATCGTCCTGCTGTGGAGAAGATAACAGGCCAGTTACTCTTGCATTTCTTACTAAGCTCTGTTTTTTTGGAAATAATATTAATTATTTTTTGCTTGAATTATGCTTAGTTTGCTGATCTCTTTTGCTGCTCCCTGCTGATTCTGTCCATGCGCTTTTACTTCAAGCAGATGTCCTACTTGAGAAGGGAGAGATAAAAGCAAATGAAATTTGGAAACTTTACGATGATTCGCCTCGATTGCCTCAGGTGTGCTCTCAGCTTATGCTTCAATATAAGTTATCTTTAAAGCTGTATCCCTAACCAAGCACGTTGAATTACGGATTCTGAAGAGAAAATAAATCAGCCGATGCAATCAATTAGGTGCTACATGTAGCCCCCTTTGTATGACCTAGAAAGAAAAAGAAGCCCATCTTACTTTTAGGCCTTGTTTGGTAGATTAGATAAGGTCTAGATAGCTAATTTAACTGGGCTTATCCAACTGTTTGGTAGCCTATATTAATAATCTATCCGGCCCGGGTTGAAGGTTGAGCCCGTTTTAAAACTACTGTTCCTCTTTAGCTTATGAAACCTGCCAACCCCTTGGATACATAGCAGCTTCTCAATAGTGTTCAAGATTAATTTTCAAGATGACAAAAATACCCCAACTCCTATTTGGGATGTATTTGTAATTTTTAATTTATCAAAAGGTTAAAATTGTAATTTGTTGCTTAATCTAGATTTTAAACTAATGTATTAAACAAGTAATCTATGTTATCTACGTTTTATATCTTATTTACCAAACAACAAGATAGATACCAATCTCACATAATCTACGATACATATCTTGTTTCCTATCTATCTTGACATATCTTAACATGTCTATCAAACATGCCCTTAAGGCGCTCACCTACTCTGATTCGACAAAGGTTGAAGGCATGCTCACTTTCCAGATATACCTATCATTTACATAAATTGTCTCAATTTTCTAAAGCAATGATTCTTAAACACATAAATATTTCTCCCAACAAATTTTCCAGGCATGATGTGAAATCTAAGGTCAAAGTTCTATCCCCCAAATTGTAAAACAAAAACTAATTTTAAGCATTGAATTAGTACTTTGATAACCAAATATCTCAAATCCGAAACTGTCCAATTCTTCAATAGGGATGCATGATGCACGAACATAGAGGTTTTGCTACTACTGTATTTGGAGTAGTCCTAAATTTTTGCAACTTTTTTCATCAAAAAGTCTGTTGTTTTTAGTGGCAGCTAAAGTCCTATTGTATTTGAAAAAGTCATAATTTTTTTTTGCTTTTTTCCTCAAAAGATCTGTTCTTCTTAGTGGAAGTGTAGCTTCAATTTAGAGGTTTGTAACTAATTTTTTTTTTTTTTGGATAATTCAAGTAATTGAAGCCTACACTTGGTTATCTGTCTCTTCCAAACCTTCACGACTTTATATAAACTAATATTTCATGTTTTCCAGCCTGCTGTGAGGCAACTGGATGAATATGGAGCCCTCATACATGCCGGACGTTGGGGAGTCCATGGTGTGTCACTTCCAGGAGGTAACTTTGCCCCAGGAAATGTGGGATTCTCGACTTTTGGTGCACCTCGTCCTCTGGAGGTAATTAGAAATTATACTTCTTTTCCTTGCTCTTCTTTCCTCGGAAGAGAGAAGGGAGGGGGTGGTAGTTGTTTTTGGTGATTGGAGTAAGCGGGGAAAAAGAAGTTATTGCTTTAGTGAAAGGCCTCATTGCCTGGCCTTCTGTTATGATGCTTTGAAGTTAATCATTCTCACTTTTTATGCAGACTCAAATCATTAGTGATGACACATGGAAGTTGATAGATGGAATTTGGGATGAAAGGGTTGAGGAAATAAGGGATGAAGCCTCTACTGAAATTGAAGAAGAGAAGGAGAAGCCAGAGCTTTTGATGGCCAGCCATTTCCTATAAGATTAAAATTCAATTTTGTCAGGTAAGCTTATTTCTTTCTCAACTTTTTCTGTAACTTATCAATTGCCATTTCTCAAAATGATAAGATGTCGAGAAAGCTTGGGCAAGATCAACCAGTATAAACTGAAAGAATAATTTTCCTATATTAAAATAACTTAAATAAGATTGCTTCGGATTTTGGTTGTCTTGTTTTTCATCGCACCCCTGCAGTTTACTGCTGGCTAATACAAGCAAATACCATGTCTTCCATGCTAGTTTCACCCTAGATCGTCTGCAGTCACGGTTGAGCATCTAATCGAGGAGTGTTGAATCAACTGAATTACAACATCAACTAACAGCGATCAGGTGAAATGGAGTCTATTTTCATTCTTTGTTTCCTGGGTTCATGTTGTGCTTTCCCTATTGTCTTTAAAATTTGTGGTGTAGGACTACTTAGAAAAACTTGTCTAAGGTTCATTCCTGCCAACTCAATTCGTTAGCTACGGGCATTGCCGGAGCAAAGGTGGCTTAAACCCCCCACCAAACCTTTTTTAAATCGCTGTGTAATAGCCCCATTACACCTAGAAATTTCCATCTCTGCCAAACAACTATTGTTGCCTACCAGCTATTGTCACTATTTTTTCCAATCCCTTCTAATCTAAAGTTACACGGAACTGTAGCAACACTAATCCAACAATATAAGCCATCAATACTCTTCGCTTGCATAATCTGATGTCTCTTAATACTCACATTATAAATTTTAAGTAAATACCTAAAGCAAATTTTAACTTAATAAGATTGTTTAGCACTAATTTTTGTACGAAACTACGAATGTACGTTATCTGAATGATGATTCTTTTCTTTAAAGGTCTCTTTCTTCTTCCATGATTGTATATACGCATAACAGAACCCTATCAGGGAAAACACTTGGATTATTATCTAGGCAGATATTAAATGAAATATGCTCATTTCTAGAGATAAAACTACAACCAAGTAATTTTAAATAAAATAAAAATCAAGCAGACAGTATCATGCAAAGGAAAGCCGTCACAAAACAATAACTGTTCAAGACAAGTACATGTTCAGGGTACTAAGATGCCAGATATCATACCACCATCAGAATCCAAGGGCCATATATGCTTTGTCAGGGCCTTGTTCATCTGAAACATATCTATGGTAGCTACTCCAAAAAGCTTGTGCAATGTATCATCACATATTATACTCCTCCTGTTGGAAGGATCTTGCAAATTATTCTCTCTAATGTGCGCCCATAGTTGCTTGACAACCTGGATATAAAGCAGTTGACAAGTGTATAACAACATACAGTTAAGAGGAATATACACAACTTTAAATCGTTATACCTCAGTTCTAGCCAATTCTGATACGCCAGTGAATTTCTGAAGCTCTGGGAAAGGCTGCATAGTTTGGTAAATTCTCCACCTCTCTTTTTTACCTCCTCCTTGTCCTTTGTCCTAGATCTAACAAAATGGAGCACAAATGTATATAAAGCAGTTGACAAGTGTATAACAACATACAGTTAAGAGGAATATACACAACTTTAAATGCGTTATACCTCAGTTCTAGCCAATTCTGGTACGCCAGTGAATTTCTGAAGCTCTGGGGAAAGGCTGCATAGTTTGGTAAATCCTCCCCCTTAGTTATTGTTCTTACTTGTAAAAAGTTCACACATAATTGAAACCAACAGACACCCTATCCTCAAACCCAACATAGTTAAAATGTATATTGCAATGTTAGATTGCAAGTAATTAAGGAGCAACTGTTATCTCTATAAAAGCAAGAAAGGAAGAAAGGAATAGATATTGACCTGGAATCCAAGGACTTTCTCACTGTTCAGGTTGTGATAGTGGTGGTCTGTGTTATTGACACTACAGCACAAGGAATTCCAAAGTAAAAGGAATTCTCCTTGATTTAATCGTCAATGTGGCTCAGTAGCTTAGCGTGTGTTGCAAACACGATGGTTGAAATGCTAAACCGACACCTTGGTTTAGACGAGGTGTGTGGCTGTGCGGTTATGGCTGGTTGGGATGTGGCTAGTGTTTCAACTAAAAGTATCCTCTTAATTGACTCATAATCGAATGAGGTGTTATAGTAGGGAAAGTTAACCCTAGTCGTCTCTCAAGGAAAACTTAACAGGGCTTATTGTTCGTGTCGTACACATAAAGCAATTAAATCCTAAACATTTTAATACCAACAAGGGTTTTGGGACATACGGAATTGAAATACGGAAAATAAACAGCATTCCTAAGCTAGGGGTTGTCAATCCCGAGCTAAACTATTAAAGCAATAAATCTAAACCAGGGGTTGTCAATCCCTAGTTGAGCTATGAAAACGATAAATCGAAAGCAATAAACAAAAGCAATATAAATCAAAGAAACATGAAAACAATCCACTGTCACTATGGAATTGAATTCAATAATATTCATAAAGCAATAATACTATGAACTTAATTCTAATAGAACTGATAAATTCCAAAGCAAAAATCCAACAGCAATCTCGAAACAAAGCATATAAATATTAGAATGAAACATGAATTGAAAGGAAGAAAAGCAGAAATTAATAATATAAAATTGTATCTATCTGTTGGCTGAAGCTCCCGGGAGAAATTTTGAAGAATAGCGCCATGCTGCGTGAAAAAGAAATAAGCGATAACCCCTTTAATTTGACCTAGCGCATATATATATAAAGAGGCCGAAGGTTTGGAGGTGGCCGGCTCGAGAACATTCGCATTGAGCGTGAACGCCGGTTGAGTTGAACGCCGATTGGAAAAGAGTTACATCTCAAGCGGCGCGGCGGTGAGAGTGAGCGCGAGGAAATTGTGAGCGGCGGCGGCGGCGCGTGAGGCTGGAGGCGGAGCAAGCTGGAACGCGCGGTGGGAATCGGCGTCTGTGAGTGGGGTGTGGCATGGCCGAACGCAGCGAGGGAAAAAGGATGAGGCGCGTGTGTGGCTGAGCAGCAGCGGTTGGGCAAGGCCGAGCCGGGTGGTGACCGAACGCCGGTGAGCTGGCGCTGGAGCAGCAACGCTGGGCTGAGGCGGGCGGCGAAGGCCGGCCACGGACGGTGTAAATTGTACAACTAAGTTTTCTTTTGTTGCTGACATTTTACATGTGAACACAAACAGCAAATGACTACAGTATCGTCTCAAAACATGCCATTCTAAATGAATTCAGTACCAGAATGCAAAAATCTGATTAAAGACAGATAATCTCATAGTTTTCCACCCACAGCATTCTTTCTGAAAGGTTTACCTAATCATTGTAATGTCATTAGTCACAGATATGGATTCGCTAAAAATTTGCCAAATCTTCACAAGACAAGGTTAGTGATGTTATCTCAAGTTTAAATTTAATAGAGATGTTTGAGGCCTTTTCACATCAGAAGAATACGTACAAATTCATACTAACCAGTTTGAATGTCAATATTAATAATCGTATAAAAAATACTATGCTGCAGAGCAAGATTATAGAGAAGGAATTTCAGATCCAACAGAAAGATTAATATCATGCCTTAATCAAAAGCCAAACTCCTCATAAACCTAGAAATTTCCATCTCTGCCAAACAACTATTGTTGCCTAGCAGGTATATACCAGCTTTTGTCACTATTTTTTCCAATCCCTTCTAATCTAAAGTTACACGGAACTGTAGCAACACTAATCCAACAATATAAGCCATCAATACTCTTCGCTTGCATAATCTGATGTCTCTTAATACTCACATTATAAATTTTAAGTAAATACCTAAAGCAAATTTTAACTTAATAAGATTGTTTAGCACTAATTTTTATGCGAAACTACGAATGTACGTTATCTGAATGATGATTCTTTTCTTTAAAGGTCTCTTTCTTCTTCCATGATTGTATATCGCATAGCAGAACCCTATCAGGAAAACAATTGGATTATTATCTAGGCAGATATTAAATGAAATATGCTCATTTCTAGAGATAAAACTACAACCAAGTAATTTTAAATAAAATAAAAATCAAGCAGACAGTATCATGCAAAAGGAAAGCCGTCACAAAACAATAACTGTTCAAGACAAGTACATGTTCAGGGTACTAAGATGCCAGATATCATACCACCATCAGAATCCAAGGGCCATATATGCTTTGTCAGGGCCTTGTTCATCTGAAACATATCTATGGTAGCTACTCCAAAAGCTTGTGCAATGTATCATCACATATTATACTCCTCCAGTTGGAAGGATCTTGCAAATTATTCTCTCTAATGTGCCCATAGTTGCTTGACAACCTGGATATAAAGCAGTTGACAAGTGTATAACAACATACAGTTAAGAGGAATATACACAACTTTAAATCGTTATACCTCAGTTCTAGCCAATTCTGGTACGCCAGTGAATTTCTGAAGCTCTGGGGAAAGGCTGCATAGTTTGGTAAATCCTCCACCTCTCTTTTTTACCTCCTCCTTGTCCTTTGTCCTAGATCTAACAAAATGGAGCACAAATGTAAGCTTATTATAAGCCAAAATAAAATTAGACAAAATACACAAAATGGCTTCCATTGCACTGTTAGCTCATCAGAAGTATGATAAAAGATCTTGGTCTGGAAGGGGAGTTTGATCTTCAAAGAAGGGTGGGCATAATGAAAATGTAGATATTAGATCCTACATGAAGTAAATATGCAGATCCAACCCAATAGAAAAGTTTACTAGGACAAAGATACACTAGTTCATCAAACACCCAACTCATCCTACTTTCTTGCTAGAATGTACAAAGTTCAACTCCAAGTGAGTGGTTTTCTGGATGGCATATACTACTAACTTCTTCAAACTTTTCGGTTAAGAAAATTTCAGCAAGCAACATTTATAAGGTATATGTCTCTATTCTAAATTACACCTTGGTAGATATTCTCATCATTTAAGTGTAAAAGTTAGTTTACCAATTGCCAGTATAGAAATGATAGCGAACCACCAGTCTTGCGAGTTCATCATCGTAGTGAGCCAAGTTTGAGTCTTTTATTTCAAGTTGAATATTAATCATTATTTTCATTCATCCATTTGTTATTTTTCAATTATCATTTGCAGCGGGCCTAGCTGCCTCCCGGAGGCCTGCCCTCGTCGGAGTAAAGTAGGGTTTGGAGTTTTCGAGTTTATTGAAAGATCATGAAATATTGAGTCGCCATTTGGCTTGGAATCAGTTCTATTGTTTCCGTTCTTGTCTTTGTGTTTAATAGAAAGATCCTATTGCGATGCACTTGTGTTCTTAGCCTCAATTCTAACAGAAACAGTTAGGCAATTTGAGGAACATCTTTATGAAAAAATGCATTAATAAAATACAAGCTAAAATATACAGTTTTTGGCGCTCTACGATTCATACCAGCTAATTGCTCAATCCATTGGCCAAACTGCAATCAGATACTTTTTTTTACTTATTATTCTATCTATAATTTTTTTCCTAAATGTGCTTTATCATCACATCAGAAAGTAATGGTATTGTTGATAAGTTGGAGGATCTCAAAGTTTCTTGGCAAATTAATAGAGGTTGCCCTGTTTCTTACTACTTTTTATCAGGGAAATGGTTCACAGCAAAAGTGGCCAAAGATAATGTCAAAATCTTATACTCCTATAACAGATATTAGATCTCAAATCAGAGAAACACAAACCATGAAAACCTATCAAAGCAACATTTCTCACATGGCTGCTTTCGTAGTTGTGAAACGGGATCGTACAATGGACTTCACAAAAAGCTATAAATCCAAACTAAGATAAGGTCTGATCCATAAAGGATACAACAAAAAGAAAAGAACTGCTGAGGAACACAAAAACTAACACATGCAATAAACCAAGTCCACAGATTAAGCTCCAAACTGCTACCTAAATATGGATACTCAAATCCCAGAGAATGCATCTTGAAATAGATGAATTAAACAAAAATAGACAAGATTCTGATACAAGTAGGTAATACACAGTAATCATCAGTAGTGAGAACTCAAGAAACTAATTTTATATTAACTAAAAGAAAACTTCAAGAAATTAACTCATGAATCGAAAAAGAAAAAATAAAAAAATCTGCAGCATGTTACTAATTATCAACAGGACAAAAGGAACTAACAACGCGCAATTTAAAACCAACCGTTTCTTGGCGACTTTTTTAACGGTGCTAGAATTTGATGATTCTTCTCTCTCCTCATGTTCCTCTTCTTCCTCCTCCCCTGCTTCCGGCGCTCCTTCATCATCAATTCCGTCTTCATTTTCATCCTCATTTTCGAATTGGCTTTGCATGTATATATCCACCTGCTCTCTGATAAAAGCCTTTCTATCCGACAAATCGATGCCTAAATCTTCCTCGAGGCGGCGGCGGAGGATGGCGGTGGTGGTGGTGTTGAGGTCGGACGTGCTGAGGACGTCGCGCAGGCGCTCGAGCAACTCGGAATCCGATATCATCTCAGCGGCGTCGGAGTTCGTGCGGTTAGCGATGTTGCTTTTTCGGTAATGCTTAGGTCTGAATAGAGATGGGGTGAGAGAGAGAGGTATCTTCAAATGCCGGTTTTCTGCGGGTTTTGATTTTGTAAGCTGTGGGGCTTGGAAGGGAGGGGTATATTGGTAATTATATAAGGGAAGCCTTGTAAAAATATAGACAAGAAGCGTTTTGCACGTTATCAATCAATCAACTACTTGTGCCTTCAAAAAATAGTGTTCACCCGTCTCCATCGGATTCAAAAATTCGGATCCAAGTTCGACCCGAACCCTCCCAGTTACAATATATAAGCAAAAGCCAAAAAAAAGAGAGAAAACAAACTAGAGCAAATCGATCGGATTTTCCCACGCACTCTATTCCAACGGACCGCCGCCGGTGTTGACGGACCACTGCAACGACGCTCGCTTCCGCCGCCAGTATTAATCCAAATGGAAATTGAATTGAAATATGTTTCTAAATTAGATAGGATATGGACTTTTATAAGGATGTTCATATAATGCAAACAAAATAAAATTAAATAACCACAAAGAAAGAAAGATATTGAGAATTATCGAGCGCTTTCGTAACACAAAACCGCTTTTATACTGGCCCACCTCCCAAATTTCGTCATGTTGGCACGAAGATGAAGTAGAACATTTGACACTGTTCAAAACTTGGCTGAAACTCTGCAGGAAAGTGTAAAACATGAACCGTTGCAGCGCTTTGAACCCGTCACTGGATAGTTTTGCGCCAAAACCCTCGTGCATTTGTCCTTCTTCAAAAGGTTTACTAACTCAAAATCATAGACGGCCGAAATTCTTGTTTCTTGGACGATTTGATGCTACAAATGTAAGACGCGCTAGAAGACTGAGAATTAATGGTTCGTTAAACTCTACCTCCAAACCGGTACAAGGGGAAACCGACTCCTCCCAACAGATATTCGAGGTGGGGGTTTTCATCCCAATTCAACCCCATTTTTAATTTGGCTTTGTCATAAAAAGTGAAGAACAATGTTGATAATCTTTATCCCAGGAAGAGAGGTTGTTGTTCTATTTATTTAGGAGGCTACTCAAAATTGTATATTTAATTTGCATTTGCTTCTCTTTTGCTGTGTAGTTTGTTAATAAACCGTTCAGGTTGCTTTTTATTAGGACTGTTACGTTTTTTTATGGGTTCCGGTTTAGTTTTATTGCTTCATAAGCAGAGTACAGCCTTGGAGATTGCTTACTGGGTAAACATGTAGTTAGTGAATTTTCAAGGTGGATTTGTCCGTCTCAATTTGACCCCACCATTTTCAATTTGGCTTTGTGATAGAAAGTAAAGCACAAGGTTGATAATCTTTTTCCTGGGAAGAAAGAGGCGGTTTATCTATTTATTTAAATTTGAAGTCTACTCTCAGGGAGGCTGCTCAAAATTGTATATTTAACTTGCATTTACTTGAAACTTTTCTTTTGTGGGTAGTTTGTAAATAATCCATTTAGGTTGCTTTATTTAGTTTTTATGGATTCTAGATTGGTTTTATTGCTATATTAGCAGAGTACATGCTTTGGAGATTGCTTACTGCAAGAAGATATAGTTAATGAATTTTTGAGTTCGACATAAATCTTTAAGGGCGTCAAACGGATAAATTATGTTGTTGATGTACTTCTATGAATGGATTTACATCTGTTCATTATGTTTTGCATTGTGTCTCTTTTTCATCTTAGTTTGTCTTCAATGACTGTCTATGGCTTTAGCTGTAATTCTCTGGCGTTTCTGAGTTATCTTATCCGGAATCTTGTAAAACCTTTTGTTTTCCAAACATAATAATTGTATTGGGCTATTGGCTTCCTAGTTTAATGTTTTATTTTTGTCGAACTATTGACATGCTAACAGGGTTAAAGAGAGTAGACAATCTTAGCCCTGAATTGATATTTGTTAGTTTTTATATTGTAGTTAGTCTTATAGGCAGATGACTTGTCTGATTATTCTCTATTGATGCTGGAGATTGCCAGAGTTTGAAGGAGGTTGAGAGAGAACGTATGAACAAATTGGAAGAATTTGAAAGGAAGGCAAATGTTCAATTGTAGAGGCAGCTCATGATGGTATCAGAGTGGAGCAGGGCGCTTTTGACGATGAAGGGAAAACTGAAAGGAACAGAGTGGGACCCTGTGACTTCTCATTCCATCGACTACAGTGACTTCAAGAGACTTCTTGATTCAAACAATGTCCGGTTCATGGAGTACTCTAATTATGGGCAGACAGTCTCAGGTTGGACTCCATCTTGGATTTCTTTATCCCAATCCAGTGTTTTTTCATTTGAAGTGGACCACGATGCACATTAAATTGCCTGTCAAAATAGTATTACTAAGTGGGTGAAATTTTGGTGATGGTAAAAGCTGTAATGTAGTCGGCCTTAGTTGCAGGTTTCTGCTGCTAAGCTTTGGGTGAGGCTATTCTACATGAATTAAAAAAATCTACAAACAAATTAGGATAAGTTCTGCAACATTGTGAATTAATGAAGGGGATATTGGCTTTACCTTATAAAATATAACTTTTACTGTTCATTTATAATCTCTGATTTGCTTGTATAGAATCTCAATTCGCCTCCTCATCAAGATATTCTGCTTTTATATCCTATTATATCAAATATAGTGCCTACTATCCCTGGTCTCTTAAAAAATAATTATATGTTATAGGATATTGTAAGACAGTAGGAGATTCCATGAAAGGTGCTTTTCTTCTTATTTTCTTATGAATATTTTGTTTTCTATGTTCGAATACAGTAATTTTACCTTATAAAAAGGAAGGGGAAACTAAAAGTTCACAAGGTGACAGCAAAAAGGAAATTGTTTTCCGACGCCATGTTGTGGAACGTATGCCGATCGACTGCTGGAATGATGTTTGGAGAAAGTTGCATCAACAGCTTGTTAACGTTGATGTCCTGGATGTGAACAACGTTCCTGCAGAAATCTATTCAAGTGTTGCCACTGCAGTTGTGTGGGCAATGAGGCTAGCTCTTGCTGTTGGTCTGTATGTCTGGATTGATAGTATGATGAGACCGATATATGCAAAGTTAATACCTTGTGATCTTGGTGCTCCTCCTAAAAAAACAACATTGCAGCCACTCAAGCAGGAGGCCCTTGGGTCACTGGGGAAGAGTCGGTTAGTTGAGTTTCTGTTTTTAACCATCTATTGTTCTCAGATTTTTGTTGTCAAATTCTTCCTTTTATGATAATGTATTAAGTAATTTTTCTTTCTAAATTTATGTTGGTGTATAAATAAGCTGAAAATTGTGGCCAACTAAATTGTTGAGTCTGGACATTTTGGAAGTGGAGAAGTTGTGAGAATAAAGTAACTGTTCAAGGCTCCCAAAGTCATGATGAATCCTTAGAGGTATCATGATGAATCCTTAGAGGTATCATACTTAGGATATAGCAACAGCACTACCCTCTTATCCTGCACCTTGCACTGGGTTTCACTTCTTGAACATCTCTTAGTTAGTATAGATCTTGTTGTTCATTGATGGTCCTTGAGAGGTCATTATAAAGATTAGCAGCTAATATGTACAGTAACCGGAATGTAGATATCTTTAAGTTCAATTCCTTGGGCATCAACATGATCTTCATATTTGATTAGCTTGGATATGACTTTTATTTTAGTTTCATTCATTGACCTTTGATGTATATTATGCAAAATTAAAAGTCCCAGGCTCAAGTAGTTTTATTTATTCTCTTCATTTACAGGGGTGTGTTTGGCTAGGGATTGAAGAGAACTTTGAATTTTGAAATTAAGAAGTTTGAGTTTGAAAATTCTTCTTAAATAGTAAGAATTTGCTATTGTTTTTAGAATTGAGGAAAATGATTTTTATTGTAGATATCAAAGCATATCTGAACAAGTGGCTTATTGTGTTATTATATTAGGATATTTATTGGTAGTTGTTAAATCAAATGATGATGGATATATTTAATACTGAGTTTTTATTATATCTGGTGTATTTTAATGCTGTCATATGTGGATTTATATCACATGCTTTAATATTTGCAATAGAATAGATACATGTATATATCAATGTCACACTATTATATGAACGAGAGTAATATAGATGTTATATTGTCACATTATGTAATGTATTTATTTATATAAACTAGAATGTATTAAATAAACTTTTGATGGGTTGGGGGTAGGGGGTACTGGCTTTGGTGGGAAGAATGATAGGAGTGCAAAGTTAAATTCCAATTGGTGGGGCAGGCCCCACCACCATGGGAGGTCGGGAGAAAGATTCAAAAAATAGTTTGTGGTGACTCCACTACTGAAGATGGAGGATTGGGGAGGGAAAGATTTTTACTTCTGCATTCTGAATACACAAACAAGATTTTGGATCCACCAATGAACATACACTAGATAATTGGCTGGACTTTGTTCTTTACCATGTAATTTGCTCTATTATCACTCAAATAGGAATTGCTGTTGGAGGATCTCTTCTGCCAGGTTTTAATATATTGAATAGAACTTAATTTTAAATAAAAAGTGGGTTCTTGATTATCAGTTTTATGATGTACTAATGTAAGATTTGCATGTTTCAATAAGTTCTAATGCTATTATTGATAATGAGATTCATTGAGATTGATCTGGTGGATGGGCAATATAATTTTGAATTCATGCAATTTTTAACACATTTATATTCAGTTTTATTCTATCTTCATTCCAGGGCAAAATTTATATCAGCCGAAGAAAAAACAGGTGTTACGTTTGATGACTTTGCTGGTCAAGAATATATCAAGAGAGAGCTACAAGAGATTGTAAGAATACTTAAAAATGACGAGGAATTCCAAAACAAGGGTATCTATTGTCCAAAAGGTGTGCTCCTTCATGGCCCTCCTGGTACTGGTAAAACACTTCTTGCAAAAGCTATAGCTGGCGAGGCAGGACTTCCATTTTTCGCTGCTAATGGTACAGATTTTGTCGAGGTGAGGTCAAACAAAAGCCAATGGTTCAATGTTGCAAAATGTTCTGCCAAATAGTTTCTTAAAATATGTGGTTAAAATGTTGGAACTATAACCTATTGTCACTATGGTGTCCTAGGTGATTGGTTATCATCATTGTTGAAAGTTTTTATCCTCAAGAGAATGAAGTCAAAGAAAATTTAGTTGCAACCTATGATGCTACCCTTAAAAAATGTAGTGCCACATTATCATCCAAAGAAAGAACTTTTCTAAATGCTGACAGTCTGATGCTCATATACCCTTCTGAGAGTATGCTGGTGCAAATCTCCAACTGCAAGATGGCAAATGCTTTAAGTATCACATAAAGAGGATGAGTTTGCTTAAGGATTATGTAACCTTTGTGAAGTGACTCCTGCTCTGCTGTTGCATAGTGCATAGTAGGTGGTCGCTTTGTGGTTTGTTGTTAGGGGGGCAAATGCTACTGGAAGGTAGCCTGAAAATCCAGGCTGTATCTGGAGATCCCAGAGATTTCTCTTGTGTCTACTCTTTTTGGAGCTTTCATACCAAAACTTTACTATCTTGTAGAAATTCTGTATCTGTTTTGGTGATTGACTAGGTATTCTTTGACTGGATTTGGTTCATGGGATTAAGCTGAATTGAAAGCCTGATCCTCTGCCATCTCCTTGATTTTGTATAGTTTATCTTATTATCTACATTATATCCATGGATTACATTTCTTTCTCCAACTCAAGCTTGACTTCCTAGCGGTCCTGCCTTATTCACACCCTCACCGACAAGTATCTCCTGTTGATTAATGTAGCTATTAAGATTGAAGGCTCCATTATTGCATGGAATTGCAATAGATAACAATCTAAAGTAACTTTTTTTATCCTAATCAATCAATCAATCCTCAACTTGGGCATATAATATTTAGAGTGAATAAACTAAGTTTATTCTATCTATGGAGCATTAATCAATCATGGACAAATATAATTTATAATCCTGTGCCATGTATGAGAGATAGAGCTCTAAGATTTTAGGTTACAACTGAATCAACTTCTGTTTCTGTTCAGATGTTTGTTGGTGTGGCTGCTTCTCGTGTGAAGGATCTTTTTGCTAGTGCCAGGTCATTTGCCCCTTCCATAATTTTCATTGATGAGATAGATGCAATTGGCGGCAAACGTGGAGGACCTGATATTGGAGGGGTATTGAAATTCTCTTTCCCTATGCAAATAAATGTTGCTTCTTATGCTTTCTTCGATCCGCAGACAAGCAAATTCTGATACCGATGCTTGTGGTTAGGGATTTTAATCTTCGATGGTTGATATGCTGGTGGCTAGCATTTTTTTCCGTTTTCTTTAGTGATGATGAAATTTAACAAGATAAGACCTTCAATAAGGTTGACTGCCTTAAATCTTCATGGCACGAAAATATGGAGAGTTGATTGAATTTTGGGTTTTAATTGATTGTACTCATTCTTTATACAACATCATATTGTCAGATCTTATTTAGAAAGACACCCCTAATAGGAGTGAGTGACTGCATTTGGTATGAATTCCGAAGATGACACACTGCAGAATTATGGTTTTATGTTATCCCGAACCTAGTTCTTACGAGGGTTGCTTCTTTCTAAGTGCCAGGCATATATATATATATGTAAAATTGATAATGAAATAATTGTTAATATATGTCACTTAGCAGAAATCAACTTAATTAATTCGCTGTCAGTTTGTAATGATATCACTCATGTCGATAGAGTGTGTCATAACTATATTCATTCTGTTACAGTTGTATAAAAATATACCTTTATCAAGATTTGAGGCATCATTCACTTTTCTTTTATCTATTTGCGTGATTAGGGTGGTGCTGAAAGGGAACAAGGACTGCTTCAAATACTGACTGAAATGGATGGTTTTAAAGAATCAACTTCACAGGTATGGATTAATTAGATTTATGCTATTTCTAAATAATCTTTTCCAAAGTTGACTTTAGAATATCCTATATCAGGTATTAATTATTGGTGCAACAAATAGACTGGACATTCTTGATCCCGCTCTTCTGAGAAAAGGGCGCTTTGACAAGATAATTCGTGTTGGATTACCATCAAAAGATGGTAGATTTGCCATATTGAGGGTATGGTCTGTTTTTCCAAGGACTTAGATATTCTTACAGCAAGTTTTATGGTCAAAGTAGTTCTAATGTAAATATAATAGGTACATGCTCGAAATAAATATTTTCGTTCAGAGGAAGAGAAGGAGACTCTACTTCAGGAAATTGCAGTTCTTACAGAAGATTTTACTGGAGCTGAATTGCAAAATATACTGTAAAAAATTACTTTCCTCTTATTCGAATCTAATATTCCGTCATGGAGAGCGGCTGAAGGATCATTAATGACAGGAATGAAGCTGGGATTTTGACTGCTAGAAAGGACTTGGACTACATCGGACGAGGAGAACTTCTCGAGGCCTTGAAGCGGGTAGGTTCCTATAAATGTGTTTCACTTGGTTTTACTTTCTTGACTTGGGTTTTGGCACAAAGCATGCTCAGATCAAGTCAATCAAATATTGCAGCAAAAAGGCACTTTTGAAACGGGTCAGGAAGACAGTACTGAAGTCCCTGAAGAGTTAAAACTGAGATTGGCATATCGAGAGGCAGCTGTTGCTGTTCTTGCATGTTACATTCCAGATCCATATCGTCCCTTCACTGATGTATGTTATATCTCATTCAGTTCTTTCTTCATGCCACTTTCTTTATGAATTATCTTGTGTTCTGTTTCTTAACTGGAAAGAACCAACAGAAAGATCAGCCGCTTGTCTTTTGATATGTTGTTTATATTTCCAGACAGATATTAATTCTATACAGAGTCAGCCAAATATGCGCTATGAGGAGACATCAGGCAGGATATTTCAGCGAAAGGCAGATTATGTGGACTCTATAGTACGTGCATGTGCTCGTAAGTTCCAGTAGGACATGACTGACTAAAAATTGATTAAAATCATCTGAACTTTATTTTTCTGTGGTCTCTTAGATAATTCTATTGCCATGTTATATGCCTTGGCAGTTTTGCTGATCAGTAGCTAGTGAATGCTGTGGATCAAAATTGTCAATTTCAATGTTTTGCACCATACATTTTTGTTTAGTTGAGCCCCGTGTTTGCAACTGAAAAACTCTTTTTGCTATGTCTAAGTTTTGGCATGTAACCATGTTGAAAATATAATGGACAATTCTCTCGGGTTACATCCAACTATTTGGATTAGTTGCCTCAATTAATGGAGAACTACTGATTTTCAAATTATATTTTTCTGTTGGATGAATGTAAATTTGTTACTTATAACTTTAGAAATTTACTTTATATTAATAGCTTCTTATATGTTGATTTACAAAGGTGTTCTAAACTATGCTGTCTGCTTGATCGAACAAGCTGTCTCGATAATGCATGATCCAGAATTAGAATGAATACTTGTATAGAAAAGGGTAAACAATGCTACTTGTAACTGAGTACTGGTAAATCTTATAAAGACAGTCGAGAGCTTAGAACAAAAAGTTGGTGCTTAGTATCTTTTGTCTGCATAATTTATCTATTAGAAGCGTTCCTTAGCCCAGCCTGGTCTTAGTAACAAAATATTGAAGACAGTCCATAGCTTATAAAACATTTTGTATTGCCTCAACAGTTATCTCGCCCTACTCTGAGATATTGATAACATTAACAATTTTATCAGAGATCTCTCTTCATCCCTGTCAATGATTATTTTTTATGTGTTTTTTGTCTAGAGAGCTGTATAAGGTTTATAGAATACCGTGGCACTGATGATTCAAATGTGCAGCAAGAGTAATTGAAGAAGAGGTATTTGGAATTGATAATTTATGCTGGATTTCTGCAAAAGCCACATTAGAAGCTTCCAGACGTGCTGAGTTCTTGATTTTGCAAACTGGAATGACGGCTTTCGGGAAGGCCTTTTATAGAAATCAAAATGATCTCGTGCCTAATGTAAGGAAATGGTGTCTACTTCTAAATTGGCAGTTATTTTATTTCCATTTTCTGATCAGGTGACTGGGCGTTATTGATGTTTTATAATTATCATGTGCAGCTAGCTGCCAAACTTGAAGCTTAGAGAAGAATACATCCGTTTTGCTGTTG
This sequence comes from Salvia rosmarinus, assembly GCA_036937905.1. Lineage (NCBI taxonomy): Eukaryota > Viridiplantae > Streptophyta > Magnoliopsida > Lamiales > Lamiaceae > Salvia > Salvia rosmarinus. The sequence goes on along the minus strand of CM072815.1, from coordinate 96,209,435 downwards.
AGAAATGCTCAACTGCATTAAGAGAACATCGTCCTGCTGTGGAGAAGATAACAGGCCAGTTACTCTTGCATTTCTTACTAAGCTCTGTTTTTTTGGAAATAATATTAATTATTTTTTGCTTGAATTATGCTTAGTTTGCTGATCTCTTTTGCTGCTCCCTGCTGATTCTGTCCATGCGCTTTTACTTCAAGCAGATGTCCTACTTGAGAAGGGAGAGATAAAAGCAAATGAAATTTGGAAACTTTACGATGATTCGCCTCGATTGCCTCAGGTGTGCTCTCAGCTTATGCTTCAATATAAGTTATCTTTAAAGCTTTATCCCTAACCAAGCACGTTGAATTACGGCTTCTGAAGAGAAAATAAATCAGCCGATGCAATCAATTAGGTGCTACATGTAGCCCCTTTGTATGTCCTAGAAAGAAAAAGAAGCCCATCTTACTTGTAAGGCCTCTAAGCTCACCTACTCTGATTCGACAAAGGTTGAAGGCATGCTCACTTTCCAGATATACCTATCATTTACATAAACTGTCTCAATTTTCTAAAGCATGATGATTCTTAAACACATAAATATTTCTCCCAACAAATTTTCCAGGCATGATGTGAAATCTAAGGTCAAAGTTCTCTCCCCCAGATTGTAAAACAAAAACTAATTTTAAGCATTGAATTAGTTCTTTGATAACCAAATATCTCAAATCCGAAACTGTCCAATTCTTCAATAGGGATGCATGATGCATGCACATAGAGGTTTTGCTACTATTGTATTTGGGGTAGTCCTAATTTTTTGCAACTTTTTTCATCAAAAAATCTGTTGTTTTTAGTGGCAGCTAAAGTCCTATTGTATTTGAAAAAGTCCTAAATTTTGTGCTTTTTTCCTCAAAAGATCTGTTCTTCTTAGTGGATATGTAGCTTCAGTTTAGAGGTTTGTAACTAGTTTTTTTTTTGGGATAATTCAAGTAATTGAAGCCTACACTTGGTTATCCGTCTCTTCCAAAACTTCACGACTTTATATAAACTAATATTTCATGTTTTCCAGCCTGCTGTGAGGCAACTGGATGAATATGGAGCCCTCATACATGCCGGACGTTGGGGAGTCCATGGTGTGTCACTTCCAGGGAGGGTAACTTTTGCCCCAGGAAATGTGGGATTCTCGACTTTTGGTGCACCTCGTCCTCTGGAGGTAATTAGAAATTATACTTCTTTTCCTTGCTCTTCTTTCCTCGGAAGAGAGAAGGGAGGGGGTGGTAGTTGTTTTTGGTGATTGGAGTAAGCAGGGTAAAAGAAGTTATTGCTTTAGTGAAAAGCCTCATTGCCTGGCCTTCTGTTATGATGCTTTGAAGTTAATCATTCTCACTTTTTATGCAGACTCAAATCATTAGTGATGACACATGGAAGTTGATAGATGGAATTTGGGATGAAAGGGTTGAGGAAATAAGGAATGAAGCCTCTACTGAAATTGAAGAAGAGAAGGAGAAGCCAGAGCTTTTGATGGCCAGCCATTTCCTATAAGATTAAAATTCAATTTTGTCAGGTAAGCTTATTTCTTTCTCAACTTTCTCTGTAACCTATCAATTGCCATTTCTCAAAATGATAAGATGTCGAGAAAGCTTGGGCAAGATCAACCAGTATAAACTGAAAGAATAATTTTCCTATATTAAAATAAGATTGCTACGGATTTTGGTTGTCTTGTTTTTCATCGCACCCCTGCAGTTTACTGCTGGCTAATACAAGCAAATACCATGTCTTCCATGCTAGTTTCACCCTAGATCGTCTGCAGTCACGGTTGAGCATCTAATCGAGGAGTGTTGAATCAACTGAATTACAACATCAACTAACAGCGATCAGGTGAAATGGAGTCTATTTTCATTCTTTGTTTCTGGGTTCATGTTGTGCTTTCCCTGTTGTCTTTAAAATTTGTGGTGTAGGACTACTTAGAAAAACTTGTCTAAGGTTCATTCCTGCCAACTCAATTCGTTAGCTACGGGCATTGCCGGAGCGAAGGTGGCTTAAGCCCCCCCACCAAACCTTTTTTTAATCGCTGTGTAATAGCCCCATTATCAAATTAAATCACAGAAAAAATGTCTTTTGGAAATCTCAAACTCAAAATTTAAAAATATAGTCCCCACAGGATTTTTTTGTGTCCCCACCTCTGGCTATGATATAATGTTAAACCTATTTTCCATGTGGATGTTTTCTCGTTTATTCGTGTGCTTATTTTTTGCGTGGTGCAACATTTTCATATCGTTTTTGGCTACTTTTCCAGGAAGATGTCTTTGGTGGAGAGTATCCAGCTTACAGGCATGGTCGATCCTGATATAATATTTTGAGATGTTTAATTAAGCTAAGGGAATTTTGAATGTGAAATACCGCTGAAATGAAAAGCTCTTGTAAAAAAATTAAAATTATATGACTCGTTATACCAAATTAGAAATGAATCCTATTATCTTATGCTTAAATTTCATTCAGTTATTTTAATTTGAATCATCATAACGTGAAACTCAGAAATTAATATTTTAGCACATACATTCCTACCGCTTAAGCAATTGGTCTTTCATAGTAGTAACTTTGAGTGAGTCTTGCCTCGCTTACGTTCAAATCACACACCAAACTGTCTTGTAGTTAAAGTTATGAGGTTGCAAGTAAGTTACCCTGTGTGGTACACTGAAGAAGAAGAAGAAGAAGAAGAAGAAGAAGAAGAAGAAGAAGAAGAAGAAGAAGAAAGGGGACTAAAACGACATTCTTAGGTTTAGCTCTTAGAGTGGTGATGAAGATCTTCATTTGATATGATCCAGTCTAACCATGCATAATAACAGTATTATATCTAAGCTCTAAAAAGGCACAAAATCAACATTATATCTTGTGGAGTTTCTATCTGGAGTGGAAATTTTGGTAGAAGGGTGGCAATGCGGTTTGCAGTTTCCAGATAGTTCTGGTTTCATGTTTGCTTGTTTTTCATTGCATTTAATGTTCAATACCTTGATCGTACTTGCTAAAGATAAGCCATATTGATCTTTGTGTGGGTCAATATATTTTCTTGAAAGTCCAGCTGAAATGGTACAAACTCAGAAATCTCTGGCCGTACATAGCTATGAATTCTGTGGCTGCTAAAATGAAGTCAACTTCTTCCTCCGATGTACATGTAGTATGGCAAGCTCACTCTTGTCCATCCAGGCTTTGTTCCACCATATCCCTGCATTACCCTACTGGTGTGTGAAAGAGATGGATATGCGGTTTCACCTTTTGGATGAAGGATCTCAAGGAAAGTGAATGGTGGTCGTCGAGATTAAGAGGGCGTTTGGATGAGCTTATAAGTTCTTCAAAACAACTTATAAGCGGTTTAGGAGCTTATAAACTCCTGCGAAGTGTTTGGTAAAATAAGTTCCTAAACAACTTATAAACTCTCCTAAAAATAAGTTGTTCAACCATAACTTATGTTTTCATAAGCTTATAAGCAACAATGAATTTACCAAAATAATCTTACTATGGTCCATTATCTCCTACATATATATACTATCAATTTCACCTCTCGTTAATTTTCTCTCTTTAACTATAATTTTCCTTCTATAACTCACAATTATTTCTCTAATTTATAAATTCAATTATCAAACACTTTGACAATTTATAAACTTTTGAGATATTACATCTTATAAGCTCTTAGCCAAACATCCTCTAAGTAAGGCATGGCCGTAAGGGCCGGCGCAAGCGCAGCAATGCCGAAGAGATCATTGAGCGGCTTGTTTGGTGATTCGGAGTATATATGAGAAAGACAAGATGAGTCGTCTCTTCACATCGGTGCTCCCTAATATCAAATGTTGGGATTGCTAAGTGTGGTTAGAGTATTTCTCTCTCTAGGAAAAGCTCTCGCTCTCTCAGAGTTCCACACTATGAGCTTTGGTTTCTCTTCCCACACCGCTCTCCTTGCCTACCGACGAACTCAACATCTCCGCCGCATGGTCCGGACCGAGCATGGTGGTTTCTCGCGATTACTCCTCCAGGATCTAGGCGAGCGTGCTTTCGCCATACTAAGGTAGTCGAGGTTTTCCACCGGCGAGCTTGAAGAAGGCTCACCATACTCACGCTGCTCTCAGAGCAACTTTCACACCTCTGCTCAAGATTACGGAAGGTTTGCCCACCGCTGCAGCCCCGCCAAGATTGGCCGGTGGTTGAGTTTTCTCTCGGCGGCATTTGCGTACCACCACCAGCCGCTCTCTTCCCGCCATTCTCCTCACCGGATGTTTCATTCGAGAGGCGATCCGCGCTTCTCTCCTCCGCCGTCCGCATCACCGATTCGAGGCCCCGAGTGTGGAGTTTCCTCTTCGAGGGCTCTGCGAGCTTGGTCTCGCCTTGTTCGATTATCGGCTTCACGGAGGATCTACCGTGATCTTGCCTTGTTCAGACCATGTTCGAGTTTTCTCAAGATTCGGGCGTCTTTCCAGTTCTTTGGCCCATTTTGGGCCATCGTCCGCCGTCGATACTTTTCCGTGGCGGCGCGTTGATTCAAGCGAGGGCCAACCGCCCGTCGAGCACGCAACTCCTCCGCCCGATGCGTGCATGGGGAGCCGCGACGCGTCGATCGTCAGTCAGCGACGGCCGCAGCGCTCGACGGTCAATGTTGCCGTTTTCGGCATTATGGAGCACTGCCCAAGGGAGGCGTGCCCCTCTATTGCTGTCCCATTACTGCTTTCAACCTGTTGCCGTTTTCAGCATTATGGCGCGCTGCACAAAGCAGGGGCGCCTTAATCTTGCTGACCCATTACCGGTTTGAGCGTGCGCGCGCATCAATGCACGCATGGGGTATCCCCCCATCACTAGCTGCAAAGGCCGAGGCCCGGGCTGCCGAGGTACCGAAGCCGAGGCATGCAAGGGGAGTCGGGCATGCGTCAGACGTTGCCATTTCATGCGTCTGACTTGGACCATTGACCCGTAGTCCGCCCTGGCAGGCCACCAAGGCCGAGCTGCCGAGGAGTCCAATGCCGAGGTGGCGAGGCCACCAATGCCGAGGTGGCGAGGCCACCAATGCCGAGGTGGCGAGGCCACCAATGCCGAGCTGCTGAGGCGACCTTTGCCGAGGTGCCAAGGCCGATGCAGGCTCGTCTACCATTCTCGACCATTGTCAAGTGTTCGGGCGGCGCACGACAATGCCGAGGTCGCCGAGACCGGGGCTGCCGAGTTCGCCGACACCAAGGCTGCAGAGACCGAGGTGCCGGGGCGACCAATGCCGAGGTGCAGAGGCGACCTACGCCGAGGTGCCGAGGTTCCCAATGCCGAGGTCGCCGAGACCGAGGCTGCCAATGCCGCGGTCGCCGAGACCAAGGCAAATGCCGAGGTGCCGTGGCAATCAATGCCGACATGCCGAGGCGTCCATTTTCGAGGTTGCCGAGGCAGCCAATGCCGAAGTGCCGAGGCGACCAATGCCTTGGTGCCGAGGTGGCGAGGCGCCCAATGCCTTGGTGCCGAGGCAGCCATGACTTCGCCCTTGGGGCCGTATTTTTAGTACAAAGCCGAGATGCCGATGCAGAGGCGGCCGAGGCTGCCAATGCCGAGGATGGTGCGTGCCGAGGCCAATGCCGATGCCGAGACCGAGGCCGAAACCAAGGCCGAGGACGAGGCTGCCGAGGACGAGGCCAATGCCAAGGTGCCGAGGCCTAGGCTGCCCATGCCTAAGCATCTTGGCCGTTGATTTCTGTTTTCCACATGGCACGTGCCATTGCTAGGGACCAAATCCTCGTAATGTAATCGAGTCATGTATGTTAGAGTCAGGCTTTCTTTAGCTTGTACCTCCCCGCTGCAAAGCAGCTGTATCCCCTCGGGAATGCCCGAGTATATTGTAATTCTACAATTTTAATTTATGCAATTTAACTTACCCAAAAAAAAAAAATGTTGGGATTGCTTCCTCTATGGCCTTGTAACCTATTTATTCTTTTGGATGTTCTGTGGAGTTCCAGCAGCTTCCCTTTCTTCTATATCGTCTCTAAGTATATATATGGTGTCCTGATTTACAAAAATCATGCTGCTATTAATAAGATAATTGGCTACTACTACTTTATATTAAATCTCTACAGCAAACCATCTTGTAGCTTATACCTATTAAATAGGTCTGTCAAATTTGGTTCCTCTATTTATATATTGGTGGTTGATTAGCTAATGATAAAATTTAATTAATATGTTAATTAATTATTAGTATTTAATTAATTGTTATTTAATATTGAATTGATTCTAATTAAAATTTAATTAATTTTAATTAGAATTAATGAACCCTAATTTAGTATTAATAAACCCTAACTTTGAATTGTTAATTTTGAATTAATAAACCTTAATCTTAAATTAATAAGTCCTAATTGTAAATTAAGAACTCTGATTTTGAATTAATAATCCTTAATTAAAATTAATAAACCTTAACTAAAATTAATAAATCCTAATTAGAATTAGTAAACTTGTGAATTAATAAATACTAATTTTGAATTAATAAAACCTAATTGAAATAAATTTTAATTAAAAATAATAGCTATAATTGATAATTAATACATCCTAATTAATAATTAATAAAACTTAATTATCTTAATTCTCTAATTGATACCTAATCACTATTAAATGATGCATTAATTGTGAGCGTGCATGGTGAGCGTGCGCTCACACAAGTTTTTGTCTCCCTATTATATATTTACTTTTAGGATAGCAATGTAATATGATATATCATATTCTTATATACTTAATTAAGGGAAATAGTGACACGCATAGGCGGATCTAGGGGCTAGCTACACCGGCTCCAAGCCCTGGTGCAAGCCCCAAACTTTTTCTTCCGTTTATATATTATATTAAGCCCAATTCAAAATTAGCCCAACCCAGAATAATTAAAAAATTAAAACAAAATTGTTATTGTTGGATTTTCTTATATTTTTTACCCATGAGAAAAGCCCATAAGAAGGTTATAAGAATGAAAATGGTCAACCACCATTTTGAAGGAGAAATTGAAGTAGCAAAAGAAAAATTGTAACCTTTTTTCCTCTTGGATTTTCAAGGCACGAACGGAAAAATTCGTTTTCGGGATTGAACCGTTAGATCATGTGATTTTTGGATAGAAGCTTCACAGCATCTGGGCCAATGTTTTGGACGGTGGAGATCGGATTTTGAGTTTCAAAGGTCGGGTTTTGTCGATCTAAATAGATGAGAATTTACGTAATATTTTCTCGATCTTTGCTCGATTTTGATTCCATACATCTTGATGTGCTTATTTTCGAGTGTATGATATTTTGTATGCCTCTAATATAATTTAGAGAATATTGTGTATGTTCCATTGTTGATTATAGTGGATTTAAACGACTCTAGTAGTCCCGTGGTTTTTTCATCTCTTTCCTTTTAAGAGGTTTTCCACGCTAAAATTTTGTGTCTCCTTATTGTTGTGTGCTTACTATTTTGAAACGCGTATATTGATGCTTTTGGAATACCCTATTTGTCTGAATCCTCAAAGGTTCATACGAGTCGGGAAAATTAGCCAAACAAAGGTGTCATATTCTTCCTTAGCGCTGCATCTGCTCAAGTGTTTGCTGATATTGCTCTGCCCATTCAAGTCACAAAGTTCAAGTTCAATCGCATCCAAATTTTGCCAATGGTTTGGTTGATGGATTTCCTAAAGTTTACGTTAAAGAAGGGTTTATATTGAAAGAAATTTTATTAAACATATAAATATAAACTCAATTATTGATGGATTTTGTATATTGAACGGAGGAAGACAACTTTGAAAGGATAGAAATATTTTAGCATTTATGATATTAATCATATTCTATTTATTTTTAATTAAGGAAATAGTGACACGTATATAATGTATTATGATTATGAGAAATATTTTAGGGATTTTATTTAATTTATTAAGTATCTTCTTATTAGTAGTGTCTAGAGTTCTTCATCCACGTAATTTATTACTCTTTGTCTCTAAATTTAACTTTTGAATGAAAAAAAAACAATGTATTTGTTTAATAATTTTGTTAGACTTTTAATCATATAAGGATCATTGGCAAGATCATGAATAAACATAAAACGTAGCTAGCATATAAATGATTTCACATCAATCTTCTTCTTATTCTAATTAATGGGAACAATTTAAATGAAACTTAGTTGATTAAATTCCATTTTTTTAATTTATTGTTCATATTGAGTTTTGATGAGTTATGTTAAATCAAGAAAGCAAGAAGTTAAACAGAAGAAGTAAATAATAACATCATCATCTCTACTAAATAACCATGTAACAATGTGAGGGACAAGCCAGCTAGCTAGCAAGCCTAGCATTAAAAAAGTGGGACAGAAAAACCAAATTAACTCCAAGAATCGACGACATTCCTATTCAATCTCAAGAGGGGCCCTTCGCCTTTGGAAGATGTGATTCGGCCCGTGACCCCATTTTTGGTTCTTGGCTCGTTTCCAAAACACAATAATAAATGTGATCTTTGCTGCCAAACAGATGCTTCCATTCAATCTCAAGGAAAACAAAAAAACGAACAACTCATCTAGCGATACATTATTCAAATGCTAGTGGACTCAAAACACAAACTACTACAAGTTCCATACATGATTTCTTCCATTTCATCAAACATGGGGTACTCTTGCTTCATGCTGCTGCTCTTCTTGACTCTCTCCTTCTCATTTCAGCCGACTTTGTCGTCGGCCGATTTGATTCAGCAAACATGCAAGAGCACCAAGTACTACGACCTCTGCGTGTCGTCGCTGAAGTCCGATGCGTCGAGCCCCAAAGCCGGCGACGCCAAGGGGCTGGCGCTGATCATGGTGAGAGTGGGGATGGCGAACGCCACCGCCACCAACGCTTACCTCTCGTCCCAGATGCTGAGCGCCGCAATCGACTCGTCGATGAAGAAGGCGGTCAAGGAATGTGCCGACAAGTATGCATTTGCGAGTGACGCGCTCAAGAGCTCGGTTCAAGATCTGAACAACGAGATGTACGATTACGCCTACATGCATGTGATGGCGGCCGCGGACTACCCGAATGGGTGCCGCAACGCCTTCAAGAGGTCGCCGGGTCTGCTTTATCCCCCGGAGATCGCCCTCCGCGTGGACGGCCTCAAACGCATCTGCGACGTCGTTTTGGGGATCATTGATGCTCTTGCTTAACTACTAGTATGTTGCTTTTCTGTGTTAAAGTGTTGATTTTATTCGTTCAGTTCATGTGGAATGTCGGAGAATAAAGTGCCGATGTCTTTTGAAATTTTAATTCAAATGCATTGAACAGTTCCACCCCTCGAAATCAGGAGATCCGCTACTTAGTTGACTGTTTTATTTTCTTATGATTTTCAGATTAACGCTTTCATTTGTAAGTTACTTGAGATGGCATAATTTGGAATATTGCTTATGATTTCACGTTGTTTTATGTAAAATATTGTCGACTCAGATCTCGAGAGGTTCTCTCTTGGCCGCTAAATTCCTCACTACCTTTTCAGAATGAAAACTGTGTATATTTGAGTGTAAGTTTGATTATTATTTTTTTCTCCGAACCGACGAGCAATTTTCTTTTTCTTTTTAGCAGCCAAAGAAACGTGGAAAATAGATTAGAATTTCCAATCACTTGTACACTGAATAGGCAAGAACAAAGATAACTAACCAGATGAAATACAGCAAAGCTCGTAACTTTCCTTCTTTTTACCATCAAACTATCATCATCTTTTTTACCTGTGCATGGAAATGAATGTAGGGCCAGGTCAACAGGGAACAACTACAGAGTCGAATGAAGACGTAGTGACACTAAAAATCGAAAGCGAAACACAAGTTAATCTATAGCCATGGGGGTGATGCGCCTCTTGGCAGCCTTAGTTTGAGGTGCTGCTATACTTGGTGAAGCTTGTTTTCCATCATTCTTCTCATCCTTGTCTATTAGAGAATTCTCTTCTTTTTCTTTTCTACTATCTACAGAAGCACTGCTACTATCATCGACCAGAGCTTCCACAATGAGGCTCTTATTTTTGTCATCCATGACTTGCTTATTCTCTACAAGATGAAAATATTTCAGTAGTCATGTTGGCATCTTACTTAAACAAAGCAGCTGGAATGCACAAACCTGATATGGAAATAGGTGACCCGAGTTCTTGATTTTCGAATTCAAGCAGTGTGCAGTAACCATCCTGAGAGGATAACACCAAATAATTACCGGAAGGGGACCTGTGTAACAAAATTTGAACAAATAAGCGGGAACATTCCAAGAATCTGTACTGAGAGGGGGTTAAAGGTTACCATGCAATGTCTGTTATAGCTGCATAGTGAACTCCAGCTACAATCACTATTGGTTGAATGCTTTCAGTGTCATAGACATACAAGGAGTTCAATGTGGCCACAGCAAATATAAGACGATAGGGGAGCTTAAATAAAGAAGCTGAGCATAGAGAGAGAGAGAGAGAGACAAATAAGAGAAAAGAAAAGATAAGTCAGAAGGCAGTGCCAGGACTTTTAGGCCCAAAGAGTGAACAATAGAGAAGTATCATACATGTATTTGTCCCTAACAATTTAAACTTCATGGGGCAAAACCGTACTGCAACAACAGGTTTACTCGCACCAGGCAGCATAAGAGCAGGTCTGCTTGGAGACAGAAGACATAATTTCTTTTCATCTCATAGATAAACAGACATGAAGAATCAGCATTATCATCATATATGTTGACATTCAGATTAGAATATTAATAAAGTTTAGTATAGTTAGATTTAGATTTAGCAACTCAACAGAATATGAATGTCTGATCAACATGTAAACCGTATTGGAATACAATATAGTTAATTCTTGCCTGGAAATATCTTTTCTTGAAAATACATAAGCAGTATTGACAGGATCAGAAGTCGGTGTACTTTTGTGAGAACCTGAAATGATAAAAAGTATAAGAAAAAACCCAATGCTGTGACATATAATTCAGCAACATAAGTATAACGCTTACTAATAAAATAATGTATTACAAGAGTGTTGTTTAGCTTCTGTTAAAGAAGCATAACATGCTCCAAAGTCACTAAACTAGATTCACAAATATGTAAATTACGATACCTGCAGGAACAAGTAAAAATGATCCATCTGGGGACCAGGCTAATCTTCGAAAGAAAGATGGCAGCGTCTCATCAAGGAAAAGATGGCTTTTAGCTGACTGAATCACAGTGCAGTAAAACTCATTATATAGGAACTTGTCAGTGTAGTGTGTCAAGACATTGTACAAGATAATTGTTTTAAAACCTTAGATTCATCAGGCAATGGAGACTCTGCCTTCGTGATGACATGTTGACAAACATAATTTGACCTCTCAACACCTTTAGCTTTAGAAGGCTTGTTAATATAAATACGACAAGTTCTATCTGAACTGAGTGATGCTGCATATTTCCCCAATGGATCCCATGCTACACCTTGTACATAATGAAAATGTGCGTCCAAAATTTGGTGTACAGAACCTAACATGTGCAAAAATAAGTTAATGAATTAAATTTCATACTTTACAGGATATAAGCATCAAATTAATATTTGCAGCCTTACCCTTATTAGCATCCCATATGATGCATGAATTATCAACTGAACCGGACATGATATATGCCCCATCAGCAGACCATTGCAGGTCTAATACATCCTTACGATGAAACCTGAAAGTAGCTTATTTATGAGTATGGCAAATGACATTTATAACCAGTTACTGGAACATTCAATTGAAAACATACTTTTCTCAGATACAAGGTGATTACACATTTTGGTTGTAATAATCACGCAGCAAAAAACTAAACATTATAAATGGATTCATTGATACTCACACTAAGGACTTATGGACTTTCCATACTTCACCAGCATCAGTAACATGTAATTTCCATAAAATTAGCTCACCACCTGCAATAAAAATATATATAAAAATGCTGAAAGATAGCTTAGGCTTTCAAAGTAAGAATCACATTTAGATGTATAATATAGTTTTGGGCAACTAACCATCACCACCAGAAGCCAATTGCTCTCCTGTAATTTTAGAAGAAAGTCATATTTTCAAGCGAAAACCTAATGACAGAGTAACAAGCACCTCACAAGTAACAAGAAGATTAGTGGTACTGCTATACCTTGAGAACATTGGGAAGAAAAAGTATTGTAGTATTGATTCCACAACAATTAGAAACTGAGTTCCTAGTTAATGAATCTACTCGATGTAAATTATAGTGCTCATCATCAAGCTTTACCAATAATACCAGATGATAGGGCTGGCAATTCGTGCGAGTCGGGTCATTATCGGGTCGACACGATAACGACACGACACGATAAGACCAAACACGAACACGAACCGTTAAGGATCTGTCCGACACGAACACGACACGAAATGTACTGACACGGACACGACACGAACACGAATATGACACGATTTTTTTCGTATTGACACGACACGATACGACAAGAAACGATAAATTCAAATTAAATTAAAAAATAAATTAATAAAAGAAATAAAAATATATAAAATAAAATAAAATTAATATTAAATATTTATAAATATTATCGAATTATAAGAAAACGACACGATTCGACACGAACACGAATGCAACACGAAAATTATCGTGTTACACGAACACGACATGGATCCGACACGAACACGACACGAAATTATCGTGTCCTTATCGTGTCGACACGATAAGGACACGAACACAATAAGTCTGAACACTAACCCATTAATTTCGTGCATGTTCGTGTCGTGTCAAAAATTGTCAGCCCTACCAGATGACTTCACCAGTTTTGTCCAAATTTAGGTCCTACGTGGACCGTGGCCCAAAAATCTTAATAGCATAAAAGCAATACATCATAATAGGGATGACTTCACCAAATTGATATACTTCTTCTCTCTTCTATTTTCTTTGGGTGTGACCTTATTAACATTTTCAGCTATGCATAAGTTAAAAGTTCCATTGGGCATGGGTAAAACTGCCTTGGAAAGAATGAATCTAAAAGATTCATGATCTACAAGGCTAGAAGTCAGACATTGACCTATGAAGTTCGAAAGAATAGCCCTACCGGTTCTCTCATTTGGGTGTCCTTACAACTGCACCAAAATCTGATGCACTCGCAGGATTTTCCATATCAATGGAGGCGATTGGTACTTTCAATTGTATAAATGTTACTTTTTATTCAAATAAATACATTATTGAAGTAAACTTGGGGCACATTTGGGAAGAATGAAAATCTCTGTTTCAAAGTGAAACAATAAGAAAAATTACCTGACGGAGAGAAGCGAAGTGCATTTACAGCAGAACTATGGTATGAAAGATTGTTCTGGTAAGAAACCTCTGGAGCCTTCTTTTGATCAATGCTAGAAACTGTTGCCCAAATCTGCATGTTGACATTATTAAAACTAAAAAAGTCCACCATCAATGGCAAAGAAGATTCGAGCAATACTCTCCGTTGCAACTAAAAGTCATATACTTATAATTTATGCTTTCAATTTCGAACTGGTGACTTTGTAACAGAATACACCTAAAGAATTTTGATAATTTCAAAACCAAAGAACAAAAAAATCTAGGAATAGAACAAACCTAAAATATATCCTGAAAAAGCCAAAATAAACAAAACTTGGAAGAATTGTTAATTCCAATTGATATAACACTACACTGTAAAAAATTTCTCAATTTCGTCAAACAAATCGGAGCATAAATGGAAATGTACCTTAATATCGTAGTCGGCGCCGGCGGTGGCGAGGAGGGCGGAGATGGGATGGAAATCGCAGGCGAGTACGGGTTTGGTGTCGTGCCAATTGATCTGAACCGTTCCACCCCTCATTTTTCTTTTTAATTCTAAATTTCTTCAGCAATTAAAGAAGCAAAGAGTTGCTTATCCAAAAAATTCACAGATTTTCGAAGATGTTATTAGGGTTTGAGCAATGAATTGATGGCGGGAGCAAGAGCAGCTGGCGAGTGAAGGGGTTTTGGCGGGAAAATGCAAGAATCGCAATTAAAGTGTAAAATCGCGTATTCCAAAAGATAGTGTCACGATTGACAAAGTTTAACACATTGAACTTTTCCTATAATATATATATATATATATATATAGAGGAGAGATCATATGATAATAGATATTTGTGTGAGAATTAAGAATAAATTTAAACCCTTTAAGATGGTAGATCTAGGGTTCAGATTTAATGTTAAAAATGCAACGTCAATTAATATTATGTGCTACAAATTATAACATAGTCGATCCAGATAAGGGTATATATGTATTTTTACATTTTTTATTTTAGGATAGTTCCTATTTTCATGGCTATTTAAAAGGTGCAGTTTTTAGGATATGGTAAGTTATATATTTTAAACGGTAATTAAATATCATTCTATGGATTCATATATATCGTCCAAAACAAAATATCACAAAGAGTTTGATTAACAACCATGGAAGAAGCAGGTATTTTAATAGGATTTCGAAAAAAAATTTAAATTTTTTTCGTTATTGTTGAATATTAACATTCATTGCATATGAAACACAGTTTATAGATTTTCGTTTTGTTTAATGTTGCATTTGAGATTTATTTTAAGTTTTTTCATCTTATTCCGTTGTTTTATATTGTCATTCAGATAACACATATAATCAATTGAATGTTGATGAAGTTCATCCTCCAAATAATTATAATGGTATGTTTGTAGATAATTGATAGAATTTGTTATTTTTTATAAATTTTCTTGAATTTGATATAGTTTTTCAGATTATAACAGATTATTAAAATCGTTTGCATCTGTTAGTGAAACTCATAGCTTTTAGTATTATATAATGTTGCATTTTATACTTTATAATGTTTTAACTGGTTTGTTAATTCAATGATATGATACAAGGGGTTCATCTTCTAAATTATTATAATGATTATATTGATAATTATGAAGCATATTTATCGATTTAAATCTAATACATTTAAATTTTTTGAAGTTTTGAAAATTGAAGATGCAGGTTTGTATTTAATATTTTAACTGAAATTGTTTAGTACATTTGTTGGATGGTATGTTATGTTTAATCTTTTTGTTTACACAGTTTAAATAATATAATGAATGTGTTACACAGTTCATTGTTTCATCTTCATTTGTGTTTTCATATGTTACACTTTTCATATATATAATGTTGCATTTTGAGTTTTACATCATCATTCGTGTTAAATTTTTATCATCTTTATTGATTAAAACATAATTCATTCAAAATATGTGTTCATATTACATCTGCTTGCCAGCTTTGGAAAACCAAAGTCATCACAATTGTTGTCATTGTTTGCACTCTGATCCACCAAAGTCTCAGTAGTTTCTTCTTCCGGAACATGTTCAATTGCTAACGATTTTTTTTCAAATCACCATTAGTTTCTTCTTCGTGGCTTTATCTGTCCACACTTTTCCACGGTTTGTCCTAATGCCTTGAGAACTTTTGCTTACCACGATCTAAAATAAAATAAAACTATAACAATTACAATAATATAGTTTAAATGCAACAACCAATGATAATATTACAATAATCAGTATACACAGTATGCTACATTATAAATTAAACTTGTGCATACGGTAAACAAATAATATGCAAATTATAAAAATTCTATAACCAATAATGATTAATAATGTATACCAGTAAACAAGACATACTATTATATGCTACATTACTATTGATCAAGAGCTACGTATTGTTCTGAAAATGCAACAATTAGTATTGATAGTATGCTACATTCATTTTTAATATGTGCAACAGTTTAACCCTTGATGTGCACAATATTTGATTATTATATGCTACATTACTATTGAACAAGAGCTACATATTGTTATGAAAATGCAACAACTATTACCGATAGTATGATGCATTCATTTTTAATCTGTGCAACAGTTTAACCTTTGATGTGCAAAATATTTGATTATTATATGCTACATTACTATTGAATAAGAGCTACATATTGTTATAAAAATGCAACAATCAATACCGATAACATGCTACAATTTTGACTATTATATGCTACATTACTATTTATCAAGAGCTACATATTGTTCTGAAAATGCAACAATTAATACTGATAGTATGCTACATTCATTTTTAATCTGTGCAACAGTTTAACCCTTGATGTGCAAAATATTTGATTATTATATGCTACATTACTATTGAACAATAGCTACATATTGTTTTGAAAATGCAACAATTAATACTGATAGTATGTTATAATCATATTTAAATTTGTGCAACAGTTTAATCCTTAATGTGCAAAATATTTGACTATTATATGCTACATTACTATTGATCAAGAGCTACAAAATGCAACAATTAATACCGATAGTATGATGCATTCATTTTTAATCTGTGCAACAGTTTAACCCTTGATGTGCAAAATATTTGATTATTATATGCTACATTATTATTGATCAAGAGCTACATATTGTTATGAAAATGCAACAATTAATACTGATAGTATGCTACATTCATATTTAAATTGTACAATTATGAATGTGTTGGATTACTATTGATCAAGAGATACATATGTTTAAGAAAATTCAACAACCAATACCGGATATATGCTATATTTATTTGTAAAATGTGCAACATGTTATCAGTTATTGTGCAAATACTTTTAATATTATGTGCTAGATTACTATTGAATAACAGCCACATATTGTTAGACAAATGTAACAAGTAATGCCATTTGTATGATACATTTATACGAACAATCTGTGCAACAGATACAATAATAATATGCAACTTATATTATAATCACGTGCTATGAATAAGTTCAAATTATTTACAGTATGAATGTAATATATGAACGGTCTTGTTAAAATGTGTTCAAAAGGTTTTGGTTGTACAACATTGAAAAAAAAAACTACCGACTATGATTTGTTGGAACATATTAATTTTCTATACAAAACAAAGGTCAAACTTTTGGGACCACATTCATTATATTATATAACAAAAGCACAAAATCTATGACACATTGCAATTTTTTTATAAAATCCATATAAATCATAGATTTTGTACAAATTATTGCTGTCACATATATTAAATCTGGAAGAAGATACAAACAAATATAGTAACACCAATTGAACGAAAATGAAAAAAAAAAAAGATAAAATCCAGAAACACAGAAACTAAAAAAAAAAAAAAACCAAAACATATAAAAATAACATACCGTCATTTTTTTTGCACTCTCCCGCGCCTAATGCTTTCATCGTCATCACCCTTTTTTTTCGTTAGTTGCTTCGTTGTAATGAAGTACAGAAGTTTCGAAAATGGTTTCAGAGGAAACAATGAAAATGACTTTGGAGTTCAGTAAATGGGTTCTTTAATGCAATGAAAATAGAAAAGACAGAGAATGACGTCTTATGCTTCTTGAATATTTTGTGTATTCAATGCAAGAGATTTACTTTGTTTATTGTTATCTTTTATCAATTTGATGAGATATCCGAATATTAAAGAAGATTTTCCATGCCTTGAAAATAGCAAATGCGTTTTTCGTCCATTTTTTCCTTCTAAATTACCCATTTTAACCTTTGCTTCAATTTGTGTAATATAAGAAAGAAATGCAAACAATGATAAATTAGGATAATCTGGATCATTCATTTTTTGTAATGAGTGGTTAAGATATATTCTTATTTCTTACATATATATCTATTCTCACCATAACCTCTCCCTATATATATATATATATATATATATATATATATATATATATATATTGAGGTTCAAATAAGAATCGCTTTAATTTAAAATAAATGTCACAAATTTGATGTATTTGCGGTGAAAATTGATGTATGCGTAAAAAATTAGTATATCCAAAAATGATTATTTTCACTCCTTATGTGATTTGAACCTAGGTGAAAATTTTATTTTTATGAATAAAATACATTTTTTGATGGATACATCAACTTTAACAGCGAATGCATCAAATTTTTGTGGTTCATACGTTGGATAAAAATTGTTTTTATAGATGGAATTTTGAAGTTTCTCATATTTTAACACTTAGTCAAACGTAATTCGTGAACTTCATAAGATAATTAATTTATTTTAGGTCCATCTTTATTTATTGTATCTGATCCCTGGGTTGGCTCATCAAGGCATAGAGCTGTGACAGCTCCCTTTATGTTAGGACGTTAACATAGAACCGTAGCCTGTTAAGCTTTCCTTGAGAGTACGACTAGGTCGACCTTATGGCTCTATAAGGACCTCGTCACGATTCTAACGACACTTTATATATATATATATATATATATATATATATATATATATATATATATAATGTATACAATAATTTTATTTTTTATGTTGCAAGTATTATGTAGGTGAAATCAAAATATCCAAGGAATATAATTTTTGAAGAACAAAGCGATGTACGAAGAACAACGATCGAAAAAGTGTCGAAGATGCGGAATGGGTCACCGGAAAACGCACGAGCTAGGAGGCCACACAAGGATACTTTAATAATTACCAATATAATTAATTAAAAATAATATTAAATTAACGTGTTGTATATAAAGGAGAATTAGGATCCTCTTGTAGATTGTAATGCGTCTGAATTCTGAATGGTTTGTAAGTTTTTCTTGTTCTATTATGTCTATGTAATTGCTATGGGGATAATTTCTATAACCTACATCTATGGGACCCAATAATACCGTGTAAATATTTAATTCGGACTCTTGTCATTGTGAATGACAAGAGCAATATATATATATATAGGGGTTGGTTATGGTGAGAAAGCTCCTTAATGTACGAAAATAGGAATAGTAGCACATCTTTCATATTTGTGTAACACAATCAGAATTACTATATTGCACATGTTAGTTTAGCACATATTTCATCCATTCGTAGCACATATGCTAAATATATTAGTTTAGCGCATCTTTCATTGCAAACAGTAGCACAAGAAGAGTTCTAGTGTTGCACAATAATCCGTGTAGTACACAAAACACAAAAGCAGTAGCACACCGAAAATTAAATCTCAACCATTGATATAGCAAATCAAAGATCCGATTCATTCTTATTTCCTACCAAATTATCATTTCCTACCGATCCATTTCCTATATATATATATATATATATATATATATATATATATACGAATATAATAAACGTGCAATTATTCAAGTTTACTTTTCTATCAAACTTGGGTTAAATTACAAGTTGAATTTAAACGATTTAGCCGGAAGCAGACTAGTTCTTACACTCATTTTATCCATGGACTTTTTTCGCTTATCAATCTCAAATTTGAGAATAACTGAAATTTTGGGAAATGAGAAGATTGTTCAAGATGATTTTACTATCAAATTTAGCTCAAATGAGCTTTAATGAACAATTTCAAATAAAAAACCATCTAGTTTCAAGTGTGTCGGTTATAGACATTTTTACCTTTTACGTGGTACGTTGTCAATACAAATGTAAGTTAAGAACAATCCGCTAATAATATATGACAAAGTTGACACTGTATTTAAATTTTTCGGAAAGTGTTAAAGTGCATGTTTTTAGTTGATGAATTTGTCCCAACTAAAGCTGCTTCTAAGTTCAAGACTAAGGTGGGTGATGGGATATGGCCCAACCGACTAGGCCCACAAACAGGCCCAAACAAGCTGGGCCTAACGTTGGTAGCAGGCCCGCGCGGCTGAGCCCAAAGCGAGCCCTAATCATTGCCTAAAACCCTAGAATCCAGAACCTCCACCCTCGGCCAATGGAAGGCACGCCCCAGAACCAAGGCAGAACCAAGGTCAGGCGCCACCCTCCACATGGCGCACATAAGGCGAAAGGTCCCTGCTCCGGCCAATGGAAGGGATGCCAGAGGAAGAGTCACGCCACGACCAATGGAGAGGTCGGGCGCGCCTTCAGTTGCAGATTCGGAGCTGTATAAATAGGAGGAAAACTGACATTAGAGGG
Organism: Salvia rosmarinus; assembly: GCA_036937905.1. Lineage (NCBI taxonomy): Eukaryota > Viridiplantae > Streptophyta > Magnoliopsida > Lamiales > Lamiaceae > Salvia > Salvia rosmarinus. The sequence goes on along the minus strand of CM072815.1, from coordinate 96,189,590 downwards.
GTTGGCAATTTACTGAATGCAAAAGGCTTGTAACCAATACTCTCTGTACTAAAAGCTCTAGTAAAAGTATTGATGAATCATTCCTCCGTGGACGTAGATCTCATTAACGATCGAACCACGTAAAAAGCCTGGATGTTCTTTATTGCTTTACATAAATCTCGCACACTCTCTTAACCAGATTTATCAGTGGGACATGTTGTTTCAAAACTTGCAACAACTTGTGACAATCGCTTTAGTTTTTTCTACCTCGATAGTAGCTATTTCTCATTCTAGAATAATATATTTGTCTGCAATCTCATGTTATGCAATGAAATAGAGAACTTCTTCACTGTAATATCTCCTATATGAGAGAAACCAAACTGTCTTCGTGCATCATCTCAACACACACACACACACACAGACAGAATGTTTAAGGATGAACAGGGCTCGTCCGAATTAGAAGTAAAATTGACTTTCATTTTATTGAAGTATATTTTCTGTTAGTTACAGCAACACAGGTTATGGATGTGGGTACAATAAAAGAGACAAGAAAGAAGTCGCTCCGAGAAGAGCTTAACAACTGGAAACGAGGAAGTTAAGCATACCATGTGGTTTCACTTATAAGCTCCGTGCCTCCGTGGTTACCAAACAGATAAGAAATGACTTTCATTTCATGCGTCGGGTCGGTAGACACCAGTCGCTACAAGCTTATAAGTTCAGTCAAACACTCTCAGAGACTGTTGGTCGCTCCACGTGTGCAATGCCGACACGAGAGTTACATAAAGAACAGTCACAGGTGCCGTCATACCATTCACCAACTCAAACACCGCGTCTGAAAATGGACTCAAATCCTTTCCTTCGATATCTGGAAGAGGTAATTTATTTAGTCACATTGCACTGCCGCAGAGTAAGATTCCTGATGCACAAAAAAAAAACCATACACAAAAGATCCTTCACCTAATGACTGCAAAAGACATACTATTCTTACGGAGCATACAAATGGATTTCAAGCACTAAATCAGTTTCATGTTATTGGCTAATAAATATATGGAAAAATAATATTCATGTTTTTATGGATCTAAATTATAGCACTAATGCACATCTGATTATAACTTTAGAAACCTGAATTTCAATTTACTGACTATAAAAATTAATGTTCAAAATTGAGGAAAAGTACCTCCACTGAGACGGTTCAAAAGTTGGGAAGAATATCTGTCTTTTCTGGGTTAATCATACAGTCGACCCAAGATGCCCAAGTCTGTGAAGCTGTTTCAGAAGGCCGTAGCAATTGTCATTCAAGTTTAAGTGATTCACCAACCTGGAAAAAGCACCCCATGTATTTCCTGATTCCTGTTGTATACAAGGTTGACAATTTTCGACATAAGACGAATACATGCGAAATAATTTCATGTTGTATTCGTGTTGCATTCGTGTACGTGTTAGATCGTGTCGTTTTCGTATAATCCGATAATATTTATATATATTTAATATTAATTTTATTATTATTTTGTATATTTTTATTTCTATTATTAATTTATTTCCTAAGTTTGATTTGAATTTTTCATTTTGTGTCGTATGGTATTGCAAGTAAGGAGCAATTGTTATCTCTATGAAAGCAAGAACGGAAGAAGGAATAGATGTTGACCTGGAATCCAAGGACTTTCTCACTATTCAGGTTGTGATAGTGGTGGTCAGTGTTATTGACACTAGCACAAGGAATTCCAAAGTGAAAGGAATTCTCCTTGATTGAATCGTCAATGTGGCTCAGTAGCTTAGAACGTGTGTTGCACACACGATGGTTGAAATGCTAAACCGACACCTTGGTTTGGACGAGGTGTGTGGCTGTGCGGTTATGGCTGGTTGGGATGTGGCTAGCCTATGGTTGGAGGCAGAACCAACGTGTTTGTTGAGCTCAACAATTCAAACATGATCGGGGCCATCTATCCGCCTTCCAAGGGACAATCCATATCGATCCATAGCACCCTTTCACAAATAGGCACCTTCGGGCTATAAATAGACCCTTATATTTGGTGATTAAACATACTAAAAGATAACAATCTTGTCATTCTAGTCTAGTAATTTTTTCTTTGAGTTCTAAGGAACATTTACTATTCGTTGAACACTTGTATTTACGAAACAATAATGTGGACTCTGTGTACTATAACATAGCAATATTATATTACGGAGAATTAATCTAATTTTTGTCTCAGTTTTGTTGTACCAATTCGTAACTTTTGCAAAAATATTTTCGACACATCCTAAATTTACAGGATTCTCTTTGCTCAAAAGGTTTGTAGCTTGACAAAGAGAGAGCCATCCAAGCCGGTTTCGAAACAACAAACAGTATTTCCTCAAATGGTGCTAGAGAATAAACTTCTTTTCTCTTCTTGCTATTTTCTTCTATGTTTAAAAACACTATCTTGCTGTAGATAATTTGAAGTAGTGAAACTTCCGAATTGCATATTGTGATTATAGGCTCTGCTCGCCACACCTCTAAGGAACTAAAATTATCACTTGCTATATAGTTCCTACAAATTAATCAAAAATACAATCAACCGCTCATATTTACTATGTGAAAAATAGTGTATCTAATACACTATGTCGCATCAAATTTCTTTTTTTTTTGTGCGTGTCTTGACCTAGTGGTAGAGTGGTTAATGCCCGAGGTCAAAAGTCTTGGGTTCGAGTCCACTGTGACGCGGCCTTTAAATTTTCTGTATTAAATTGACAAATTAAAAAAAACTTTTTTGTAATCAACTTAGAACATAGTTTTACAAGTCAGTTTGTAAACTGACAAAAATACCTTATATTTACCAAACTAAACCCTAATTTTTTAACCAACCACTCCATCTCTAGCTATTTTTTTACCTTATTATTATTATTATTATTATTTTTGTTTTTGATATCATGGGGAACCCGCAGCCGCTACCTTAAATGTGCACTGGGTAAACCTCACGTTCCTGTGCAATAGCATGCAAAACACACAAGACAGGTAAACCACACTTGGAAAACACCTCACGTTCATGTGCAATAGCATGCAAACCACACAAGACAGGTAAACCACACTTGGAAAATCAGATGTGACAGGCTCAAACCCATAGAGGCGTTTGGTGGGGTTCGAACCTGTGACCTCTCGGCCACAGAAACCCACCTTAACCATTGGGCTATCCCAAGGGACTATTATTATTATTATTATTATTATTATTATTATTATTATTATTATTTCATGCACAGGCCGCCTCTCTCTCTCTCGCTGTCTCTCTCTGTAATAGTAATTCACGTTGTTAAGAAAGCACTCTCCACAAAAAAAGCTTCATATTTTTGTAATTTGCGTTGTTATAATTCATGTTGTTACGAAAACATAAAATAAATTACGAAAATACGAAACCATTAAATAAATTATGAAATCAAGAAATCACGAGAATATGATGACACAATAACACATGACCGAGGTTGGTTTCTGATTTATAGATATTTTCGAAAGTTTTGCTAATTAAAACATATTTTTTTTCAAGTTAGTGGATAAGTAAACTTCCACCAGATTGATTTTGCTTTTTTTCTCTACTCTCCTATTTTAACATTTTACAGATCCAGAAACAAAACTTGTTGCTTAGAAAAGAGATTGTGTATTTTGTGTGTTTCTACATTTTACACAATTTAACCTCTTTTAGCCTACTAATTACAACATACAGCACATGTATATATAAAAGCTTTTCAGATCGCCCAGTTGAATTCATTAGCATCATTCAATATTCCAACTTGGCAGTTTCGTATAAGAGGGTGTTTGGCTGAGTTTATAAGCTCTTTAAAACAACTTATAAGTTGTTTAGTAGCTTATAAGCTGTTGTAGAGTGTTTGGCAAAATAAGCTCTTAAACAGCTTATAAGCTGTGAAAATAAGCTCCAGCAGCTTATAAGCTCCTCTAAAAATAAGTTGGTCAACCCTAACTTATTTTTTCATAAACTTATAAGCAACCATGAATTTACTAAAATAATCTTATTATAGTTCGTTATTTCCTACATATACACTATCAACTTCACATCTCGTCAATTTTATCTCTCTAACTATGATTTTCTCTCTCTAACTCACGATTCTTTATCTAGCTTATAAGATCAATTATCCAAACACTTTAACAACTTATAAGCACTTTATAAGTTTTTGAAACATCTTATAATCTCTTGAAGCTTATAAGCTCTCTAAAATAAGCTTAGCCAAACACCCCCTAAATCTCATAAAAAATAGTCCCGATCTTAACCAGCATATATAAGAAACGAAATTTAGAGCATATTGTACTTACATGCTACTCAAATATCTAGCAGAATTACAATCAAATCCACAATTACATCCATGTACACAGATTCATATTCATGTAAAGTTTTTAAAGAGAAAAATTATTAAATGCTAGTCCTTTATAAGTAATCAGTTATATATAAAAGCGAATTCTCTAGAGTGTAATGTGTACGTACCGATGAGTATATACACATATATTACCTAGATCTAGCAGATCTACTGAAACTTAGGCAGCAATTAGTAAGTGAGGAAAATCTTAGTAGTGGTTGTCGCTGTAGGGTTTGATCGATGTTGATCTCTGATATTTGCAGTCTCTACTGCAAATAACAATCATTAGTTCTGCCCATTTTGGAATATACAATTTAATATCATCACACAAACTTCCATAAGCCTGCAGACACACACACACACACATACTGGGGAAATGCTTATATTAATAAAATATTATCATGTGAGAGGGAAAGACACACACACACACAGGGGAAATGCTTATATTAATAAAATATTATCATGTGAGAGGGAATATAGTACACTTACATGTTCTATGGAAATTCTGCACAGATGGGTGCAAGTGTGTGTAAAAGAAACTATTTGAAAGGTTTCTTTATTGACTAGTGTTATTCTAGTATGATTTTTATCTTAGGGAGGGAACTAGGATTTAATTTATTGCTCATATTATACAAGCATACAATAAATAAGTCAGCAGAGCTAACTGTTTTTTTATCATTCCAATGCCCCTTTAGTCAACGAAATCCTAACAAACCTTTTTTTTCTTTTCTTATCAGCACATGATGGATTCTTCCCTCAATATCATCACCACTACTACTAGTATATACATACATACATTTTAGGAATAATGCAAACAGCAGCACAAGAATTCCACTAGTTAATTAATCAATCGCCAATAAACTTATGGTTAAAACATACGGGATCGTCACCTGCCGCGCCCCCATCATCACCGCTCCCTCCAAACAAGTAGGAGGTGGTCGCGGCGGCGGGGATCCCCATGCCGGTCGGCGGCTGGTGGTCGCCCTGGAGGATTCGGATTTGGCGCTTCAGGAACTTGACATACCTAATTGCCTCGTCCAGCATGGAAGCAGTGTCCATTTTGGTGCCCCCGGGGACGAGTCTCTGCAGGATCCGGATCTTCTCGCTGATCCGCTCGCGGCGGTGGCGGGCGGCGACGCTCTGTGGGTCGTCGCTGATCCGCACGTTCCGCCGCCGCGGCTTGCGGATGGTGGCGGGGTCGATGTCGACGGGCTGCATTGCGGCGATCTTGAACATCATCTCCTTCATGGCGCCAAGCTCCTCCTCGGAATCCTCTTCATGATGGTCTCCGTCACCCGCCGCCTGGTCGGCGAGCGGGAGATAGTAGGGCCAGTGTGGGTGGTCGAGATCGTCGAGGTCGAGGCCATGCTCCTCCATTGCCGCGTTGTATGTCTCCCAGCTCCTGTGGTGGCTCATGTCCATTAAATTCTCTAGAGCGACACAGTGGGATTGTGGGCTGATGGATTTCAACGTAGCGACTCTATCTAGAGGTTATCTTTGATGGGTCTTCTGCCGGTTTTAGAGAGAGAGAGAAATTTGGTGGAAAACCAGAAGAAAACGTGGGTTTAAATAGAAGGAAATGGCGTCGGGGTTTTGATTAATGTTAGATGGGACCACACTTTAAATAAAGTAAAGAAAGCAGCTAGTTGTGAAATTTCTTCGTCACACACAGATTGTTAGGGTTTGTTTTTTCAACTATACTTTTCCATCACAAGTACGGCTCTGCATCTACCATTTAATATATGTGTCAATTTGTAATTGGTCATATTATTCGAGAGATACTATTTTATAAGTATGCTCATTGTGATATTTTGTATATATCTATTGTGATGTTCAAATATATTTCTTCTACCTTAAAAAAATTGGAAATGATCACTAAATCTCATCATAAGTTAAAGTTCGCCATAAATTTGAATGGAATAAGGTGAATTATGCCGGATGGAATCCGCTGTCCCAACTTTACCCGGCCGGTCCCGACAAATAATGGACTCTGGGCGAAACAACAAAAATGGGTCATTTTCCACTATAGAGATACAATTGAATATATCTAAAAAGATGCACACTATATCATTTATAAAAGAATTATTTTTTTTACAAATTTTGGGCTCCAAAAGTTTATAACAAAATTTTGGGACATGGAATATTTTATTTTTTGAAGAAATATTTATATTAATATAAGAGGATATATAAAATTTTGGACCCTCCTAAAATGATGGGCCTTGACGGTCGCCCATGCTCGCCAATCCTCAGGGACGGCCCTGTACTCTTCCAATGATTTAGTGTCTCATCAGTATCCCACTATTAATTTCACTATTATAAAATATTTATTATATGTGAATCCTAATATTTATTCCAAAAATTATATACCATACTTTTGTAATAATTAACCCAAACAATAATTTTGTACTAAAATAATCAAATTAAGTATAAAAATAATCATAAATCATAATCGAGTTAGTGAACCCTAGTTAATAATTGTAAAATTGAACAAAATCAGAAGATATTGGAATGGAATAAAAATTAATCAAAAAATTGAATATGTAATACAAGATGGGATACAAAAGTTTAGATAGAGGATCCAAGGTAAAGTTTCCATAGTCCCTAATTTTCTTTTTAAAGTTCCCTATAATTTTCTCTTTAGAAAATCTGATTAAGCAAAAAAATTACTCCTTATGAACCCTCATTTATTAATGTTGACAGGATCGTTCACGGTGCTTTGCTAATATTACTTCTCTTTTTTCCCTCTTGGATGACACTGACCATTCGATGAACTGCATCTTGCTGAGATCATGATAATTTCCAAATTAAGAGCTCAATATATTTCATACGTTACTTCTTTATCAACTAAAGGGTGCAGTCTTTTATATCAGCATTACTCAATTAATTTTACGTACAAAGTTAATGTACTTTATGGACAAAGTTAATACGCACATGAGTTCTGGTAAAAAATAACACTATTAATTAGTATTTAGTAGTGCAGTAACTTTATACATAAAGTTCATTAACTTTACGAAAAATAAATTTTTATTTGATCTCTTCCATATATATATAGGAGATGGTTCATGTAGAAATGATAATTTGATAGGAAATGAGAATGAATCTGGGCTTTTGATTTGCTCGATCAATGGTTGAGATTTAATTTGGTTGTGCTACAATTTTATGTTTTTGGTGCTACGCGGATTACTGTGCAGCACTATAACCCTTCTTATGCTACGCTGCAATGAAAGATTTGTTAAACTAATATATTTAACATATGTGCTACGAATGGATGAAATATGTGCTAAACTAACATGTGCAATATAGTAATTCTGATTGTGCTACACAAATATGAAAGATGTACTAGTATTCATATTTCCTACAGTAAGGAGCTTTCTTACCATAACTCAACTCTATATATGTATGTATATATAATTGTATAGTTGTGCTACAACTTTACTACCGCCTACCGGTACTGTTGATTGCTACGAGTAAGTGGCAAATTTTCCAAATTTTACTAATGAAAATTTGTCATAATGATAAATTTTTGTAATTATGTACAAAATAATTAAGAATATCCAAATGCAAATTTTGGCAAATTTTTCTCTTTTTTAACATGTGGCAATTATTTGTAGATGCTATAAAAGATATTATAAAATAGGATCTGATATATCGAGAGGTCTAGCTAGGAATATATTTTAGGTTCTATTTCTCCCCTTATTTATATATCAATTGAAGCAATTTATGACTCTAGTTAATTGAAGCAAAAATTAAAAAATGAACTGAAATATTCAAGCGATGTAAATGAATCAAACTACTCAAATTAGATTGGTTTGGCAAAAATAAATAAATTGAGCTCGTTTAATGATACACTTGACATAAACGACTAAAGCTCGAGCTTGACTCATTAACATAATAAAACTTGTAAATATACTAGTAAGTTAATTCAAATATTTTTTATTTCTTGTAAATTAGTTATACTAATGACTATTCTCCATTTATTTATTATAAAAATAACAATGGATTCAAATGAATATATGATACTAATTTAGAATAAGACTACTTATTATCTAAAGAAAACAATAAATACTTAGGTTTAAACATATATTAAAAAGTTCATTTATGTTCGGGTAAGCTCAAATAATCTTGTGAATTTAGATTTGTTTAGTAAATAAAGCTCAAGCTTAAATTGCGATCAAGCCTGTTAAGGAAGGGCCACACAATACAGCGCTCTATTTTAATTATGTGCACCATCGGACCTAAAGAAGAATTATTAGCCAAAGTGATTATAGTTAGGGATGTCAATCGGGTCCACATTCGATTGGGTTAGTCTTATTCGGACTACTTTTGGTAAGGTTTAATCGGACAAAAATTTTCTCGGGCTCAAAATTTTCGGTTTTATCCCTTAAACTTTTGGTTTTCAGGCTAATCAGTAGGTCCAAAATATTTACGATTTTTTTTAACATGTATAAGTTTTCTTGGTATTTAAAATAAATAAGTTATGTTGTCTCAATCAAGTTATTTGACCGCGTATTTTCTATACAAGAATAAGTATCATTTCAACATATTTACATATATAATAACTAATAAGCAACTTCCTGAGAGATAAGGACTAGACACATATTTTTTAAATAATTTTTTCTTTTAATTTTCAACTCATAAAAATTTCAATTAAGCATTAAAGTAAAATGAATATAACTTTTGCATAGAAAATCAAAACATTCCACAAGCATTTGAAACAATACAAAGTGATGAATTTGAAAATCAAGTAACAAGAAAAAGTTCGACCAATCAAGCCAGTGATGAAGGCACTATGGGATATGGGGATATGGCTGACAATTTTCGACACAGCACAAAACACGATACAAACACTCACAAAATTAATGGGTTGCGTTCAGCTTTATCGTGTTTGTGTCCTTATCGTGTCGACATAATAAGGACACGATAATTTTGTGTCGTGTTTATGTCGCAATCGTATAATACAATAGTTTCGTATCATATTCGTGTTCATGTCAGATCATGTCGTGTTTGTATAACATGATAATTTTTTATATGTATAGAACACGCCTTTAATTTTTTCGAAAGAAAAAAACGGCGCTAATATCAATCTATATTAATACAACAAGGACAATATATATAATAAGAATTTTGGAAACAAGAAAAGCGGCGTGACATTCTAGATTTTTGAAAACTTAGTTTAAGGAGAATCTAATAATCAATACATGAAAATTCAGTAATATTACTTACATGATAACTTTTGCAAATCTCACATGATATTTTCAAATTTGAAAATTCAAGGTATTTGTTTTATTCTTTAATTCAAATATAGAGGTGAATTTTAAGGGGGTAAGTATACCTATATTGATTTTTATTTGCTTGTAAGCTCACCAAATCATAATTTGTTAAAGTACTTTTACTCTTAATTGTTATTAATTTAATAATATTACTTCAAAATAATTTTAAATAATAAATAAATGTATATTCACAATTTGACGAATTAAACTGAGATTTTGACAAATATTGAAATGCAGAAGGTTGCTATATATATTTATTTATTTTTGGCTACCAAGATTTGTTGGATTATTTTTCCTACTCTCGAGGATGATGCTTAAAATGAATATTTTTCATAAAACTACTAGTAGCTAACTATTCCAAGACAATCTTTAATTTGAATTTATTATTTATTTCACCTGTCATCAACTACTTACACTGTTTCTGTATTTGTATCTTACAAATGAAACGCAAACTCATTTTTAACTAATGGATTGTGTTTGTCTTTTATACATTTTGAATTACTTATTTATGCATTTTGACAATAATTTAAGTATTTCTCATGTAATCTTGAACCAGACAATGAAATTGAAATCATGAGCATTTCTTGAATTTACCAAATACGAAATAAGAAACTCTACTTATATTTACTACTTGATCTTTCGTTTATCTTTTGAAATTTGTTGAACTATACTCTACAATTACTTTTCCATTTATTTCTTCTGATCAGTAGTAAGCTGCTTCTTTTAAATCGTCATAATTAATTTCCTTTCATGACTGTGAACTCAAAAGATAAAGTACCTCTAACTTCTTCAATATAAACCCACTTAATTTGATAAATATATATACGCACCAGAAATTTGATAAAAGTGCGCCTTTTACCATTTTCCTGACTCAATATATAGTTTTATTATGATGACTCAACATATACTTTTACTTCGTCAAAATATAAGAATTTAAAATATCATCAGAGGTCAGAATTAATTAAGTGGGCAAAGTTGTTAAAAAGTAAGTATGACCCATGCATTTTCTTCTTCTTTTTTCCCATTTTTTCATACTTATATCTAGGGCTGACAATTTTCGACACGACATGAGAATACGAAACGAACACGTACGAAATTAACGGGTTAGTGTTCAGCCTTATCGTGTCCGTGTCCTTATCGTGTCGACACGATAATTTCGTATCGTATTCGTGTCGGATCTGTGTCGTGTTCGTGTAACCCAATAATTTTCGTGTTGCATTCGTGTTCGTGTCGGATCGTGTCGTTTTCGTATAATTTGATAATATTTATATATATTTAATATTAATTTAATTATATTTTATATATTTTTATTTGTATTATTTATTTATTTTTTAATTTTGATTTAAATTTATTGTTTGTCAACACAAAAAAAAATCGTGTCATATTCGTGTTCGTGTCGGACAGATCCTTAACGGGTCATGTTCATGTTTGGCTTTATCAGGTCGTTTCGTTATCGTGTCGACACGATAACGACCCGACACGCACGAATTGTCAGCCCTACTTATATCCAATAAGATGTCACTCGACAGTTTTAAGTATTAAGGTTATTTGCAATAACTTCAAGTTACCCATTTAAAACTCAAATTTTTGTAATTAATAAGTGTATTGTGGGTACCTTGAAGTTTTTAAATATTCCTCTCTCGTTTTTTTTTCGTTTTTTAACATGGGTACCTTGAAGTTATTGTAAATAGAATTTTTATTACAAATAGAGTTTACAGATATGCGATTTTTTAGTAGTAGTATGTAAAATGAAAAGTTTCATATAATCTGAAATATGGATCTTGGAAATTGAATGGATCAAATTAGTTCTTATTTTCTATCTAAATAAAGTTTGTATTTGAACCAACCTTTATATATGCAGGAGAATGTTAAAATAAAAACTTTATTTAAAGTGAGAACCAATTTTAGGTCATTTTATCGCAAAGATCCAAGGTGATGCATCACTTTGCTAGATGAGTGCACTATACATCACCTAAGTTCAAATCCTATGAGGAGCAAAAATTCATTTTTAATACAATAACTTTCATGGAGAATGTATTGTTCCCATATTTGTAGGATAACAAAAGTTTTTATAACAATCTACCCCTATATATATATATATATATATATATATATATATATATATGGTCTGGTTCAAATAAAAGTCAAATTTGACCTATAAAATAAGAACAATTCAGCCCTTAGATTGTGAAAGTCTACGGTTATGTGTTTCAGTGTTTGTGTTCAGATCCAATGAGTTATGAATTCATTATTTGTCACAACGAATCCATCATTTCTCAAAACATATTATATATAATCATAATACTTTCTTAACTTTGTGGTCATGGGTTCAAGCTCCACGGGAGCGCGAATACAATTAATATAAATGCATCATTTTACATAATAAATTCATTATTTTTTATAACGAATTCATCATCGTATTTAATACTTTAATACTCCCTCCATCTCGGCTGGCTTGAGGCACTTCTTTTGGGCACGAGAATTAAGGAGAGATTGTTTAGTGTTTAAAGTGTATTGGTAATAAAGTGGTTTATGTGTTAGGTATATATATTTTGTTTTTTATTTTATTTTATATTTAAATTTATTTATTTACATAATAAATTTATTTTAAATCATCCTTAATTTAATTAGCATATTAAAATTAATTTAATTTTTTAGTTAATTTAATTTTTAAAATTAGCATATTAAAATAAATTAATTTAATTTAATTAGCCAATAATCACTCAATTAGTTAACTGTTAATTGCAATTAAAATCCCTTATTTTCTTATAATTATTTCCATTTATAGAAACGACTCAAGCTAGTTGGGACGACTTAAAATGGTATCTGACTCAAGCTAGTTGGGACGGAGGAGTAGATGTTTGCAAGATAACTAACTCATATATATATATATATATATATATATAATAATAATAATAATTCCGTATTTCTTCCATCATGTAGAGGCATGATTGCATGCAGACACACATACGCCTACAAAAACAAAACGATGACATCCAATCCAGTCCGGATTAGCCTTGAAACCCTCCGGAATAGTGGCATTCCAAACAGTTTTATTAATTAATTATACGAAAAAGTAATGATATCTTTTATTTTTAACTTTGTCACCTTGCCAATCCTACAGTTTTAAATCTCTGAATGTAATTGTCGCCTAGCTAGCTAGTAAATTTCCTTAATTATAGACCTTTACCACTATCTGTCTGGTAATATGAGCAGTAGCAAAACTTTCGTAGACGATCACTACACTATTTGAAATTCTCAATTCTAAGACTTTGTATAATCTATTTAAATCTATTATATTTCAATTGTTTGATTTTAGTCGTGTACATTCGAAAAACTCCTTAAAAATGGAAACCTTGCAAAATCGTCAAGGCAATATAATAGGAAGAATAAAATATGCATGCAAGTCGGTTTGAAAACATAAAATCACGTTTGAAATATAGGGGGTGTTTGGCTAAGCTTATTTTAGAGAGCTTATAAGCTTCAAGAGCTTATAAGATGTTTCAAGAGCTTATAAGAGGTAACGTCTCAAGTGCTTATAAGTTGTTAAAGTGTTTGGATAATTGATCTTATAAGTTAGAGAAAGAATCGTGAGTTAGAAAGAGAAAATCATAATTAGAGAGATAAAATTGACGAGATGTAAAGTTGATAGTGTATGTGTAGCAAATAACGAAGTATAATAAAGTTATTTTGGTAAATTTATGGTTGCTTATAAGTTTATGAAAAAATAAGTTAGGGTTGATCAACTTATTTTTAGGGAGCTTATAAGCTGTTTAGGAGTTTATTTTGTCAAACACTTTGCAACAGATTATAAGCTCTTAAACAGCTTATAAGCTGCTTTAAAGAGCTTATAAGCTCAGCCAAACACCCTCATAGTTTATTATCGTGAATTTAATCAAAAAAAATGAACTAATCCAATAATGGGAAGTTGGTTAGAAAGAATGAAAGAGAGAAAAGGTAAAAGAGAGAAAGGGGGAAAATAGGGTGAGAAAATAAGAAAAGACATAAAAAGCAAAACATGGAGGGATATAAATTGGGAGGTGATGAAAGAAACTGTTTTTCAGAAATGTGTAAGTGGATGAGGTCACCTCTTCTCTTCAATGGAAAAGCAGCTGTCTCATCATCATCCATTACCTCATCATTCTTTAATTTCCTCTCTCTCTCTCTCTCTCCCCGTATGGTGTATAGGCAGAGCAGGATAAAAATTTCTGGGCTGGAGAGATTGTTTCAGTGGTGAATGCAAGTCGCCAGAAGAAATGAGAAACCTTTCGTGTCCATATATATATGTATCTCTCAATCTCTGCATGGATTTTTTTATTTATTTTTTCTCCTAGTCGTGATAAAGTTGATGCATGATACCTTTTTCCATCCATTTTTTCATGGTCTTTTTATTTTTGGATTATATGAGTGAGTGGTGTTCTCAACTTTCACTTTATACCCATTATTGAGTGAGTTGGATTTTGTCCATTCAAGAATTTCACAAAAATGAACTTTTATTTTACTCACTTTTCTATATTACAGCTTTTTACTATTTGCTCATAATGGAAAGTATTCTTTGAAATATTGTAGTTTCACCCATCCCTTTCCCGGTTAGTAGAGCCTCTTTTTCACGACGAATTATGAGGAAGTACGCACATAATTTCGTTGCATTAATATCTATGGATAAAAAGGTGATTGAATTGAGCTGAATCAGTGCCGAGCGTGTGTGCTTTTTAATTCATACTTGAAACAAATATAAAATTTAATTACTAACATATAAATTATAATACATACTATTAGTAATTTAATAGTTATATAACATTCCTAAAATCCAACATTAAATATGGATGCAACTTTAGACTATTAGAAATAGGAAAAAGAAATAGAAGTCGTCATACTTACCAAAATACCCTTAATTAAAAAAATATAATTTTACATTTCCAAAATTATCCCTCTGCCTAAACCACGCCGCTGTGTGAGTAGGAGTCCACCATTTGCTCAAACCACGCCACTGCCAGAGCCACAACCATCACCGTTCCTAGCCGTCGGTCGAAGTGGAAAGATTAAACCGAGAACCACGAACATCGACATGGACAATGACTTCGAATTAGACGATAGAAACAATAACGAGGACAATAGTTTGGAAATATGGATTCATCGTTTTTGAAACATGCAGAAATCATGATCACAATTTCATCGGTTTCATTTGAAAGAATTTGATTCCACCCTATGTGTTCAATGTCCTAGGTGAGGTTTGGAGGATGATTAAGGAATGGCAACAAATAGGGCGACAAATGTTTACTATTAGTAGACTGTAGATCCATCAAAGGGTTGAGACCAGAGAAGATGGGCCGGTGGCTATGATACTTTTTTTACTTCGTGAAGTTTTATCATAATATATAAAAGGATTTTACTCATAAGGTTTTAATCAGGCCATGGATTGATTTCTTTTGTTTAGCCCACCAAGTTTCCCTCCACCTTTTGTTCGTTAAGTTGTTTTTCTTAGGGTATGCCTTAGTATCTTGTACTTTACTATATTTAAAAAAGTTTATTTACCAAAGAAATAAAAATGAACTAGACTTTATATAAGGAAGTGCATGTAAAATGTTTAATATAAATTGTAGGCCTTAAAAATGTCAATTTAAAAAAATAATGGGTAAACGGTTTTCTTAAAGTATTAATATTCTCCTGTTTTTTGGGCAATATACCCTTTTGAAGATGTTGACATATGTAATTATTGTATAAATTGATGAGGCACATTTAGTGCATTTGGATGGATACAAGGTGCATCCAATTTAGTTGTGCTAAATAAATTTTAAATAGACATTAATAAATTTTAATGGAAATTAATAATTTCAATTGGACTTATAAGGATGTACCATTAGCCAAATCTACATAAGTTGTTGCATATATTGATTTGGATGATTGATGCAAGTGGTACGAGAGCCAAATTTTTGCTAAAGTTTGATGAATTTATACAGAATGATACAGTCCTTTTTTCAACATAAGTCCTGATTTGGATTGGTACTAGTGTAGCTAGTGCATGAACAGAAAATTAATTGTGCGTGATAGTTTAACTATATTAATAATTTCTGATTTTGAGGCTAAAAGTCTCGGATTTGAATTTATTATTATGTAGTATTTGAAAATTTATTTATCCGATAATATATATAAAATAAAAAGTATATACAATAAAATACATTGCGTCTTACAAAGAAAGCAACAGCTGAAACATTATTATATGATGAATATTACATTGCCAAGCCACCAAGATATCTGTGTGGAAATTCATGCAGTAAAAACTAGAGATTGAAGGTTATTACAAGAGGATCCTCACCTGGATCAACTACAAATGTCTTAGTCACTTTCTCACCTTGTGAAAGACTAACAATTTCAACTTCATATGATCCATGAAATCCTCTGAACTCGAAATGGCCTTGTTCATCAATAAGGCCATGACATTTTGACAGCCACTCTTCCTTGAGAGCAAGATATCGTTTACCGGCTTCATTAACGTCCCCTTCTGCATTTACCAAGTGCCCGTTGTCTCGGCTCATGAACAACTCCCAGAATCCCCACAACATCACACCCTCCACTGCAGGGTGGGCATAAGCTTCACGAAGCATAACTTCCAAGTCATCGGCTCTAACATACTCATTAGTGGAAGAGACGTCAAGTTCTGTGAACCAGATAGGGAGGCCAAGAATCCCCAACTTATTCAGAGCGGAACAAACAATTGGCCCGACCGGATGATCTATGTGACCCTGTATGCCTATTCCTCCGACGGGAGCTCCCTGCTCTTGGAGATCAAGAATGTGCTGAATGTACTTCTCAGGGGATGAATGTGAGTCGCATCCATCCTCAACATGATAGTCGTTCACGAAAAGGGTGGCGGAGGGGTCCAGCTGATGTGCGATCTTGAACATGTTTGCCCTGATAGCTTTTCCCAGACGATCTTGGTAGAACGATCCATGCAGCATTTCATTGTTGACATCATGGTGCTTAAACTTACCCTTGTAACGGGTCAGTAGACCTGTTAAACGGTTTTGAACTGCTGTCATCAGATCAGTTTTGCTCAAAGCACGTATCCATGGCTGAACTGATGACTCCACCTCCCAGAAGATACAGTGTCCACGGAGTTGAATGTTTTGGCTTGTACACAGATTCAATAGGTCGTCAGCGTCTTTGTAGTTGAAGTTTCCTTTGTTTGGCTCCGTCCAATACCACTTCAACTCATTACCAAAAACAGCCCAGTTGAAGTTTTTCACAAAGAAATCAACGAAGTCCTCATTGTCTATATTTGTCCTATTTACACATGAACCAAACGGGAAGCTGTTTTGAGTTTGTCTAATTTTCACAAAGGTGCCGAAGAGTGTACATGAATCGGATTTGGTAAACTTTAAGATAACATCCCGTTTGCGTATCTGCACAGTTAAAACATGTATCAATTTTTTGAAAATTCATATTGACATAATGGAAAGTGACTTTTATTACTCGGTCGAATCTGGGCAAACCTTGGACCTATGCTAACTTTTCAATTTTAAAACGACCTATGCCGACTTTCCAATTTTAAAACTAAATAAATCTTCTATTTTGAATATCAAAGTCTTTCCACCAATAAAAACTGGGGTTTTATATTGTCTGACGAAAAAAGAAAAATCAAGATCATCATCTGCTGCTAGTACAAAACTAAGTTGGACGAATTACAAAATACATTGGTAAATTCTCTAAGGACGCATTTACTTTTCATGATTGATAAAATAGACGACTATGTATTTTTATCTGCATTACTAGGATTTCTCCAATCCTACCCTTTAAAAGGATATGAATCTTGCAAAATTAGCTCAAATGATAGAAATAATCAAGGGTCTTGGGATATCCCAAAGTTCCGATCCATCTAAGTAAATAATGAATTAGCCTATACTATTTTTATCTATTTAACTAATCCTCAAAAATAAATGCCCCTAAGAAGATTGCAGAACAATAAACATTAACTCAAGTGGATTTTGCAGCATCTAAAGAATTATGTAATAAAGCCATCACTACTTTTAGTATTCTTCAAATATACCAAAAGCCAGAAATTCAGAACTAACCTTTTCAGTTTGTTTTTTCAGGTGTTTGAATCTCGCAGATCTGTCCACTGGAAAGATTTGTAACCCTGCAACCATCAATTCAACCCCCGGATCAGGACCCTGTACATAAACTATTATCTTCGTGGCTTGCTTCTCAATTCTGAAAGATCCACCAATCTCATGCCATTTATCATCATAAATTTCAACTTGGCCACCGTTTACCCATTCAGAGTCCACACCAAGAGCCACATTCACACCCTGAGGTCTAGTTGCCCCACTTCCGATTCGTACCCATGCAGACACTTGATATGTCAAAAAAAGTTGCACTCTTTCTGTGATCGTCTGAGCTGGACCCATCCATGTCTGAGTACGATTGGTTGCAAGAACATAGCAACCACTCAATGGTTCACGAGGTCCGAGCGAAACTTCAGCCATCGGAGGAAGGATATGCGGTGAACCATTGCCAATACTAAGACTGCAATTTCCAAGGGGGAACCACCCATTGGTGCCTTTTGTAAGGTTGCTATTAGCAACAATGTTGAATCCAAAAAGAGAGATCTGGTTAGGTGGAAAAAAGTTAGAATTATGAGTCGTTATCTTCTTTCTAAGACTTCCAGATTACTTTATTCAGCTACCTGCGTGGCTGGTCGAGAGGCAGGTGGAGCTTTCGGAGCATGCTTTACAACTAGGTTGTTAAGAAGAATATCAATGCCTGGAGGTGGACCTTCCAAATAAATAACTACCCGTGAGGGCAAGCTATTTAAGAGAAATTTTCCATGCAACTGCACCCACTCTTTGTCTGTTGCCTGCACACTGAAAACCAGCAGAATTTAAGAAAAAATATTTATAGAATATGCCAATATCACACAGGGATGATCGCATAAATTATTACCTAAAAGCCCTTGTATAAATCAGACGAGACATGCTACCTATTTCAGTTGTCACAGAGTGCGATCGGGAAACATGTAAAATCAAGAATGAAAAATATAATCCTTAGTGCATCAGTCTAGTCATATCTCCCTTGCGTCTTATCCAGGATCTCATAGAAAAGAAAAAATATAGTGTCCATCAAAACCGAACACCAGACTGATTCTCTTCCATGTCAACTCGAAGACATACTTTCTACTCTAAACTAATAGACAGTATCAAAAACTAGTATTCCTACAAATCAAGTTTATGTCATGCTATAAATTGTAACCAGTGGTACTTAAAAGCACAAGTGATGTAAATTAGCCAGGGATGGAAGAGAATTAGTTGGAGTTATTTTGTTAAATGATATTTTATTTAATAGTTTTACTTATTTAAGGGGTCCTTTTGGGCCAATCTTGTCTTGGACTGACTCTAGGCCCATACGGTTAGTGTTTAGAAATGGCGACGTTAGTTAGGTCACAAAGAATTATTGGGAGTTAGTGGCACTTGCTAGGTTGGTAGTCCTATGAAAACGGTACTAGTTAGTGCTAGGCTAGATTTTTCCTGTGGAACTCTTTTGTGTATCATATTCATTATCCTATAATTAAAATTCATATTTTATTGTTCTTCACAATTTTGATGCTCACAATAGCTATAATATAGAGAGAGGAACTTTTCAGAGCTCTAGCTCTCAAAGGAAAACTCGAGACTTCATAGAGTACTGCAAGTTCAGTCTGGTCATTGGTTGCTCAGAGTATCTACTAGTAGACTATGCAAGACTCAAAGTTAATCCACCACAAGAGATAGGATATACGAATTTCTTTACAAAAAACTGAAGATTCTAACAGGCATATATTTGATTAGAACACATACCTCGCAACACCTACGTATTGTTCACGCAGATCTGCTGTCTGAACCCACAGTGTAGCTCTAACATCTGCACTGCTGACATTGTTACCAAATATTCGAACTGTAGCAAAAACCTCATAGGCAAGCTTCTGCTTCACTCTCCCAGTTATCTCTTGTTGAATTCCATTCCAGTTCTGAGTTCGATTTGCTGTTGATGCAAAGTACTTGCCGCTCTGTGGAAGAATTTTTCCACCTGCCATAGACTCATTCAATACAATTTTGCAACCTCTCCCAGACCAATTATTAAGGCCATCATCAAATCTTGGGTTCTGTACGATGTCGCCATCGTCATCACAGAGAGAACTTTTGCTTTGGGTCTGTCAGATGCAAACAAACAGACCACACATCAATATAGTATCACAGATGAACGGTGAAGGAGTATCACATCAAAAAACTGAGTATTATATTGGGAAAAGGTGCAAAAAAAAAACCTGAAGTTTATTGTGGAGTGAATACATAGGTCTCTCTAATGATTGTTAGAGTGCAACTGAATTCAAACCCCAAATTAATAGTGCAATTAAACTCAGTCCTCTAAAGGTGCAAAATGGCCTATTTCTACCACCCATCTTTCCAGTGCAAAATTCAACTGCTGCCGGCTGTTGGCCAACTGCAACTAAACCAACCTCATGGTCAGAAACTGCACACTCCAGACTTTCAAAGCCCTCTATCACTTATAAAATCTGATGTCAACTCAAACGTCTGATCAAATCACAAAAACTACAAGAGCACAAAACACCACCGTCTCCATCCAATTAGTCCTTCACACGACACTCAATCGTCGAATTTAAAGCACCATAAGAGAGCTCATGACAGGATCTTTCTAATAGTATTCAAACTTGTGGGTATTCTCGCCAGAAGAAGCTGAAATTGGTTAAAAATTCACACACTCACTCACATTTACATTCTTGTGTGACTTTTTCGGTCAATTTCAAACAGCCCCAACGAGGATACTTTGAAATACAGGTACCATTAGTTGAATGGAGAAGCTAGCGGAGAGTGCTCTGTGCACCTATGTCCTTGCATAATTTGAACTTGGGATGCGACATTGGTTCTTGTAATTGGTAGAGGGCTTTGGAACCCCTGAGTGTCGGATGTCTGGTCATAATGTTGGCTTGGAGTGGCTCATGGCTGAAGGCCAGCGGCAGTGAAAGTGAAGTCTATTTTACACTGTCGGAAGGGTGAGTTTAACAGAACCATTTATTTGAGGATTTGGATTCAATTACAACCAACCAATCTTTAGGGATGGAAATGCACTCCTGGTCAAATTTAGATAGTGTTTTTGCACCTTTCCTCATATTATAATATAAACATATATATATTATTTTAATAGTATCACGGACTCTAAAAGTTTTTGAGTTTGTAGGTTAAATATATCATATAGTTAGTTTAGCTTGCTAACTCTTAATGGCAACTAAGTAGCCTAAAACTCTAGCTATCTCTTGCAAAGTTGCTGGTAGGTAATAGATAATTAGGCTTAACACCGGTTAAAACTTTGAGAGTAAAAAATATAGAAAAATATGATTAGGAACACCCAATGGAATAAGATAATGTCACCTGAAAAGTACAAATTAGCTAAAGAGAACACTTAAAAGTTTGTAGATGAACTTACATCATGGAGACTGAAATCAGGGCAGGAAACTACTACTGATTTGATGAGTATGTCAATGCCAGGTGGAGGTCCCTCCACGTAAAATATAACTCTGTGAGGCATAGTCGATAAACAAAAAGTCCCTTCTATCTTTTCAAAGCGCTCCATGGAAGCAGAAGTTCTGAAGAAGGCTAATGGCAATCAAGATCATGATCTCAAGCAACCAAATCAAATTCAAAGAGAAAAAGAATTTACCTTCCAATGAATAAATAGCTAACTGATGAGTCTTGGTATTCAAGCTTCAGAGTGGCCTGCACATCAGCAGCAGCTTGACCAGATCCCGATATTCCAACCCGAGCACATACTGTATAAGTGGAACCTGCAGAAACCCTGTTTGTTATATCTTGTTCGAGGCCTTGCCAGCATTCATTCCGGTTCGTAACTCTGGCGAAACGACCATTTAGGCTTGCTGGTATCCCTTGAGGATAACCAGAGTCTGATGAAACCACAAAGCCATCACATCCATTAGGATGCCAGGAATGAAGTCCTCCGGAAAAGTCATGGTTAAGGATGACATTAGCTACAGGTCTGCTGGTTGTATCATTCAATTCCTCATTTGACTTCTGCCAGAAATACCAAAACCCAGAAAAAGAAAAGACGGATGAAATGATGATAGAAATGGATAATCACATACCAGATAGACTACAGCACAGACACAAGAAATGTTAGCAAAAAAAGGAATTCAGGCTGATACAGGGTGAAAAATCAAGCAATGATGCCAAAGAAATTCGGACACCCCTGACAATTCATGACAGCAGAATCTATACATACAAAAGCAAATTCGGACACCCCTGACAATTCATGAGAGCAGAAGCTATACTTACGAAACAAATTCCAAAATCATTAAATCACACTACATCACGCTGGAATAGTAGAAAGAAAAAGCTCAGTTCTCTGATCTTTAAACCTCTTGTAGACCATAATACACACTTAAGCACATTAGCCAAACACCATTGCTGATGAGATTAACATGATACTAACTCATTCTTGACATCGCACAAGAATCACATAATTCTCAAGCTCAACAGAAACAGATGGATCTTAAAATATCAGAATATCTCAGCTCATCCAAAACTCAATTATCAATCATCGAGCTTCACAAAGCACCAAAAGAAGATGAATTCATATAATAGAAGACAAAGAGAATATGATCAATTCAATAAGGAATGTACCGAACAAACAAGAACAACAACTCAAACAATGTCCTAAACAGATCAACAACATTACCTCCAAAGGAGTGTTACCATTGGCGTTGCTAGTGGATGGCTTCTCCATAACGTCGATCGATCCCTACACCCGTTGTCGAGAGATCAATTATCAAACAAAAGGCCAAACGGTTTGATCGAACTCCACAAAAAAAATGCTCACAAAATGAAAAAAGAAATTTATTTCAATAAAAGAATCGGTCAATCGAGAGCAGTTCGCCACCTGTGAAGTTTGCGTTGCGACCGGAACCGTGAAGCAGCAATTCAAGAATCGGCCCATTATATACTGCCTCCACGCTGCCAAAGTTTCAAAAGTGAAGTCTATGTTAAATTAAACCAAGGCCTTTTCAATTGTCAACTAACCAATCAATTTTGGGTGTTTTAGCACACGTATTCTGTCAACATAATCGCAACGACATACATACACAAATTGGAATGGCATAATCATCTTCACTTTGGACTTTAAATCGACTGATCCAAGTGCCAAGATTGCTAATTGAGGTGCATTAGAAGATTGATTTTTGCGGAATTGAGTCATTGGATGAGTAAGCTTCCTTTGGATTGCAGGTAGGGGATTGCTGTGCGTTGTGGCATTTGGATGCTTGAATTGGAATTCAAGATTTTGCGGGATATACTATAGAATTTATAGTTTCTTTGTTAATTATATCCATTAATTTACTTCACAGCAATCTGTTGCCGATCTCCAAATCGAGTTTGGTGAAATCTGATTTTCGTTAGAAAACGAAATGTTAAATTTAGGGCACTATCCCCACTCTCGTCTGGGCGAATAAAATAGCTAACACAAGCTGAATACTGACAGGCTTAAACTCGAATTAAAAATATCTTCGTCAGTCCATTATGAACGTGCATTTAATTTCTTTTGGTCTGCTCAATAAAAATGTGTCTTTCTTTTTTTAAACATCAACTTTACATTTTTACCTTCAACTTATCCACTTATTTACAAAAACACCTGGCTACCACCTTTTACACTCACAATCCATTAATATATTCATTTATTATCCCAACGACACACCCTTTTATACACATTTACTTTATACTCATTACAGCTTTTCTTAAAACTCGTATACCAAAATCGATCGACGCTTTTGGTGAGCGGATGAGATCTATTTGATGAGTTTTTGATTTTAGGGTTTAGGATTAAGTTCGAATTCGAACTTGATCCTAAACACGAATTAAAACTCAATTTAGATTTTAGATTCAAGTTCGAACTCAATTATTCGGTACTGGATAATAAAGCTCGAGCTCGTTCGACTCGCTAGGCATTCGTTTAGGTCATTTTCAAGCTTGAGCTCATGTTTGGCTCGTCAAAAATTGTCCATTTTTTATTTACTTAAATTTTTATTTGTTTTTAGATATAATTTATTCTATTAACAAAATATGTTACATTTATATTTATAATTATATAAATATGTCATCATATTTATATAAATTGTTTTTAGAAACTCTAGTTTTTTGGAAAACTTGCAAATGACATTCAGAAAATACAGAAAGCTGAACAACCTTAAATACATCAACTAAGGAGCTGGCAATGTATTTGGCGTTTCTCCTTGTTGAACTGAAAGATGAAGCATGCAAGAGATCGACTGAAATGCGTTAGAGTTCATTGATAATAAATGGAAATGTTAGATTTTCTTATATAATCCATGGTGTGATATCACAGCTCCAGTAGATGAGTATATACTGATAAGAAAAAAAATTGTTGAAAAGCACTAATAAGGTAGAGGTAGTATATTAATTAATCGATCATCAAAACTTTGCAGGTCATAGCACTCAAATAGGAACAAAACTATTTCAAGTAAATGAAAAATTACAGAATTTTTTAGATTTAAGGGATGAGAGAAGGTTCCAAACTACAATTTGAGAAGGACATAACTCAACTATCAGAATCGGAGCTCTTCTCCTCTTTAGGCGGAGCATATTGTCTGGTGAGCTGCGATCTCGTCCATGGATCCACAGCTGCCCTCTGTGGCGGTGGTGGGGTCGGTGGCTTAGCTTGCCTAAGTTCATTTTCCCTATCTATAAACCTGGGGTGTGGAGAAAAAAGAAAAACTAATTGTTGGTACACAACAAGAGAAATAATATTATGAATAAAGGGAAACTTTACAAGATTTATCACACAAGAATGGCCTTACTCAACGTACGCCATGAGTGCAGCATCACCAACTCGTATGCGAGTTCGAAGCATTCTCGTGTATCCACCTGCTCTATCTCTGTAATAAACGTATATCCAATATATTATAGCAATCATGCACCAACGACAGTGAACGAGTTTAGAGGATTGAGATTCACTTGTATCGATAGGCCAATTCTGTAAACAACTTGTGGATGACATCATCCCCACGAACAAAGGCACCAGGACGCCTTGCAGCACATAATGTCATTATGAATAGTAAAAAGTTCATTCAAATTTACATCGACCGCCTGACCCCAACTAAAAGAAAACAAATGAAAACAACAATCATAAGTATAGCTGAAGATTGCCTCCTCTTTCCAATCAGTTTCATTCAATAATAGTGGCACCCGAGGCAATTAAACTAAGAGGGTGTTTGGTTGAGCTTATAAGCTCTTGAAAAAATGTTTGGCAAAATAAACTTGTAAACAACTTATAAGTTATAAGCTGTGAAATTAAGTTTCAAAACTTATTACTCCAGGAAAAAAAAAAGTTCTTCAACCCCATCTTATTTTTCATGATCTTATAAGCAACAATCAATTTACAAAAAATGATCATACTATGGTTTGTTATTTCCAACATATTATCTTCCTATTTACAAAAATAGATCGGACTTCAAAGAACTTGACCTTTAAGATTAAGGCTACACTTGCTTATGTAGATTTAACTCATTTTTAGTTAATGAAGATTAAGACCTTGTGTCTATGGGCCTATGGCTGAGCCAGTTAATGAACCTCAGGAGCATCATGCAATCAGCCAATCTAGAAGCTACAAGATTTGGTATTGGCTCTACACAATGGTGTCCAATAGATGTCACTAGACATTTTTATAATTCAATTAATAAATCAGAAGATACATTTAAGAGTAAAGAGTAGAAAATTCAAAATTGTATAATGTTGTATTTGAATTGAGTGATTTGGAATGTAAGCCAGTCAAAACAAATAGGGTTTTTAAATCCACTGAAATGTGAGTAGATTTCATGCCCCCCAAACTTAAAGTTTAAACTTTATGCTCGAAACACTTTAGATCACAGAAAATTTAAAACATACCTCTTTCCCAAGCTGCACCATATTATCAGCAAGCCAACGAACTTCCTTTGCCTACAAAGATAACAAGAGAAGAGATAAGAAAGACGTCAAGCCATTAATGGGGCCTTAAAGCTTAGCTTAATCCAAAAGTGGCCTCCGGAAAGTCGCCCACCACATCATAATATCAAAAAAGAAATTAAATTTCCTCAATGTAATGACAGCAAAGACCTGATACGCATATAGTATTAAAAACTGTATACCCTATAAACAAACAAACACTTAGAAAACACCATAGAAAAGCTCTAGCCTCCATCAGGCAGGATATACAAATTAGACAACCAAACTTCACAATCATTTTATTCTTCCGTGCAATTACTTATAATTTCAGGCACAGATTATACAAAATTCAATTCAAGAACGGGAAATTAACCCTTTATCGAAGAAAAATAGACACTACGTAAATTTATTGCATTGGAAAGGTTATACTATGACTATCCTATAGACTTCCCCTGTTCAGTAGATTATTTCCTAACAAGGGACTTGTTTTCCTGATCATTTTGTACTAAATTTGTAGCGAATGTCTCTTCTCTTTCCAATGCCAACTAAGAAAGAAACAACAAACCAATTCAACCAATTCTTACACGTCTAGCCCCAGAAAAAAACTCGAAGAACCCATCACGTTCCCAGCAAAACCCCAGTCATTTTTAAAAAAGCCAAAAAAAAATCAGAAACCTTCGCAACTGTTGTCTCGATCCGCTCGTGCTGCACTAGCTGCGACACCATCGTCCTTCTCAACACAATCGAAACTTAAGCTAACTTTTTCTTGAAGAAAATGTCAAAAGCTAAAAAAACGGTTGCAGATTAATACAAGATAAAAAAATTAAAAAATTAAAAGTCACATACACCTCTTAATACCTGAGCATGGACATTCTGTGGCCGGTTGGCCGATTGAGTTTCCTGAATTTCGTCATTTGCGCTCCGTGAGAGAGAGAGAGAGGACAGAGTGGTGGAGAGAAAATGGGAAGGCAGCTCGAGTGGAGGGAGGGTGGTCTGTGGTAATTGATGGGCTTTGGATTTTGGCCTACTTTAGATTGTTGGACTGGAGACAAAAGCCCAAAATGCAAACAATTGTAGGAAATGGGTCTCATCTTTTTCTCCTTTTTTTTTTTGTAATTTAATACAAAAATTTTAAAAGGCGTGTCGCGGTGACTCGAATTTCGACAGGGCGCTGGCGTCAAGCGTTAACCATTCTACCACTAAGCCAACACACACACACTCATCATCTTTTTCTCCTTGTAATTAGGGATTGCAATGGGTTGGATTATCGTAGATACTCCTCCTTGGCAAATCCTAAAGGAATGAGTTTGATAAGTATTAGAAAAGTTTGAGATGAATTTAGATAATAAAATCGAGTTTCCTTGGTGGACAATATAGAGCCAAATCAGACTCGAGAGGTCGGTGATGTGCTTCAGGATTCCAATGTACTTCGTCCAAGATTAACGAGCTTGCCGACGGACCACTGCCATCCCATTCTTGAGTGAGCTGGAGCGCAACCATCTTATCCACTAAACTAGCTAGAAGCTATCGCTTCGGGTTGAAGCATTAAAAGAAAAGGACCGAAAAACGTGGCGCCTTCTGCTAGCGGCGGGACGGCAAGGCCATGTTGTTCAGTTGAAAGCCTAAGCTAAGAAGGTACGAACGAAGTGATGGGCCACTTTCGAAGATAGGAGCGGCTTTCTTGTGGTAGTAATTGTGAGCATCTCTCATCTTCTCTTCTCTTAACGTGCACACAAAGTTTTTTTTAAGGTTGAAAAGAAAAGGTTTTTGTAGATTGTTTTCCGATATGATCCATTCAGGAAATGATCATATACTTTTGATAAGTATTCTTTAGTAGAATCGTCATTACACAATTGAGTTCTTGTTTCCAGTACACTCAAAGAAATAGCTTCTTTATCTAGAACTTTAATTCGATTTTGAAATTCATCAATCGGGGAAGGTTTTTGGTGACAAGACTTGGAGATATCAGAAGTGAGAATGTTGACATGAGTAACTTTTAGAAAGAAACTCTCTGTCTATTCTCCACTTTCCAGCGGAAGTGTTTCCTTAGCAGTGCACAACGAATAGCCCATTTCCACGCACTGCTATCACTGGGTTTGCTTGAATAATCCAACACACTAGAACATTTAAGGCATTTTTATTGTATTAATTACATCCGAATAGTTTCATCCTACTTAAGAATTATCCAAACGAACTTGGCCAACAAGGCCACATTAGTAGTTCTTGCGTCTCTCAAACTTAAACCACCTGAAGTCTTAGGCTGTAGAACTCTTTACCTACCAAGTGGACTCTTTTCTTAGTGGGATCGGTCGGCCAAAGAAAATTCATGTTTAGTCTGTCTGTCAAGATCTTTGCATACATTTTCTGGTAACCATTGTTACTGTGCTTCACGAACAGAAACAAAGGAGATAACCACTTGGATAAGTGTAGCTCTACTGCAATAGATAATAACCTCTGATTCCATCCTGCAAATTTCGTAGAGATCCTATCAAACACCTTTCCATAATTCTCCTTAGCAGTTCTGCTATGTTTCAACTGAATCCCGAGGTATTTCCCCAAGTTAGGAGTTTGTTGAAATACTAGAATATCAGAAATGATTCTTTTTAGGCTTGCTCACCTGGATTTAGGAAAAAAAACCTTGGATGTTGATGGATTTAAACTCAAACGTGAGGCGCCACAAAACTACCACAATACCTTTTTAATAGTTCGAGCTCTTGAGATATTAGTCTTGCCCATTAAAATCAAGTCATCGACGAAGAAGAGGTGAGAGAAAACAAGACCCCTTCTATACGTGTTTATAGACTGCTACTTCCGAGAAAACAAGACCCCTTCTATAGGTGTTTATAGACTGCTACTTCCCGTTTTCAACCATGTCTTAAATTAAATACTATAAAGATAGCGACCGCAGGTTTCTGTGATACCAAAAAAAAAATCTAACTCACCCTTTGGGTTTCGTCAAATCTAACTTCATAACCATGCAGCCCATTTCATTCTTTGTGCACAGCCCAGCCCTTGTTGGGCGCTGATAAAGTTGAAAATAATAATAAATGATGGTACTGCCCTTTTCTGGTATACATCCATTAAATATATAATAAATTCAAAATACATTTTCTCGGGGCAGCCATTTCACACAAGTTGTTTCTTTCTTCGTTCCTTCAATTCAAACAATCCACCACACTACTTGACGGAATCTTCCAGAACACAACCACAAATTTTCACCTCATGAACCTCCCGGACTTCTTCTCCGACGGCGACCGCCCTTCCCCGAGAAGGAGCTCCAGCTGCAGGGCCCACGCCCCACCGCCCTAAAAGTCAACAAGGACTCCCACAAGATCAGAAAGCCACCCCTCGCCCCGCCGCCACACCACCCGCCTCAGCCGCAGCCCCAAGAAAACCGCCAGCCCGTCATCATCTACGCCGTCCCGCCTAAAATCATCCACACCACCGTCCGCGACTACAAGAGCCTCGTGCAGCGCCTCACCGGCAACACCACCGCCACCGAAGGCGCCACCTCCTCCTCCTCACCCTACGGCGGGGACCTCTCTCCTGCCGCCAGGCTGGCATCGGTAGAGAAGACGAGCCCTCCTAAAGAAAGAGAGGCCGCCGCAGCGAGCGACACCAGCAACTTTACCATCGGCGATTTCGTCGGAGACTCGAATGTGGAGATGGGCGCGGTTCCCGGAATTCTTTCGCCGGCGCCGGGGAGTCTTCCACCAGTATCGCCAGGATTCTTCCTGTCGGAGCCGGGGAGCCTGCCGCCGATATCGCCGGGGTTCTCGTCGCCGGCTAATTGGGATCCGTTCAACATGTTCATTCCGAGCCCGTCGACGCTTTTCACGGCGCCAATGGTGTCGCCGTCGCCGTCTTCTTGTGATCTATTCAACTCATTCTTTGACTTTTAGTTCGCTAGTGGAACTACAAAATATCTTCTTTTTTCTTTTTTTTTGCTTGGTTAATTAAGATAACCAGAAAAAGTTAATCATGTTTGATGTCGTTTAGCTAAGTTTTTCTAGAGAGAATGTGGAAAAAAGGGGCTTAGGATAGGGAGGAGGAAAATTAGTGGCAAGTCGCTAACACTTTATCAAGAAGATAAAGGGTGAGATTTGGAGTAGTGAGATTGAATTTTGACATTTTTTTTTTTTGCCGAATTGGCTTTTAATAATAAAGTGTTATTATTAGTTATTCTGTTATTTATTTGTCTATTTAGTAGATACTTGCTCTTTATATAGTCAGTCTCTCTTGTTCGATTCTGTTTATTGTTAGCCTTATTATGATTTATGGAATTTGTGTCATTGTTTATTTAGTTGTTTTTTGCTTTTGGAATTGGAGATACGTGAAATTCATGTGTCTGGACTAGACAGAAAGCTGGTTTCTGTCGAATTTGGTTTTAATATGTTATGTTTTTCTTTTTTCTTTTAATTTAATACATAAATTTTAAAGATCGTGTCAAGGTAGACCCGAACTCGAGACCTTTGACATCGAATATTAACCACTTTATCACTAGGTCAACACATGTATATATGTTATATTTTTCTATTGCATCATTGTGTGTATGTAGATAGTGATTGTGTTGGTTACACTGTACTGTTCCAGTGGGAACAATTTTTGAATTATTTCATTTGTTGGTTATGGATTTGATTAGTACTCCCTCCATCCCATCAAAGATGGTTCGTTTTTCTTTTTGAGTTGTTCCATCCAAGATGATCTGTTTCATTTTTAGGAAATAATTATCTCTTCAAAAGTTGTGGACCTATCTATTTTTTATCATTTTATTCATTTTATACCATTTTTTTAAATAACCGTAGCGAAAAGAAATGAATCGTTTTGGTTGGGACGGAGAGAGTATTAATTTCCCAAGTCAACCTACCAAACATTTTCCATATGTATCATCTTCTAGAGATGATTGATGTACCCGTTCATACGAGCACTACTGACATTTGTTCATATTAGTATTCCTTTTAATAATATTTTTTAATTTAATGCATTAAAAATTATCATCGTGATCATAAAATTTATAAATGACATACAAATAATTGTTTGTTATATAGTGTTGAATTTTGACCAAATCATTTTACGTTGACATTTCCAAATAATTACATCTTGAATCATTACTTTTTTTTACTTAAAAATCAATATTTATTTTGTAATAATAAGGAGCACAAAAGATACTTTGATCGTGACACTCATTTTTCTCGGTATTACACTAGTTTTATTAACAACCTCACCCACCGGTCATCCACAAATGACAAAAAATTGGAGTAAAAGATAAAAGATAAAATGTTGAATAAAGAGTGACCGGTTGTGTCAAAGATACAGCCTGCCAACTTATCAAACAACTTTTCTAATCGAATGGGCCAACGACACTTCAGGCAATTTTTTCTAGTGATTGAACACATAGCAAAAAATAATGAAAAAAGAATATATTTTTAAAATTTGCTAGGCAATTTGATAAAGTATAAAGGTTTGTAAAATTGGATTGAATTATAGATCGTACACGTGAAAGAAAAAGAAATGATTTTTTATTAAAAGATTTGAGTCATTTGAGTTGTTGATAAATATAATTTTATTCAAAAAGAAAAAGAGAGAGAGAGAGAGAGAGAGAGAGAGAGAGAGAGAGCAACAACTAAAATACCTTAAGAAGATGTAGACCAAAATCTTGAATGTCATGTTATTTACAGTGGCAAAAATTAATTTGACATAGCAATCCATGAAAAAAATAAGGATCTCCTCAAGTTCACTTCAACAGGAGAAAGGCCAGTGGTATATTTTTTTGGGAAGTTTATGCTAAAGCAAATACCTAAGATAGACGAAAACTGTTGTCTTCCTCAAGACGTCGTCACTGATGATCTCTGAGTCCCTCCGATCAGCGTGCCAACGTTCTCACCTCTTATAGCTTTTGATATGTTGCCCGGTTTATTGAGGTTAAACACAACAACTGCATCGCACAATACACCATAGTTATTACAGATTCACAAGAGGTGATGTAGCCATATTGTTTTGGCTTCACATATTATCTAGTCGAGAAAAGACGGGGAGTACGGCAGGAGCTTACCCGGAATGTTGTTCTCTTGACACAACGTAATTGCAGTCATATCCATCACAGACAGTTCCTTTGAAGTTACATCTTGGTAAGTTAGGGTATCAAGCAGACGGGCATTAGGATTGAACCTAGGGTCATCATCGTAAACTCCATCGACGTTTGTAGCTTTAAGCACCACCTCGGCATTTACTGAATACAAAGAGAATCCAACCATTAGTATTTCTCTCTATTTTCCCCTTCCCAATTAAAGCACTCTTAACAATAATAAAATCATCAAGATATGAAAATCAACATGGACATTCTATGAAACCATGATAATAAGAACATTACAAGCTAATATGTGGACAGCTGGAAGTTCCTAGCCATGGACATCAACTTTTAGCTTGGTGGATCTGTAAAATCTGTCCATATATGGTTGGTGTTGCGAGGGCCGAGGAGGGAGGAGGCGAGCAAGAAGGACCCAAAATATCCCAATTGAATTCCCATCTCTCAAAGCATGTTTGTTACCACTTGAAAACAGTTTTCAACTACTATTGTTCCAACTTCCAAGAATTATGAAATATGTCTCAGTTTTACATCTTACTTTCTCGACTTGATTTGATTAAGTGTAAAATTTGTCTCCCACTTTCTTCAAACAAATATTAATACTTACTCAAATAAACATTTATTCCAACAACTTATTCAGACTAATTTGACATCTACAGTCAAAAGTTATTTCCCCCATTTCTAACTAATATTCACTATCACACAATTCTTCGCAATTGCAGAACTCCCAGTTCTCCAAATTTATCAACTACACACCCCGCTTAGTTTCCATTCTTTATTTGATGGGGTTGCAGAGATGAATATGACTTCCAATTTCTCTGATTAAATTGAACAGAACCACACCCGAATTATTAGCAAATTATTATTATCAAGCTGTCCTTCCTACAAAGGCAATTGCTAATACTATTAGTTTATTCTGCTACTTTTTCTTTTTTTACTTATTACCATAACAAGCACGCCCAGGACTTCATAAAGAAATTATAATCCACATAATGTGCATTTTAAAGCATTTAAGCCTCGAGGTCCAAGAACAAGACTCACTCTCTGCACTGCGAAGGGCTGCAGCAGTATCTGTTGTGAAGAAGGGATTCCCAGTTCCGGCAGCAAAAATTACAACTCTTCCTTTCTCTAAATGCCTCACAGCTCGTCTTCGTATATAGGGCTCAGCAACTTCTGACATGCGAAAAGCTGTCTGGACTCTTGTTGGGATGCCGATGCTCTCCATTGTAGCTTGCAAGAAAATTGCATTCATGACCGTTGCTAACATCCTTAACAGGGAAACATAAATTCTTTAGTCTCCAAAACAATTTAGTAGATGAATTATAGGTCAAATGATATTAAACATGAAACTTTTGATATAAGATCTTCGCTCAAGTTCTTTGTAATACAAAGTAGTAAAAAACTTGACTTAACCAGAATTAAAAGCCAAAACGTGACAACAGGAAAATATTAAAACTCAATTTATTCCAAAGTTTGTGAAAGATCCTACAGCTACCTTTTTCCTAAATCTGGAACCAGTAATTCGATATTGACACCACTAGCATTGGGCTAAACCGCTAAAGGCCAGGAAAACAAAATGTTTTCAGATATGTTGCAGAGCAAGCACAAAATAACAAGTATCTGGTGTAGATAGTTCACCTAAAAGAAGTTATTAGAAGGTTGTAAGTGATTACCTACAATAAATAGGTGATGCTTGGATTTAGATGTGAGGTTACGGTGAAAGGTACCCTGGGCAAATGGCTCAGCATGTTTTGGCCATCTTATCTTGCAACGATTCCAATTATTGGAAAATGTTTTTGGGAAAAAGAAGATGAGGTTTAAGGAACCTCAAATTTTGTGAAGCATCTGAAGTGATGGGGTATGCAAATCTTTGTGAAGCATCAGAAAACACGTCTAAAAGGATATATCAATTCAAGAAATAAAAGTTACCCGATGTAATCAGCAGACGAGCGATCGAGACCACTGCTCCCTGTCCAAGACGCACCACGAAAGATATTTCCACCGCCAACAACAATTGCTACCTGAAAGGTTTATCAATATTAATCAAGAATCTTCACAAACCTGTTATTGATCCAGATCTACAGATATAAACCAAAAAAAAAACAGATAATAAAACCAGGTCATCAAGCATTCAAGCTGCAGTTCCCACTATTTAAACTAAACAAAATGGGAATTAATAAAACAAGGTTTAAGATCCTATTTCTTGAGTGAAAAAAGGAAATTCAAATGGTTGATCATGAAAGACGATATAGAAAATCAATGCGTTAGTTAAATAATAAAATTAATTTCTAAATAAACATAAATTACTTCCAACGGAAGGTTGTTTCAGAGCTACCTCAATACCAAGCCGAGTAACAGATGCAACCTCCCTTGCAATCGACATTGTTATCTGAAAAGGTACACTTTTATAAGCATTAAGGAGTTGCAATAATTCTCAGACATATGAGGCAAAATGATCCAACCTTTGGGTCGATATTTTGTGTTCGATCACCAGCAAGTGCCTCCCCACTTACTTTCAGCAACACCCGACGCCATCTAAATGTCGTTTTCTGTGTGCTACTACCATTCACTGCTACACTATAAGGAGGCATAGGCATAGATGAAACCTTTGGTTGCCTACAGCAAGAAAAGGAGACAAAAGAGCAACATTAGAAGAATGTTAACAGATATTTCTATCTTCCTAAAGGCAACTCAAAGAAAGAAAGCAACAGAATCAAGAAAAATGCCACACTAATCAGGCAGTAAGAAAATAAAGTAAAATGCATGTCTCGTGCTCTCTTCTTTTTTCTTTACAAACAAAACTTGGTAATGGTGTTAGAGTTTGGAAGTTATTGACTCTGTCTAGTTTACAGCTTAGAATGCATGCTAAAGTCGAAAAAGCTAAGAACCATTTCAGGTAGGCCCAAAACAATGTCAATAGCCATGTGAGGTGCTTAGTATGTCAAGTTAGCTTCAAAAGGCACTTGTGAAACAAGCCATTCTAGAATTTTTCATCTCTAACTCGTAGCTAGCTTTCTGTTAGTATAAGTAAAATATGCATAACTGAGACAATAGCTAAAAGTATTAAGAGTTTAAGAAAAATTCAGTTCACAAGTTTAGTGATTTTAGGAATACCTTGAAAGAGGAAACGTGATACTCTTATGACTTATCTAAAACGCATTAAGAAAGAAAAGAGATACCCATTATATTAAGCGAAAATACACAACTTTAGTCTAATAACTTAACTTTGTGACAATTTTAGTCTAATAAATCGATAATACCTCAATCAAGCTTGATGAATTGAATTTTATGACAATTTTAGCCTGTAAGTAATTTTTGGTACCGAAAAGTGATATGTTGAAAGCACGTCAGAAACAACGTCGGAAAGGACTTTCAGCTACATGTCATTTTCGGTGTCAATTTTTCTGTTCGAAGCCGAAAAATCACTTACGAGCTAAATTGTCATAAAATACAATTCATTATGCTTGATTAAGATATTATGATTAATTAAATAAAATTATCACAAAATCAATTTATTAGGCTAAAATGGTGTATTTGCCCTTATATTTAACTTAAACACCATATGTTACAACAAGATTCCATTTTAATTTGTCCTGTCAAAACATTTTGGTTTCCTCGCTTCAATATTTAGATAGGGAATTCTGTATAAGCTCACTGCTGCAAGAAATCAAGCATGAAGTCAAGCATCATTAAATGAACAAACCAACAGAAAATTCTTCATGTTGTTAAATGAAAATTATAGCAAACGCAAAAGTTCACACTGTCTCGGTACACCACATTCTCTTAACTTTCAACAATTCCAATTCTCAAATTAGAACTGCCTACCTTATTCCTTCTACAATAAAGGGAAAGAACCAAAGCAAAACTACATACGCTAGAAAACTCATCGCCCATGTAATTTACTGGCACAATTTCAAGAAACACCAAAAACACATAAACAATGCAAACATTCCAACAATCCTCCATAAACAGATACAAGACACAAACAATAAGATAGCAAAACAGGGGATATGAAACCTCAAATTCAGGGGATCCGAGGAGGGACGCTCTTCAGCAGCACAACAACAAACAACCAGACGCTGATAATTGTAAGAGGTGGCCGCATTATTTTGACAAACAACATTAGGTTTCAAGAAACAGAAAGAGGGCGAAGAGCTAATGGGGCGGCTGAAAGTGGTCGGAATCGCCATTCTCTGCAGCAGAAACGACACAAATTAATCGCAATTCTCCAACGGATGGTTTCAAATACCGTTTCCACGAGTGAGAGTTTTCTTTTTTTAGTGAGTGCTGTTCTGTACTCTACTCGAGGTTTAGAAATTAGGTGTTCGTCTTTCTCTTCAGATTTTTGTGTTGGATAATGTTTGAAAAATATCTCTGCTGAAAGGGAAATTCAAATGCAAAAAAAAAGAAAACAGAAAAACAAAACCACAGAAAGGCTGAATGGAATTTGGACAGCTGCCCAACTTGTACGAGGCAGAAGTAGAGCTGTCAATTGGGTAGGATCGAGTCGGACCGGGCCGTTAGGATAGGCGTGGGTCGAATTTGGACCGAATTTCTAAGTATATTTGGGCCTGGTCTAAAACCATTTCTGAAGCAGCTTTTTTGAGATGGGGATTTTTTTGGCTATAGAGTTTAAATTTTGTTTTTATATTTAGGGTAAATAGTGTTTTATGTCCCATCGTTTTAGCGTTTTTTCATAAATGTCCCACCGTAAAGGTATTTACAAAACAATACACATCGTATTCGAAAAATAACAGTATATGACCCCGAAAAATTATCCGGTGCCTGAAAATTGACGTGTACTACCGGAGCTCGACGTGCCATATCCACGTGGAAACATAAAGTGAAGTGGCAACCAAAATTAAAAAAAAAATTTATTTTTATCACATTCACCCTCCACCTCACGTCGCTCTCTCAACTTCACCTAGAATTCTAGTTCCTCATTCTCAACATATTTCTCATCTCTGACCAGTGCTGTTCATGTCCGCCAACCGCCAAAATAAGAAGTTACAACGAAAATATACCAGTCTTGAGCTCTGTTGCTTCTTTGTGCGACCCTACGTTTCTCATATCATCGTCTCTAAGATTCATTACCAACTCATTCTTCTGTTTCTCTCCGACATCGGCAAGGAGAACGACTAGTAATTACTGTGATTTTTGCCACTACTCCTGCATTTCTCGATCAAAATAGTATTGTCATTCACCTTCTACAGAATTCAGCAACAACAACAACCATTGCCCCCCAAATGCCACCACCAGAAACCAAACAGACAAATTAAAAACTCTTCACCCCACATCAATAAAAAACACCAAATATAAATAATCAAATAATCCATATATCAATAGATGCTGCTAGCGGCTATTAAAGCTATATTCACTGTAAAACCATTTGCTTGACCGAACGACCACAGCTGAGAAAGAGTCACCGTCTGTTGTTGTGTTGTATAGGAAAGGAGATTGCTAGGAAGCCAAGCAGGGCAGCAACGATTGATGTTGTACGGCCGAGATGAGGGAAAAAGCAGTCACTGTTAGTTGAAGCTGGACGACGACGGCGGTGGCTTCGCTGCTATTGTTCGTCCAAATTAGAGATGGAGTAAGATTTAAGATTGAGGCCTCCGATTTGGGTATGAGAGAGGATCTAGATGAGGGTTTTAGATCTGGGTAAAAGAGAGAGAAAGAGAAAGAGAGAGAGAGAGAGAAAGAAGTAGATAGAGAAAGAAGGAATGCAACAATGGCAGTGTAGCATTTGTATATGTTAAGAAACGACGTTGTTGAATTTGTTCTCGGTTATTTTTGTTTTTTTTAATTATGGCATCCAAGTCGGTATGCCACGTCGTAGCTCCGGCGATACACGTCAATCTCCAAGCATCGGAGATTTTTTTTGGGTCACATAGTGATAGTTTTCGAATACGATGGATACTATTTTATAAATACTTTTACGGTGGGACATTTCTGAAAAAACCCTAAAACGATGGAACATAAAACACTATTTACCCTTGCCACTTCACTTTATGTTTTCACGTGGATATGACACGTCGAGCTCCGGTAGTACACGTTAATTTTCAGGCACCGGATAATTTTTCGGGGTCATATAGTGTTATTTTTCGAATACGATGGGTACTGTTTTGTAAATACCTTTACAGTGGGACATTTCTGAAAAAATGCTAAAACGATGGGACATAAAACACTATTTACCCTTATATTTATTACTCCGACTTTTCAGGTATGAACCTCTACTAAATTAGATACAACCGTACTTAGACATGAAGTTTCATTGAAACCTTTCATAATTTTTTTTCCATTTAACCTCTATTTTAATAATTTCACTTACATTTTCAATGTTCCTATGTTATTCAAATAATGTAACAATATCAATCATGTTTAGCAACATAATCAGAAAATTGATATGGCTTGCAAGATGCCAATGTAGATTTTAAATGAATTATATTAACAATGAGGTAAAAACAAAATGATCTCCTTTCGATCTACAAACGGCAATGGAGGTGAGCCACATTAGCTTTCCTATGTTGGATTTGACCTCTGAGAAATTTTCATTAGTTTTGTAATAGTTCGTGCATTTAATTACAATTATCAACAGTTCAGAAAATTTTCGTTAAAACATTAAAATATAAGACTTAAAATGTAATTTTTCTTATATAATAATGTATTAATAGTTAAGGAAAACGCATCCAAGTTTTCCAATATCTGAATTGGAACAATATGATGCTAGACTTTTTACATTGGTCATTTTGTTGCTAAAATGAATAGCAACAAATACTTCACAGCTTCTTGCTCCCTAACCTTAGCCTAAAAGAATAACTTTATCGCATCCACACCTTTATTGTGTTTCCGCAGCTTGGCTGTATCGCCTCAGGTAGTCGTTGAAGTTTCGAATTCTTTAAAAGTTGAATCGTAGAGCTCAACGAGCTCGTTGATGACTCCTACACTCTCACGGGCAATCCATAGTTATGGAACGTCCTGATCGTCCCATCCCCGTTTGCAGTCACGAAAACAAGACCCCAAGCCACGGACAAAATTCTTGAACCACGGTCGTTGCCCTTTCGTTCTTGTTCCCGATAATGGAAATGATTGCCACAAGCAGTGCATGGTTCCGTGGATGGGAGCTTCTCCTCTGGCCACGTTGCAGAGCCCTAGACGAGCTATCCATGGAAAACCAGTTTGCAAGGGAGAAACGCTCCGAGTCCCATATCCTCGGTGAAGGCTCTAGGTGGTCGTGTGCTAGCATGCTAGTCGGAGATGCACAAGCGAAACAATTCGCTTCCATGACTGGATCCGACCAGTTTAGCACGACAGATGCACCTTCACAGACGAAACTCTCACACGAACGCGTGGATTTAGTTTGTTTTGATGTTTGGATGCACGGATCATCATAATTCCAAAAGTAGACACGAGAGTCCTCCCCAATCGACACTATGTGCCTTCCACTCGAAGTAAACGAGGCGGACGTCTGACTGCCTGACTTTGTCACACCTGTTATGTAAAGGAAACCGCTTATTAGAAAACCTATAGGCAAATACAACAAACATAATCTCCATATACATGTCAAGGGAAAATTTTAGGCCATAATTTTGACGAGTTTTTCAATACCTTTGTACTTCTGAACGACATCAAGCCCATCAAGAATACGAATCTTGGAGTCCTCTGATGTTATCATCAATCTTTGTGAATCGTTATTGAGGAACTGAACATCAAAATGTTTATATAAATAAAAATGAGGATAAAGAAGCTTAGAAATTTTCAACTGCCATGGAATTTAGAGTAACCTGAATGCCAGTTATTTTGTTGCCAGATGATTTCTTTCGGCCCTGGATGCTTATCTCCGCGTTTAGGATGAGCACGTCACCTGTAAATCAAAACAATTATGTTCAGATTCTCCAAGTAATAACCTTATGAATTTGTTAGCAAGAAAGCGTAAACGAGCTAGGTGTGCCACCTGATGATTCGTAGAAGCGGCAGTTGCCAGAAAGAGCGCCAACGACAAAACCCTGCAAACATGAAACAATGGGAAAATGTTATCAAACATAAGGTCTTGAGATCGACTAGGTATAATTTTAGCATCGGTACCGTGTCTTACCCTTCCATTTGGCTGGTAGCATACTGCTGTTACTATGTCTTGCACATTAGCCCATTCCTCAACTCTTTTACTATAGATGCCCCAAATTCTAACTTTTCCATCGATGCAGCCACTTATAAAGTAGCTCTCATCCTCAGGATTAAACTGAACGCACGTTACTGTTTCATACAGACAACGGGAGCAATTAGTCGACTATTAAAGCAAAAAATAAGGCTTTCTTAATCAGAAGATTGGGAGTTATAAAAAGATTCCTTACCGTAATTGCTGTGATGGAAAACTGCGAGACATTCATCAGAGTCAGCTCGCCATAACCGAATGGTTTTATCCATGGACGATGATAGAAGATGCTGCAGCCAAATAATCTCATTCAGATACAAAAAAAAGATTCACAAAATACCAACAGCAAAGCAGTAAGACAATAAAAAAAGATTCACAAAATACCAACAGCAAAGCAGTAAGACAATAACTCACATTAGACGTAGACCAAGCCAGGTCTAGAACATCGGACGTGTGGCCCTTGAGCCGTTGCAATGGTGCTTCTTCAATATGGAATATTTTGTCCGGGATGATGATGGATGCACGAGTTGACTTGGTATCATGACTACCATAACAGCATTCTTCAGCCTTGCAAGAGGCATCCACCATCGTTAAACGCCATATGCAAACAACTCCATCAGCACCGCCACTAGCCAGATACTGGCCATCGGGGCTAAACTTCATTGTCCAGATTAGCCCGTCGTGAGCTTCAACCACTTGCCCAGCATAGACAGCACTGCACTCCATGCACCTCTTCCGGTTCTGCTCTACCCTCATCCGAGTCATCATTCCTGCTTCCGGAACTAACTCTGATTTCTTGGATGCACTAGTAACATGGTCTTTCTTCATTTTTCGCGAGAAGCTTCGCCACCAGCTCATAACTCTCTTCTTTTTCTTACTAGTGGCTAAGGTCTCTCTATTCATTTCACACTTTTCAGCAGAAGCTAGGTTTTCATTCATCACCTCCTCCGCATAAAGGCCCATATCATCCAACCAATCTTGAGCAGAGTAATCAACCGAACAGTTTGCCTCACTGTTCGATTTCCTTCTCTCAGACAGCAACCCATCATCAATGCACTCACTCAACTCATCAATTCTTTCAATCTCAGCACTAATCGAACACTCCGAAAAGCCCATTCTAGATAAGAAATCCTTCCTCCTTTCCCCAACACTCCGCGGTTCCCTCAACCAAATATCATAATCTGAATTTTCCTTCGCAGCAACAGACTCCTCAAACACCAATTCCTCACTCGTATCAAAGAAGGCGTCTTCTCCCTCACCGAAGCTCAACATTTCTCACAACAGTCAAAACTACAAATTAAACCAACGTAATTCTTCTCTCACTGAACAATGCATTTGCATAGAGATAACACAAACACCACCCTTTATAAACCAAAGAAAACTCCCAACAGTCACGGACCGAGTTTCA
Source organism: Salvia rosmarinus (assembly GCA_036937905.1). Classification (NCBI taxonomy): domain Eukaryota; kingdom Viridiplantae; phylum Streptophyta; class Magnoliopsida; order Lamiales; family Lamiaceae; genus Salvia; species Salvia rosmarinus. The sequence continues at coordinate 96,148,360 of CM072815.1, read as the reverse complement.
CTCCCTAAACTAAGCTAAAACAGGATAAATAATCCACGGTATGCTAGTACCTGTAATATAATATACATACTTTATCAAAGAGTGGTCCGTATGTAATACTAGGTAACATTAAACAACTCGCATTGAGAAGATTCGGAATCAATATAATTTGGAAGCTTAAAAAAAGATAATGTAAAAAACAATGGGAAACAGACAGACCAAAAGGGGATATCGAAATGCTAGAATTGTACCGTGAATTTCTTGCAAAGCACACAAGCAATCCCAAACAGTATCACCGACCGCCCTTTGATTGTGGCCTCTGCATCACCAAACGGCAATCAGAAGCGCCCACCTCACCACAAACCTATACATACAATATACATTTAACCCTTCGAGGAGCTCAAGTGCTCTGTATTTTGATTTGGTAAATTAGTTTGAAGCTCAAGCAAAGGTCAAAACAGGCCAATCCCTGATATATATAAGCGCCCCCCAAAAAAATTAGAAAACCAATCTCGACAATAAAAAAACGCAGACTGCTAGCGGTTTAATAAAGGGGCCTAGAGATCTGTGAATTTTGAAGATGGGTTTTTGGGAATTTTTGGCAGCGCACGAGCAGCGGAGCACAGAAGAAACACTGCTGCCTGCTGCCGGGACTGATGAATGCCTATACACTGCTATATATATGTATTGTGCCCTCTGCCATTATGCTATGCTATATGAAGATACCACTCTCTCCAAAGTCAATTTCAATTTTCCACACAAAGTCCAATGCTTTCTCCACTTTAGCGACAAGCTGTTAAAAGTTGAAATTCAACTGGAGTTTGGAATTCTACCCAAAAGATAAAATGAATGGACATATCAAGAAACCATCCCAATATATTAAGATAAAATGAGGGAAATCATAAATTTAAAAATTGGAAACGATTGACTTTTGGCAATTAATAATAAAGCGGTATATTTTATGCACGCGATCTTGAATGGGGTGAGGATTATATATTATTTGAAAATCATTATTGTTTGTTCATTGATTAATTAATTAATTAATTTTTATTTTGGGAAGAGATGATAAGCAAATTGTTGGTGGTTATAGTGTAATTATTGAGGGGAAATTGGGAAATTCCATAAAAAATATAAATGTACTACATCATCTCTTATATGATAATATTTTATAATTTAATTTATATTAATAAAATATTACCATTTCAGAGATAATTCTATGAAAAATTCAGAAATTGGGGGTGGATGAACAGAGCAAGTACACGCTGTGCATTTGTTGTGTGTTTATACTTTTGCAAACAAAAATAGGGCATTGGAATAAAAGTTTTTCAGGGGCTAATTGCCTTTGCCCTATCTACTATCTCTTGGCTAGGGTAGCTGTGACCCTATCTCTAACCTAAAAATAATAAATTATAATCGATATGGCGATCACTCAGACACAATCACACACATATAAATATTAATTTTTTGTTGTTATTCTCACCACTACATAACAAGATTCAATGGGTATTGTTTATGAGACTGGAATATAGAATTTAAAATTCAAGATCTGTTAATTTGGTATTAATATGAATATTGATGTGAAGATCGTGTGGAAAAGAGAGAGCAAAGACAAATTCTTGCACTTTGTCTTGCTTTTTTTTTACATTGTTAATTTTGAGATAGTATTATTAAAATCAATATTATGTGTTTTTTTGGGGGAACGTGAAAAGTAAAATGAAGTGCAGTGATTTTGAAATAAATAGAGAATATTGTTCATTATCTTGATAATTATAGTGTGATGATCCATAAATGGCTATTACTTTAACTAAAGCCAAATATTGACAGGCGTGTAATCCTAAGATTATGAATTACACATGTGAAAATCCAATAGCCCTCTTAATTATGACTTTTAATATCCTTCCATTTATTAACTCTGTTTTTGGAGGAGAGGGCATATTAAACTTTTGCGATATTGCATATAAATTTTACCTACGAAATAAAAACATATGGATCTACCTAAACATTTGTAATATGTAAAATTTGGATCTAAATTGAACCTTAGATATGTCATTACATTTGTAATATGTAGAATTTGACTTTGGATCCAGAATACCAAATTAAAATGCACTACGAAGCATAAATGAATTCATTATGGCAAATACGAAGCAATTACATTTATCTTTAATCATACACATGAATTACAAACATTTATTTCAATTAATGCTCCAAAGACATAATAGTTATTCATTTTTTCTGAAGGGACATACAGTTCATGACAAATATTAATTATGTTATAAGTAAGGACGATTACTAACTAAAATAACTTTAACTTATGTATAATTGATAATACAAGAATATCAATATGTATGTATATATTCTAACTGAGTTTATAACCGAAGCCTCTTCATGTTTTTTTTTAGACATGGGAACGCGTAATTGTACCGCTACCTTGGGTGCATAAATTTTAATTGGAGAGCGTTAAGGTGGATGCATTGTGAAACCTCACGCCTCGCGATAAATACCGCAAACCATACTTTATAAAGACACCTTATGGTGCATCCGTTCTCATTATATCATAATTGTAATTAATAAGTTCTAACTAATTATTAATAAAAACTAATTGAAGATTCATAAATTTTAATTGGAGATTGGTGAACCCTAACTAAGGTGGATGCATTGTGCATTCAAAATGTTCATAAGATTTTGTCTTTAAAAAAACCCTCTAGCATTACTAGATAAAGTTATTTGTATCTGCATTTTTCGTTTACAAATTACCATACCTTTTTTCATATCTACATTAATAATTTCTTTGAAACTAAGAAAATAATAGTTTAATTTGTTTACAAAACATATGGATCTGATTTTTCTCGTGTGTGGGGTAGGGCTGGCTAGTGTAGCGTGGTAGTGGAAATGTAGTACCTCGACTATCAACAAGGCAATAGAAAAGTAGGAAACCTTTTTTTTAAAATCAGTTGTAATCATCCATTTCTTTGTTCCTTTTTAGCTTTACAGGAAATAAATTGGGAGAGAGATAGATAGAGAATACGTAGTGTGAAGCATTTATGTCGATTGACTTTGTCCTTTTTCAAATTAAGGGGAAGAGGAACATCTAAGATTATATTAATAAAATATTATCATGTCAGATAGGATATAATATATCTACATGTTCTATAGAATTTACTCATCTTAGACCAAGAAGCTCACATGGGTATCAACCACATTAATTTATCATCACTATACCGGAAATTGCTCTTATGCACCTTAAATAAATAAATAACTATCGCGTTTCTATTTAATTATTGCATATGCTCAGTTATAATTTGATATAATGTCTTTGCTAACTAAACAAATTATACTACTCTGTTCTCTTTTAAATGTCATTTTAGCTTCTTTTTTTAATAAATATCATAGTTCGAAATTTAAGAATAAAATTATAATGTATTTCATATTTACACTTATCTAATACTCTTGAAATTTGATAATTAGTTGTATAAATATATTTATCATGGTAATTAATGAGGTTCCGATTGTAAATTTATCTACTTCCTTGATTTATGCGATTTGACGGTAACAGACACTCCCAAAAATAACTTATAAATTATTTTTTAAACTTAAAAAACAGCTTATAAATTATTTTTGTGAACTTATAAACTCAACCAAACACTATATCTAAGATTTTGCTCACATGTCAAATACTACAAAAGATTGGGATTTCAACCCAATATTGTATTCGAGAGAGAGAGCGAGCGAGAGGAGAGTGTGTGTGATAAGATAGATCCTAGTAGTCTTGAAAACTGAAAAAGTGAATATGCTCACACGTTTTTGCAACTTGCCTGGGCCCATTTAATAATTGGAAGAGGAAAAAAAATAGAGATAAGAGGGGGAACTCACATTTACCTGGTTTTTATTTTCTCAATGTCACTTGTAGTTTATTCAATGTGTGTACCAAAATTTTAAGGATCGTGGATTTCTATGAATTATTATCTTCGTTCATCAAATACATTTATTTAATTTTATATGATCCTTCATAAAAATGTTCATTTTTTGGAAACAATAACTTCACATTCTTAATCTAAACATATCAACTTATTTACAAAAAAAACACTCACGACCCACCTTTTTACATTCACTATTCATTTATTATTCATAGTCCATTTTTTTATATCCACTTACTTTACACTTATTATAATTTATTAAAACTTGTGTCATCAAAATCAATGAATGATTTTGATGGACGGAGTGAATGAAAAACAAATGCAACATGATCAATGTTAGAGAAACGTGACTTTGAGAATTATTTCTAAAAATATTGGGCTGAATTGTAGAAAGATGATACTCCTTGCAATCTTATAGATATTGTGGTCAAGCTTCATTCTCACTAGGGCTGTTAAACGATTCGGTTTCGGTTAAACGAACCGAATTTCTCCGAAAAATGGAACCGAAATCGAACCGTTTTAAATTTTCGATTAACCGAAAATCGATCGATTCTGACGGTTCGGTTTTCGGTTAACCGAAAAACTGAATTAAAATTAATAAATAATTAAAATAAATAAAATAATAATTTAAAACTGAAACTTATTAAAAATATATAAAATATTTAACAAATAATTAAAATAATTAATAAAGTAATCATTAAAAATTGATTTTCAGAATTTTTAATTAATTAATTAGAAATTGAAATAATAATTAAAAATAAAAACGGTTTTCGGTTCCGAACCGTTCGGTTATAGGTTAACCAATAACTGAAATTTTTTTCAACTCTAGCCGAAGCGATAACCGAATTTATCGGTTTTCGGTTAACCGAATTTGTCGGTTTCGGTTCGGTTTCGGTTCAAACCCAAAATCAAAAATGGTTTAGACACCCCTAATTCTCACGGCAAATCAAGTGTCATATTAGACTTTGATACTTTTTTTTCTTTTTGACTCCAGTCCTATTAATTGTAATTCCCAAATTTATTATACTTTCCACCTCAGAATGTATTTGACTCTCTCTAATCATTTGTTCCACACTCTAAATTCTAATGTCCTTAATTGAGATCTTATTAGTCATTTTGGATTAATTCTTAATTAATAACAGGAAAACTAAATAACACTGCTTGATAATATTATTAATTAAAATTATCATTGATGCGGATGAGGTTTAGCCTATGTGGCAAAGCTGAGGCACCAAAAGTCCCTCTTTAGTATGAGATTTTTGGCTCGAGTCCCATTGTATTGGCTTGATTATTGTGCGAATTGTAGAAATTATATATAATAACCAGTCAATTCGTAATAAGATATGGGGCTTTGTAAATATTTAACTAATTTTTAATATAATATGTATTTGTATCTAAACAAAGTAGGTAGTTGTGCTAATCATCGGGTTTAGATAATGAATTAATAACTGCAGCTTCGATAGTTGTCGTACGCGTTGCATTATAATTTATAAGTAATTCAAGTAGCCAAAAGAGGGGAGAAATAATAATCATATTAAATAAAACAAAAAAAATGTTGTGTTAATTAACAACGAATTTCGACAAAAAGGACTTTAATAAACACGTATAGTAACTCAATTAGTCAAGAAGAATGAATGTAGTGTGCGTGTGTTGACCAAGTGGTAGAGTGGTTAATGCTCGAGGTCAAAGGTCTCGAGTTCGAGTCCACCGTGACACGACCTTTAAATTTATGTATTAAATTGATCCCAAAAAAAGAATGACTATAATTAATAATTCTTTGCCCGTGACAAAAGTTATTATTTCTCATTTTTTACGTACTACCAAATCTAATCTCTGAGCTAATTATCTCTTCAAAAATTGTGGGACCTATCTATTTTTTATCACTTTATTCACTTTATACCATTCTCCTAAATAACCGTGCCAAAAAAAATGAGCCGTCTTGGATGAGACGGAGGGAGTATTAAATATTAGTTTGAATACATTATGTAATAATATTTATTTTTACAATAATATTATTAAAATAATTTACTTGAAAGCCGAACATGGTGAGACAAAAAAATATGGAATAAAGGATCCGAAAAGTAGTCATTGAGGGGCATATCTTGAGAAATCTTTCCTAAATTTTCTTCCAATTAATGAACCAATAGGTGAATGAGAAGAATATGTGATTCACGATTTGTTTAAAAATTACGTGGTTTTGAAATACAAACGTGGACGTACTTTTCAGGTTTGATTCGGAAAATGATCTAACTTTTTGGGCTTTCAAACACTTTTGTACACAATTATTTGTAAACCAAACAAGATTCTTTAAAAAGGTGTTCATAATATATAAGCAAAAAAACATTCAACAGAAAATTAATCATAACATATATAAAAAAAATATTTTGGCTATGATCGTGCAAGACTCACTAATTATCTTCCACTAAATGGGGTACGTGTTCACAAGAACTTTACTTCTTTAGATGGGTAATTTCATGAAAAAAGTGATAAAGGTGTTAGGCTGTAAAAGTTGAGAATGTTTGAGAAAAATAAAATAATATATTTTGAGAAAAGAAATCAGATTCCATAGACTAGTTTGGTTGGAAATGACTATAATACTCTAATTTAAAATTGTGTTAACATTTTGGTTTTATTAATATTATATATTATGGGTATAAATAAGTCTCTAACAAAGAGTTGAGATAGGGTTGAGTTATAATAAAACCTATTTTAGTAAAACCTAAAACCAACGATTTTACGATAAAGTTAATGCACTTTATGTATAAAACTAATGTATCCTTGAGTTACGGTAAAAGATAATACTATTCATCAATATTTCGTAGTCGATAAAGAACTTTATATATAAAGTGCATCAACTTTGTACTTAAAACGACGGTTTTAGGTTTGACGAAAAAAGTGCTTTTATTGTAACTATTCCCGAGTTGAGACATAAATGGAAACATACAAGCCGGAAAGTGAGTCATTTCCTAAGTAATTAGCACGGCCAAAATGTCTTAAAATTATTATAGATCATGACACAAATTTCCCCAATGATGGAGCTTCATATATACACATTAGTGAAGTGGTAGAAGATCTGTTGAAATTGAAGTCATTATCTTTAGTAATCCCTTCGTCCATTATATATGTTCTTAATTTTTGTTGTTACGGGTTTTAATAAATACAATGAGTGTAAAAGTGAGTGGATAATGTAACCCGTATGTTAAAATATGTTATGTGAATAGAAAATATGAAACATAAGTGGTTCTTTCATAATTATAAATGGATTAAGTGTGGATAAAAATATTAACTTTTAAGTGAGATTCATATCTATAAAATAAAAATGAATGAATTTTATAGATATATCGAAATAGAAATAAATATGAACGATGTAGGAGTATTTTTTTTACTACTTTGTGCCATTGCATTTTATCAACCAAAAAGTTGTGACATTGAATAATTTAGAGACCCTACTCACATGCTCACCCCCTTTTTGAACCGATGTCACCTGACCCTCCTCTTTATGTTTTTGACTTGGAATGCACATTCTCCCATATTCCAACTACTGCAAAATATATTTTCTTTTATTTTCATTGACTACTTCCATAATCCACACAACCTCCTTTCGAGCTTTTCCATCATACATACTATATAATATTAGATATCCCCACTTACACTATGTCCACAAATTTATGAATACTGTCATTAAAATTTAAGAATTAAAGACGTATCGGGTTGTTATCGTGTCGACACGATAACGACACGACACGACAAGCGCCAAACACTAACACGACCGTTAAGGATCCGTCCGACACGAACACGATACCTAAATGTATCGACACGGATATGACACCTAACACGAATATGACATTTAATTTTTTCGTGTTGACACGACACGATACAAAACGATAAATTTAAATAAAAATTAGAAAAGAAATAAATAAAAGAAATAAATAAAAGAAATAAAAATATAAAAATATAATTAAATTAATATTAAATATATAAAAATATTATCGAATTATACGAAAACAACACGAACTGACACGAACACGAATGCAACACGAAAATTATCGGGTTACACGAACACGACACGGATCCGACACGAACACGATACGAAATTATCGTGTCGACACGATAAGGACACGAACACGATAAGGCTGAACACTAACCCATTAATTTCGTGCGTGTTCGTGTCGTATTCTCGTGTCGTGTCGAAAATTGTCAGCCCTAACTGCCATGTATAAGAAATTGTTCCAGGTGTATTATGCATATCGAATATAAACCATGGATCTATAGCACTATAATCTGTAAGTCCTTAACCACGAATCCTGATTCTTGAATCATAAACGTACTTTTTGGGTCATTTGGAAGGACATAGTAGGTTGATAATACACTCACATCATACATGATGGCGTCATGCATTGGCAATATAATTCATGTGATTTTTTTGTTCATTTCCAAAATCAATGTGATCCATCCGGTTCATCAGTTTTAAGAATTGAGAATTTATCCAATACATAATAGTAGCTACAAATCCCATTTCTTTCTAATTTGATGTTAATTCCAACTTCAATCTTTTTCAAGGAGAAAAAAAGAAGAGAGTACATCCATGTCTAAATATTCATCCAAAATTGAAATAAAGACACACATTATCATGGTTATGATAGTAAATACATCTTACACACTACATATAGGAGAGAGTTAACGTGAAAATTATTTTTATCGTAAGAGTGTAGGACCAAAAAATGATGAATTCGGTATGAAAGTTGATAAATCCGCTGGAAAGTTACTGAATCTAAAAAAATAAAATTTTCGACTCTCATGAAATTCGAACCTTTGGTGAAAATTCTGAATTTTTGGATTCATTAACTTTTCCAACGGATTCATTAACTTTCATAGCAAAAACATTTTGTTCATAACTAACTTTTATGATTCTTAGTTCTCACGTTAATAATGATTCTGATTTGAACATGAAATTTAAGAACCAGGAAAATTCGTTACGAACAAAATGAATTCGCTATGAAATTTAATGCATCCGTTGAGAAAGTTACTTAATACAAAAATTTAGAATTTTTCACCAAGGTTCGAATATCATGAGGGACGAAAAATTCTATTTTTTGAATTCAGTAATTTTCCTAACGAATTCATCAATTGTCAAAGCAAATTCATCATTTTTTGCTATCACGATAAAAATGATTTTTCATGTTAACCCTTATATATATAGGGAGTTGATCAAATGAAAACTTCAAATTTTTGAGAACTAAAAACTAATATGATACATCCATCTTTTATAATCTAACGATCAAGATTAACTATAAATCATTTATTATCCTCAAATTTTAATGATAACCGTTTAGTCCTATTATTAAGGGATTTTATATTCATTTGCAGTAATTATTCTCATATGCACAATCACTACGCTTTTATGCACAACAATATGTATTATATGAACATAATAATGAATTGGAATGTGGCAACATGTACAAGAACTACGATTATATGAACAACAACATGAATTACACGAACAACGAAGAATAGAATATAAAAAGGTTATTATTGGTTTTAGTTCTTATCTAATAGATAGTTTACTCTATAACCAACTTATATATATATATATATATATATATATATATATATATAGGGGAGGATTAATGATACGATCATCGTTAGTATGAAGGATCTAACGACTCATGAACGAAAGATTTTTGAAACGATGGAATATCTCAAAACCTCTGAATCTAACCCAAGAAGTGATATAGGTCAGTATGTTGGCTATACCCCAACGTAAAATTGACGCAGCAACTCGGGGACGATGAATGACACACAAACGAGAGATGAGTGTCTCGTTGATACGTCGATAAATGAATTACTTGACAAATCTCAAAAACTTCGAAGAGCTAATGAAGAAAGAATAAAACTCACATAAATTAGAAATCAAAAGCTGAATATTTCCGTATGCTTACAAGCCTTTATATATGCTGAAAAATAAAGTCTAATCCTTATCAAAGAATGAGTCTTTATCAAAGTAGGAAACTAACTAATAGAAGAGATCTAATTAAACTAGGAAACTATTTAATCTAACATCTAAATGGGTTGCGAAAATAATTTATAAAACGTGAACCTCGGACCCCATCAGTTAACATGAGAACTACTTTTATCGTGAGGACCAAAAAATGATGAATTCACTATGAAAGTTGATGAATCCACTGGAAAAGTTAATGAATCCAAAAAAATGGCATTTTCACCCCCATAGGATTCGAACTTGGGTGAAATTTTCTGAATTTTCAAATTTAGTAACTTATCCAACAGATTCATCAACTTTCATAATGAATTCATTTGGTTCTTAGTTTTTAGGATAAAAATAGTTCTCATTTGAACATAACTCTCTCTCTCTCTCTATATATATATATATATATATATATATATTATATGGGGAGGTTATGGTGAGAAAGGTATTAAGTGTAAGAAATAAGAATAAATCTCATTCATTGATTATAATACAATCAACGCTCCAAATTTCGTCCATAATTATAGTTGCTACAAAAGCGATTCACAATTTCATCTTGAAAAAATCGTGCAAGGGTAAAATGTGAATTGCAAAATAAATATAACACACAATCTATGAGAAGATATCTGCAAATCTTTCCATCTTCCGAAAAGGAGGAATCGTTTTAATTGTATATCATATCTTGTTTTAGTTATAGCATATAATTATATATATGTAGCACACAAAATTATATATACAACCTAACAAATTTGTATATCATATCTTATTTTAGTTATAGCATATTATTTATATATGTAGCACACAATATTGGTCCTATACAACTTATCAAAATTATATAACATATCTTGATATAATTAAAGCATATGATTGTATATATGTAGCATATAATAGTAAGCTTAAAACATTTATAAATCCTCCATTGTCTTCTGTAATGAATTCTGAAATGTCACATGATACATCATTCTTAGCATATATATTTTGTATGCATAGTATATTTTCATATTATATGTTACACACGTAATACAACTAATTTGTAAATTATTTGAAGCCGTAATATGTGCTGTGTGGATTTGTTGCACAATGTCTATTATTTGTAGCAAAATGTTTATATAATATTGCACAAATGTAACAAGTTGAAATATATAGCTAAACGAGAAAAGGTATAAAGATACTAAACGAGAAATAAAAACGGACCATATCAAACCCATTAAATATCTAATCTCATAATTTTAGTAACTACCATTTTTATCTAAACGAGAAAAGGTATAAAGATACTAAACGAGAAATAAAAATTGACCATATCAAACCCATTAAATATTTAATCCCATAATTTTAGTAACTACCATTTTTATATCACCTAAAATTACAAAACTATCCTCATTAAAATCGATTAAAGCTTAAATCATAGCATATGGAATGAAAAATTACAGCATTTACATGATCTAATCTAGACCATAGATCTAATTAATTAAAAGGCTGAAATTCATTCTTATTTCTCACTCAAATAACTATTCTCATATGATCTCTCTCCTATATATATATATATATAGGGGTTAGTTATAGGGAGAACTCTCTCTAAGATAAGAAATAACAACTTATTCTCACCCTTGATTTCATCTAATCTAATGGATCATATTTAATTCATGCTTTAAAAAAGTTTGACTATTTTTATATTATTTTTATGGCTTCAAACGTGTTAGAGGCATAAAGATCAATATAAAGATTCGTCATTTCCTAATTTTTTGTGTAATCCCTAATTTTTCGCTCATGTGTAATTCACATTCTCTCTCTGAAATTAATAATTATGCATACGATAGTAATGGTTGTACATAAGATTGTAAGTAGTTATGCGGATAAAAAAGGAACTAAAAATCAAACTTACATAATTGAGAATCCTTATTTGAATAATAATTAAAGTAAAAATAAATTTTTTACTTTAAAAAATAAAGATCAAAAATAAGAATTTCGCACCGAAAATCCCATAATTAGTGGGTGGGAAAAAAAATAATGATATACAAGTATGACTATTTTCGTGATTCAACTAATATGCATAACTAGATAATAGTTGTGCATTGTACACAATATAGACTCGCATATCATTCATCATGTGAATGAACAATATCCTGTTAGCATATTCGTGAACATTACATAACGATCATAGAATAATGCATAAAACAACGTTGACTATATTATGAGTTACAATACAATATAGATGTGGTAGTGGACGTTGTGTGAGTGAATTATGATGTTAATTGCGTAAACATATTTACAAAATATACAGGTGGGCCTTGTGCACAACAAATATTTATATTGTGTATAAGATTATATAATAAATGCATAAACCGAACTGAATGATAAACGAAATTTTACTATGAAATTTTAATAAAAAATCTACTATGCAATTTGAACATTTCAATAAACGAAAATATGTAATATGCTTTTATACAGATCATAAAATTTGAACTCGATGAAGATAATAAATATTTGCAATTAATCACCTACCATAAATAATTATAAGAATCCCTCAATTTAAGGAATAAATTGGTTACACTAAAAAGCAAAAATACAATAATAACCTTATTAATAAAATCTGTAAAAAAATATCCTAAAATAACATTAAATCTAAACCGTCTGATACACTTAGATCTACGTTTAGGATTCGTTCTCATTTCTCAAAACACATGGTTCTCATTTGATCAATCTCATATATATATATATATATATATATATATATATATATATATATATAGGGGTTGGATCCGGTGAGAACTCATCTTTGAGACTTGAGAACCATGATAAGACGTTGAAGATAATGCACAAAAGCAAGTATAAAGTTGTGCATAACAAAACTTTCTAAAATTGTTGCACAACAAAATAATTTTAGAAAGTTTTCGTTATGCACAACTTTATCTTTTTTGTGCATCATCTTCAACGTCTTATCATGGTTCGCAGTTCGCAAAAAGATGTGGTTCTCATTGATCCACTCCATATATATATATATATATATATATATATATATATATATATATGAGATGGATCGATGAAAAGGATAATTTGGTAGGAAATGAGAATGAATCTAGCATTGATTCATTTGGATCAATGATTGAGATTTAATTTCGGTTGTGCTTCTGCTTTATGTTTTGTGTGCTACGCGGATTATTGTGCAACACTCGAACACTTTCGTGCTACGCTACAATGAAAGATGTCTAAACTAATATATTTAGCATATGTGCTACGAAAAGATGAAATATATGCTAAACTAACATGTGCAACATAGTAATTTCGATTGTCTACACAAATATGAAAGATATGCTAGACTTACATATCTATTCCTATTTCCTACACTTATTTTTATTCTTACAGAACCATCCTCTATATATATATATATATATATATATATATATATATATATAGGGGTTAGATCGGTGAGAACCCATCTTTTAGAACTTGAGAACCATGATATGACGTTGAAGATAATGCACAAACAAGATATAAAGTTGTGCATAACTAAAACTTTCTAAAATTGTTGCACAACAAAATAATTTTAGAAAGTTTTTATGCACAACTTTATACCATTTTGTGCATCATCTTCAACGTCTTATCATGGTTCGCAGAGTTCGCAAAAAAGATGTGATTCTCATTTGATCCCCTCCATATATATCTATATATATATATATGTGTGTGTGTGTGTGTGTGTGTGTGTGTGTGTGGATTAGGCAACAAGTTAAAGAACTATAATCACTACAAAATTTTATTATGTAAAATACTGAAGAATCCCTATAACTAAGGGATGAACAAAATTTGTGAAGAGATTTTTTCTACCATATTTGCCCCTACTCGATTTGCAGCATTAATTAAATTATGATTTCATCAAGTGAATCTGGACCGTCCATGTGGACTTGATTAATGGTTATGATCCATTATTTTTTTTACACGTATAAGCATTCTCAACAAAATCATCCCTTATATATATATATATATATATATATGGTTGAACTGGCATTCAGATTTCTTGTTTGAAATCATAGGACTTGTTTGTGGTGATGTCCTATTAATTGACAACTAATTGCTTAAAGACAAACAATTGTACACGCATACGGACGCGCGCGCTGCAGCATGCAGTTTGTCTTAAGTTTATAAATATAATTTTTATTTTGTTGCTTTTATTTATTGTTTTTAGTGTGTTGTTTTATTGTTTTGTATTTTGTTTATTAATTTATGATTAGGGTTTATTAATTTATAATTAAAGTTTATTAATTTAAAATTATGGTTTATTATTTCTAATTAGGGTTTATTATTCAAATTAGGGTTTATATTTCCAATTAGGGTTTATTAATTCAAAATTAGGGTTTATTATTTCCAATTAGATATTATTAATTCAAAGTTAGGGTTTATTAATTCATAATTAGGGTTTATTATTCAAAATTAGGGTTTATTATTTTCAATTAGGGTTTATTAATTCAAAATTCGGGTTTATTAATTCAAAATTTGGGTTTATTAATTCATAATTAGGGTTTATTATTCAAAATTAGGGTTTATTATTTCCAATTAGGGTTTATTAATTCAAACTTAGGATTTATTAATTCATGATTAGGGTTTGTTATTTCATAATTAGAGTTTACAAATTAAAAATTAAGATATATTAATTCAAAATTATTATTTATTAATTTATAATTAAATTTTATTAATTTACAATTAATTTTATTAAACTAATTAATTTTAATTAAAATTAATTAATTAATTATAATTAATTAACTAGGATTAAGGATTAATTAATTAGTTAATTAAAATTAATTAATTAAGGGATGGTCTCCCTGGTGCGCGAGCGCGCACAGGAGACCATCTCTTGCTTAAATAATGATATGAGAATATCCTAGAGATACAGTCCTCAACGATCCTTAGCAAAGATGGCATTACGATTAGGGTTGGTTCAGGAGGTTAGGCTAAAATCTCCAAACCATGTGATCACATATTTGTCTGACCTACTTAGATCTTCTCTACTAATACAAATCTCCACTTGTAAGGTTTATTAATTAAAGAATCCCTATAGTTGATTACGACCAAATTGTTTGGAACTTGCCGAGTGTCAATATTTTAAATGCCACTAATTGGTCTTAAACAATAACGATGGGTGTAGCAATAGCATTTGGGGAAACGTGCAAATACACCATTAATGTTTTCTTTTTGAGAGGATACATCCACCAAGTTTATTTTAGCACAATGACATTTAAGGTGAACGTTTAATGATGCAATAAAACCTAATTTACTAACTAACAAACGAGTACTAACATTCAGTTTTTATTTCTTTTGTTTTGTGTTCTTTAAAATTCTTTTTTTATATATAATATTATTAAATTATAAAAAATACTTACACACCACTAATATTTGTTTTTTTGTTTTACATTTATTTTTAATCCATTTTTTTCATAGTTTGAAAATTAATTTTAATACATTTTAATATTATTATTTTTATTTATAAACAAATAATTTCATATTTTATTTATAAACACAATTAATTTCATAATAATAAAATTAACTTTTGTTTAAATCAAATACTAATACAAATATAAATAAAAAATATAGAAAAAGTTGGTGTAATTACCATTGGGGTTAATGAATAGTTAAGTTTGATGAAGTATTGTTCGAAAAAAGTTGGTGATGTAGTATGATTATCAACGGATACTCTCGACTACCGACTAACACTCAACCAATTAGGAAGAGTACAATAACGTACAGATTTGACGCAGAAGTCATGTCAACGGTCTACAACTTCGATAAATGACAAAAGTAGAACTTGTACAAATATGGTATGGTTTCAAACATACACCCAATCAAAAGTTCCACTGGACATCTACTAGGAGCTAGACTATCTCTCCAATATACAGTTTTATCATTCTTGCTATACATATAGAAGGTCTTGGTTTCAGACTAAAACTTTGAGCACAACAACTACAACAAGAAAACAGGAACAAAAGTAAGAATAGAGAAATCACAAGATATCATGATGCTCCAAAATATTTGACAAATCTCTTCCTTCTCAAGTTTTCTCTCTCACTTAGTTTTACAATCCTTCTCATGTTTCCCCAGAAAATTATAAATGCCAAAAAAATTGAGAAATATAGTTTAAATACAACATTAGGCGTATATGAAAATAAAAGTGAAAATACACTAGAATAAATCTATACTTTTATTATAGGTATAGGTAAATGATTGATTGTAAGCACTTATAAACTATTTGAGATTTATGGTCCGTGATAATATTTACATGTCTATGCTATATATTAGTAAAAAATCAATAATACATAAACTAATTAAAATCTACCTACGAATACTCACGTATAAGGCCAATGACTTTTGCCTAGTGCAGTCATGGGAATTTCCATAAAACATGGAGGTGTACTACATCATCTCTCACATAATAATATTTTATTAGAGGATGTAGTACACATACATGTTCTATAGAAATTCTCGTGCAGTCA
The DNA here is from genome assembly GCA_036937905.1 of Salvia rosmarinus. Taxonomy (NCBI): domain Eukaryota; kingdom Viridiplantae; phylum Streptophyta; class Magnoliopsida; order Lamiales; family Lamiaceae; genus Salvia; species Salvia rosmarinus. The sequence goes on along the minus strand of CM072815.1, from coordinate 96,132,005 downwards.
TATAGAGGTGTCAATTACGCCGGATCCATCCCTTCTCCAGGCTCGGTGTGAGCCGGCCCGATAGAGCAAGTAAGCAAGCTTGGGCCAGGCCATTCCACTCGAAATGGGTCTTATCTGGACTCTTTTTAAAATAAAAATCCAGGCTCATCCCAAGCCTAGGCCCACCTCAAGCCCGACCCAAGCCTACCCGAGGTCGACTTTAGACTCGGCTGGATAATTATATTTACTTATTATTTTGTAATTTATATTATATATTTTATGTTAATCATACTTTATGATTTATAATAAAAATATGTAATTTGCAAACTTAATAAATAACTTAATTCTATAAGAAATACTACTTTTATTCTAAAATTTTAAAGTTTGTAGTTTGTAATTTTATAATTAGAATTACTTTCTTCGTAAATATATTTAATTAATTAAATCCAAGCATATAAAGATTAAAAATATACAATTTTCTATAGGTTCAAATAGAATTGTATTATTTTCCTTTATATATTTGAATATAAAATACAAATAAAAGTATTAAAAATCAATATTAAATTTGAAAAAACAGTGCAAGCCTGGATCGAGCTAGGCCTAAGTAAGTAACAGCCATGTAGGAGTTAAGCCATTTTGGTGGTTGTACGGGTACAATTCTCTTTAAATCCAATTAAAAGAGAACTCCTCTTGATAAATAAATTATATTTCATTTAATTCACATGTAATCAACACCATATATAAAATGGTTAATATATTATGAGTACGGAAGAGCAGGTTTGATTAACCGTGGGGTGAGCAAAAATTAGAAAACCGAATACCCGATCTGAACCAAATCGAAATTTAAAATTTGGTTCGGATTTTTCGATTTTGATCGGATCGGATTGAAACTTTTAAAATTTCGGATTTTCGGATAGGATCGGATTGGATTTTTAATCCGAAAATCCGAATTATATATAATTTATATAAAAAAAATATTTTATTTAAATATTTTTAAATTTAATATAAATATATATAAGAATTAACAAAAATTGATTTCGGATTTTCGGTTTTTTCACAATTTCAAATTTTTCGGTTCGGTTCGGATTCTTTTAAAAAAATTCGGATTTTCGGATATTAGGTTCGGATCAGATTTTTCTCTCTCAAAATTCGGATTTTTGGATTGGTTCGATTAGGCTAAAATCCGAACCGAAATCCAAATGTTCAACCTTAATTAACCAATTATTTGCCATGAAAAAATTAGGTCATACAAATTTTAATCAGCTCAACTAATCGCTAAAAATTTAAATTAAAATTTTAAAACTATTGTAATGGTTAACCTTAAAAAATTTAGTTAACCCATTATTCCATAACAAAAAGAAAGTTACGATCTTTATAATTTATAGCATGAAAAAATTTCATATCTTAGAATATAGATTCAAAACATACAATTTAAAAAAGTAGAAATCATAAAGTAATATATGTTCATGCTTTTTAAGTCAGAATGATCAAATTTTGATGCATAACACAAATCAAATGAATTCCATAAATTAGTATCTATATTTATTATATAATTATTAAATTATACTTTCTCCGTCCACAAAAAGTATCCCATAATTTTTATTTTAGGCGTCCACAAGAAATATCACACTTTTCATTTTAGTACATCATTCTATTTTATCTCCTTCTATTTTACTCTTAAAGTTCTCACTTTATCCACTCAAAAAAATATCTATCAATTATCTTTTTAAAACGTGTACCGGTCAAATATATGATATTTTTCGTGGACGGAAAAAATAGTTTTAATATTTTATACATAAAAAATAAAACCTAACTAGTATCACAATTTTTTTCTTTGAAAGTTTATCGTACCGACCAATTTGATCAATCATATTTCGAACAATTTCAATACAGCTTGGCGGTCGGTTACGATCTCTATAATCCTAAACCGAGTTACGAGCAAATCAAAATTATGTAGTAAAATATACGATGACGCTAAACTCCCTTCATGGCGATCATACTTTGTCGTGCTTCTTGGCTCGAAATCCATTCCTTCCAAATTCTTGCTCTCACCTCCCAATGTTCAACCGCTCACTTCACAAAAATTCATCTTCCGCAGCTAATTTTCTATCTCTGTAACCATTCTGCCGGAAAAGCCAAGATTTAAAGGCCTTGCATTCTATACTAATATCACCTGAATTGATCGGAAAGATTCCTTCGTTGATAAGTTCATCAACCAGTGCGCTTAGAGTAATCGGAAAACGGAGTCTTTACTTGCAGAATTTAGTTATCAGGATTTGGGGCGATAATGGGTTGTTCGAAGATGTGGTGTTTGTTTGTGTACAAGAGATGTCGAAATTCTGGAACTTCATCGAATAATTATACTTTCCTTAGTTATGCTCTGCGTGATGATTGGTTCGGGAATATGATGCATTGCGTTGTGTTGAAAGATGGGTTTGGAGATAATTAATTTGGTTGTTCAAACTGCGCATCTGTTGTTAGGATTCGTTCTTGACAACATCTAATGCAGCGGAATAATAACATCAAGAACAGATCTTAGATCTATAATTAAAGCACGCGATGAGCCCTAGAACCCGAGATCAAGACTTACGTGTTTATTACGCCTGGGTAGTAGTAAAGCTTCCAAGGAATCATTCGAGAGCGTTTCCACTACTATGGTATCCACGTGTCTTTAATCAGTCGCAGGAACAATTCCTCGATATATCAAATCAACGAGAGACGCCAAAAATCTCCAATTGAGTTTGCAGTATATTTTTCTCGTGTGTGTTCTCTGTTTTCTTGTCTAACGTTAATCTCAAAGATTAACCACCATTACAAATAGAAAACCACCCACTCCTTAAATTGAATAGGTTATGGGCTTAATTAATTAATGTCCAACATTCAACTTAATTAGGCCCAATCTAATATCTAGTCCATTAAGCTTTCAATCTCCCACTGGACTAGCATTAGACAACATACCGTGCACTATGCATATACCCTCGAGCGATTAACAATACACTTGATAGTGTGACCCAATAGACCCCATTACCGCGATGATCTAATCAAAGTCCGCACAAAACTCTTGGATTGCGTTGTGACAAATGAACTCGATATATGACGGACGTTTACGTGGAAAACGATAAACAAACCTTTACATGAAGTTTATGTAATATCCTTTCATTCATGACACACTCGATTGAGCCTATGATTTTGTTATACGTCTATCGATAGCTCAACCATTTTCTCATCTTTATTATAAGACCCTATATGATCATATTCAATTACTTTAATTGAATATATCTCAGATTAATGACTTATGGTCGAATAATATAGAAAATGAGTGCTCACTCGAAAATCTAATCGAGGAATGAATCTCATTCTTGGCTCAACTACCATTTTCATTTGTCTCATGATGCACCCAATCCAAGCCGTGTCTTGCCACTGCATAGCGTTGTCTTGGTCAAAGTACAACACTCAACAAACAAAATATATAATGACCTCAAGTCAAGGACTATTACATACTCCACACACTAAGAAATCGTAGACATCAAACAAACGATTTAATAGTTGGGTATACCAATACTCTCCAAAGTATTCATGTGTCCATCACGGATATCAAATATCTCGTAGTTGCGAGAACCACTACATTCTCTAAGAATGTGATGCAGACCACATGCTAACCTATAACATATCATCAATATCTCATTCTTAATGATCATTGGTTAGGCTATTTTAGAATTATACTATATCATTGATGTCTCACAAAAAATAGCGGTGATAATTCAAGGGAACAAATAAGAGAATAACGACAAACATCAAAATAATTATTCCATTAAATGCACAAAACCCATAGATAAAAACATTATCTTCGATTGTGATCAAAAGAAAGTATGTCTCAACAAAGGAGTTTCTAAAATATACAAACTTTAAACTCCCACTGAATCAAAGCCAACATCCCACATGTCAAACACACAAGCTCTCAAAATGGCTTGGTAAAAGGATCAGCTAAGATATCGTCAGTGGATACTCTTTCTAATTTCACATTGTTCATTTCTATTATTTCTCTAATCAGATGATATCGTCTTGAAACATGTTTGTTTCTATTGGAAGCTAGTATCAGTGCACCTAGTCACTGATAGCTTTGGACGTCCACCATAGCCCCAACAATCTATTAGGTCTATCCCGATAGATCTTGATCCCAAGGATATAGAAGGTCTCACCAAGATCCTTCACCATAAAGGATTTAGACAGCCAGTCTTTTACGGATTGCATCATGGATCGGTCGCTCCCCATAATCAGAATGTCATCGACATATATGACTAGGTAGACAACGTTTCCATTCTCGCGCTTACTTTAAACGCAAGAATCCTTTTTGCTTCTGACAAAGTCAAACAATTTGATAGCTCTGTCAAAACAAATATTCCAACTCTTCGATGCTTGTTTAAGTCCATAAATGAACTTCTTTAGCCTACATACTACATTCACCTCTCTTTGGACATAAAACCTTGGTGAGTCGTGTAGACATCACCTTCTAGTTCTCCATTGAGAAAACGCGATTTTGACATCCATTGCCAAATATCAAAATGTAGTACACGCTATAGCAAGTAAGATCCTAATGGACTTGATTTTACAACCGGTGAAAAGGTCTCGTCATAGTCAACTATAACCATTTGCCACCAACCTTACCATCTCGCATTTCTCTTCCTTTGAAGATCCATTTGCGACTATGGGGTAAACCCCATCCGGTAAGTCATCAACTAGTTCCAGACTAGATTGAAATACATCGAGTCCATTTCGATATTAAGGCTTCTAGCCACGTCTTTGAATCGGTGTCGACACCGCTTCAAGATAGGTCTTAGGTTCATCATCATCCGACTCGACTTCATCATCTTGGTTCTCAACCATTAGATTCGATCTTTGGGATGCACGACGAGTCCTCGTGGCCTATTGAGTTGGGTTGTTTGTGCGGGTTCAGCTGTTCATTACGAGCGTGAGTAGGTTCTTCCGTGTTGATCGATCAACATTTTGGATATTCTCAAGAATTTCATCATGATTTTCTTGAGGTGGAGGTGGCACAACTATTGTGTCATCTTGTATTTGATGAGTCTCATTGTCTTCTTGAGATGGTGGTGGCCTCAAGAGTCATTTCCTTCCCAATAGATCATCAAATACTCCCATCAATTCTTGTTTACACAATTAAACAATTCTTCGTCCTTTGTGTCGTTTTGTGGTTCTTGAATTGCTTCAAGATCTACCTCGTTGTGACCTTGTTACTTGGAAACATAAGAGTCTTCAAGAAACGTCACATTCCTAGAAATGATCACCTTGTGATCTCCAGGTGAGTATAATTCATATCATTTTGTTTCCTTTGGATATCCCACAAAATAACATTTCTCACCTTTTTTATTCCAAATTATCAGTCTTCATCTTTCTAACAAAAGCAGGACAACCCCAAGTCTGCAACTAGTTAAGATTTGCTCTTTTCCCATACCATATCTCATATGGTGTTTTCTCGACTGATTTAGAAGGAACCTATTCAAAATATGAGCGAAGAAGTAAATAAGTGGCGTGGCCCCAAAGGAATAACGGAGACTTGCGAAACTCATCATGGATCGAACCATGTCTAATAAGGTTCGATTTCTTCTCTCGGATACACCATTCATTTGTGGTGTTCCCGGAGGAGTCGATCGACCGGATTCCATGTGATTTCAAGTAATCAAGAAATTCCGGCTTAAGTATTCCCCCCGATCCGATCGAAGACTCTTAATACTTTTAACAAGTTGTTTCTCGACACTACTACAAAAGCAGAATAGACTACACGTTTTATGTGTAGTACATGTGCATCGAGTAGTGTAGAGAAAGTGGTGTAGAGAGAAAGTAGGGCGTACACTACGCTTTTAGCGTAGTCTATACCCACTATAGACTCACGCTTTTCGACATAGACTACGCTTTTACGCGTAGTCTATACCCACAAACTACTGAAAAATGCGGCGCACACACTCGCTTTTTAGCGTAGTCTATACCCACTATAGACCACGCTTCCGACATAGACTACGCCACGCGTAGTCTATACCCTCGAACTACGGAAAAGGCGCGTACACCACGCTTTTTGTCGTAGTCTATACCCACCATAGACCACGCTTTTTCGCACATAGACTACGCCACGCCGTAGTCTATACACACGCACTCACACAACAGTTCGCTCATACACTCACGCTTTTTGTCGTAGTCTATACCCACTATAGACTCACGCCGCACATAGACTACGCTTTTACGCGTAGTCTATACCCATATAGACTCACGCCGCACATAGACTACGCTTTTTACGCGTAGTCTATACCAACAGACTACACAAAATTTCGCACATACACTACGCTTTTTATGCGTAGTCTATATGTATTAACTACGGTTTTTGAGTTTATTTACTACGGTTTTAATGCCAAATTTACTACGCTTTTCTATTACAACCCGTAGTCGATTTAATAACAACTACGGTTTTCAATTTCAACCGTAGTTAATTTCTTTATTTAAACTGCACAATTAATAACGCATAGCAAATGAGATTAAAATATACTTGCACTACGTTCAAAATCACTATTCAAAAATATACAATCTGTTATCATTACAGCTACAAAATCACTATACAAAAGTATATAATCTGTTTTCATTACATCTACGAAATCACTATACAAAAATACTATACACACCACTTAACAAAACAATAAGACAGTATTCTCCATAACACAGTACAAAATAATTCAAAAGATCAATAACTTACAACTAAAACATCACAAGACTATATGTGAAGAAGCATGAAATTTGCCCATTCAACGCGAACTTCATCAATGTCCTCTTGAGAGTAAGACCGATTTTGAAGCTATTAACAATTCAAAAATAGAATATTAGCACTCTTGTATGAAAAAATGATTATATTAAAGAAATGAAATGTTTATCTTACATGTGAGCGTAAATAAATGGAACCACAACAACAATTGCGGTTTAAATGAGTCCAAAGATCGGTGAAGGCTTTCACCGTTAAGACAATAGACAATGGCGATCATAGTATCGGTGCAAACCTACATGAAACATGTATTGAACAATTCATAAATTATTTTCAACTTCAAAAACTTAAGATAAGGGGCATCTTAGAGCAAGCTTCCATCTAGATCTACATAAAATAAGCTCAACATTTGATTCGAGAAGAGATCCAGTGCTCCTACTAGTACTCCCGGACTCTCTTTTCGGGCTTTCCAAACCCGAATCATGCCATCAACCGAGGCACTAATCATGCAATCATCTTTTGGGTGATAACTCACGCTAGTTACTGTCAACCAAAACTAGTCGAGCAAAATAAAATAACAACTACCAACAAGAAGAACATCTCACTAGTTCACCTTTGATTTAATTAATTAATTAATTATCAAACATGAAAAGATACATATCATATTATAAACTATTATTACACAAAAAAATCATAATCAAACCAATAACCGGACTAGTATAAACTAGATCACATATTCAATAAAATGAACACGCAACCCACACATCGAGTTTAGTTGCATGCGTTAATAATGCACTAATCCCTATGACTATATTTTGGATTCACGTTTTTCTTTGTTAAAAAAATCGAAGCCTCGACATGACCTTGTGGTTTTATCTTTGAAAAGTTAGCTATGACCACCTGCTATTAATTCAAACATATGGTAAATGAAAGAACAAGAAAAACATGCATACTCATAGAAATTTCGTGGAACTCAAGAAACTACTCTCTTTTTTTATGAAATTTACGGTTTGTAGAAAGTAGAAATATGAATCAGAAATTCCTCGTCATTTACATTTTGAACTTTTTCTTATGGAATTTTGGTCGATTATGGCTTCATTTAAAACCCCCACAATTAAAAACCATCAAGCAAAGCACCGCCAAAGTGGATACAAAAATTAGAATCAAGTATAAAGAATCAACGAACTTTAGACTAACTTCCAATCGTAACGTGCATTTTAATTGTATATTTTTTTCTTGAGGCCTTCAAAGCTTAGAGTTGAAGAAATTCTTCTGAACAACTTATATCAAAGTGAAGCAAAACATTGTTGCCTGAATTAAATATATAACCTTCACCATTGGAATTATTCATGGAACTATGGTCTGCCTACCAAAACAAGTTCATCAATCTCTCTAAAAATCAAAATCCCAGAAATTTTGAAAACTAGAATCTGAGGTTTTTTGGAGAAACATAGTTACAGATAAAGATAAAAGAAAATATAAGTGAATGCGTGCAGAATCGACAAGAAACCTTGTGCACCGATATGAAGCTAGGTAGGTTGGGATTGATTACATTGAGCAATTGCTGGTGGTTGAGGGTAGGGGGGTAGAGGTGCGAGCAGCAACACACGGCTTGCATTCGAGAGGCGGCTCGTCTAAAACGCTTATCCGGAATGTCATTCCTTCTCATCATTCCGAGGCGTGAAGAAGAGCTTCCATAATAAGGATCTCCATCACGATTGCGTAAGATATAAAGCCAACCGTCTTACGCTCAACACAATGCGTTACACATATTAACATGTGTCCAAAACAAGTTAACATGTAAAATCAAAGATATAAAATATTCTCGCAAGTTTAACAAGTTAAGCTGTTGAATAATCAGTATTCAACATATTGTCAAGTAAGCAATGGGTATTCTATAGTTCTGAGCATGTCATTTTTAACATGTACATTTGTAATCTTCCAGTATAACAAGTAAACTTATCTATTATTGCGACCCAATAGCTTCATCTTCTAAATATTGTGAATCCTCATATTATTCTATCCGTAGGATGGCATTAGCATCAAAAGATCCACATCAAGGCAACAACTATCAAATGAAGAGCTTAAATTACACAAGTTATCCAAATCAAACCAACCTAAACAAAACTTTATGTGATTGATTAAATTGATATTATATAGGATTGAGAATTTGAAGCATCACATGATCATCAAACGAGCTCAAAATTGTTCAATACATCAAAGTATGTGGTGGACTAGCCCCGAAAGTAGTTCAGATAACCCTCAAGTGTATTTTGCTTGAGTAGTTCAGATAACACAAAGACAACAGGCCGGGTGTAGATAACAATGTAGCAAATAAAGCTTTGGTCTTAAAATGAAGTTTATATAATGGGACAATACAAACCTTCATTACATATCGCTTTCAGTGAAATATTCCAAGGCTCGAGGTCCGTAAAGCAGGAAAGGTGCATGATAGAGAGTGCCGCTGTGTGCTACTGACAAGTGATGCGTAATACCGTGGACCTCTCACAATGGCTCTCCGATTGCATCAATTATTGCCTTGTTCTTGCCGGCTTTCTCCATGGCCTTGCTGCAACAGTTTAAAATCATGAATCATGGGACCAAAATGTAAAAGTAATATAAGGTAAGTGATATTATCCACGAGAATGGAACCACCTTAAAGGTGAAGTTTTCACCGGTCTCTCCACTTCATAAATTAGAGAACATATCCATTTCGAGAAAATCTAAACAGGATAAACAATTTGGGCTATTCATACAAATATAAACAAAAATGCACATTCATCCCACTTCTTTTCCCGACAAACAAACCCTTCCCCCTTGCTCTTTCATTGTGCATTAAGCTTTGATAGTTACAAATTCACTGTAGTGGACTCACTGTCTTTTTTGTTTCAAGTTCTCCATGGAAAAGAAACTTTAATATATAAACTATATTTAGCAAAGAGAACTTGTTGCAATGATAAGTGGAAGTCCTTGATTTATATTTTTTTTAAAAGGTGGATGCTATCTAGAATCATTCACCGGCCATAAAATTTTGTTAATTGTTTAGTATTTATTAGGTATAAACTGTAAAGTCCTCGAAGATCTTCAGTATGGATAAGGAGCAATTCTGCTTCGTTAAATGCCTGTCATTTTGTGATATTTATGATCAGAAACCATGTCCAGCATTATATGCACTACCCTTCAGAAAACCTCAAGATTCATTCAATTGGCACACACATCATGCTGAACTATGTTTTAGAAAAAATAGCAACATGGTGATGGCAGTAAGAATGATACATTTTTAACCACATTTTGGCTAACGTAAGAAGCTACAGATGTTGATGGTATTTCTTATCCATTGGTTTCAAAACACTGGCTCTAAAACCAAAAAGCGCAATCAAACATATACATTATTAAAAAATTTGCAGTATCCATTTTGAACAATTATGCCAAAAATAGCTATCTGTTATGAACAAATAAACCTGGTACTGTTCAGAGGAAAGTTCCGGCGCCGCCGTGAACAGTGGCTCTCGCCTGAGTCAAGAGACACGGAGTCGTGACTCCAGCAGCTCAGCCCAGTCACCGGAGGAGAGGAAGATTCGCCTCCACAGGTTCAGATGGTGGGTCGTCGTCTCCAACAGCAGAACTGGAGCGTGGCGCCCCTACAGCAAATCGGAGCCCTAGCGCCGCTTCAACTGGTCGGAACCCTAGCGCCGCTTTCGCCGGAGTCGCGATACCCAGGCTGTTCACAGATGAAGCGCCGTGAGAAATTGGGGGTTACGCCGCCTCAGAACACCAAGCGTCGCCTCGGTTCAGAAACTCCCGCCGGAGAGGGGGTCTTCTCCGTGACTGTAGGTCAGAGCCTAGGCGCCGCCCTGGGTACAGCGGAGGTCACCACCGCGCCGCGAACCACAGATCCCTACGGAGCTCGAGACACCTGAAAACCGAGAGGTTAGAACTCACGCAAATTGAAGCAGAATAATATATAGAGAATGGGAGGATTTGTTCGTATGGTGGGGTTGGGGTTACGGTAGAGCGGGGAAGGCCGCCATTTGGATGGTGTTAAAAATTCAACAGTAACAATATGATATGGAATAAAATAATCGGTAAGGTGATTATGAGACGCGATTCAATCGAAATCTAAGAACGATGATGATTTTCAATACGAGCGGTGATGATTTTTATTTTTTTAAATTTATGATATAGACTACGCTTTTATTAAAACACGACATACACTACGCTTTTAAGCGTAGTCTATACCCACTATAGACTACGCACATACACTACGTTTTTGTTAGCGTAGTCTATACTTCAAAAATTCGCACATAGACTACGCTTTTGATAAAAAAGCGTAGTCTATCTATAGACTACGCTTTCACTAAAAAGCGTAGTCTATAAGGTGTAGAGAAAAGTGGTTTTTGTAGTAGTGCGACTTCTAACTTAAACTCTTTAAATTTATCAAGAGCTTCAGATTTGTGTCTCATTAGATACACATACCCAAACCTTGAATAATCATCGATAAAAGTAATGAAGACGAATATCCACCTTTTGCTCGAGTTGGAAAAGGTCCACACATCCGAGTGGATCAACTCTAGCAATTCTTTGCACGCAAACCTTTCCCGGAAAATGGTTTCTTAGTCATTTTCCTTTGAGACATGATTCACAAGCACCATATGATTCAAATCAAATGGTGTGAGATAATCTAATTTTCTCAACCTTGCTATCATTTTCTCATTAATATGACCAAGTCTACAATGCCAAAGATAAGTAGCATTATTCGTATTACTTAGTTTAGGTCGTTTGTTTTGTACATTGAGAATATCTCGTTCACATTCAAGTATATATATAAACCATTCGAAAGAAAGGCTTTTCCATAAGACACTCCGTTAAGAGAAAACGAGCATCTACCGTTTCCAAAATGGAAGGAAAACTCTTCAATGTCCAACATAGGAATGGAAATAATATTCTTTGAAATCGCAGGAACGAAATAACAATCATGTAAATCTAGTCTATAACCCGAAGGAAGATCCAATCTATAAGTCCCCGCGTTCGGCAAAGAACTCTCGCTTCATTTCATACGCGAGATCAACTTCCCGAGATTCACCTTCCGTTGTCACAAAACCCTCCACATTATTACAAATGTGAGCCACGGCCGGTATCTAATACCCAAGAATGTGAATTGTTTATGACATATTTATCTCAACGACAAATATATCCGAGCTATCACCCATCGCACCTGTGCCTTAAATTTTTTAGGCGCTCTCTTCCGGTGCCCTCTCATGAAGTGTACACTTGGAGAGATCTCGGAATATCTCATACTCCAAGGTTTGTGCCTCTGAGGCAAACAAACTCTCCAAATGCTGAATCATTTCGTAGGGTAGCATGCATTCATGTTTCATTTGGAGTTCTAAACTCATAAAAGTCAACATAATGCTCTGAGCCGACATAGCATCCTCAACGTGCTTCTTATGAGCAACCCAGTCAAACGAGGCATACTCAGGAGAACACTCATCGGGGATGATATTGATTGGTTTGTCCAAGACATACTCAATCTTATCCGTCCTTAATACCAAACGCAGGCAACGTAGCCAATCCGTATAGTTTGACCCAGTCAACAAATTTGTTTCCACCAAACATTTAAACAACATAGACGACATCGTAATTGAATGAAAAATTTACGGAAATTAGAACAAAATTAGAACAAAGTAAACACAGATTACAATCGTATCACTAATCAAACAAGGGTTTATTGTATTGATTAGCTCCCACTAATTTTAACATATATTGCACCCCCAAATGTAAAATACGGATTTATAACAAATATATAAATCTTAGTAGTCCAAGATCCAAGTCAATATTATCTGTAGCCTCTGCGGTGATGACTACAAATAATATCACTCAAGAGCCTCAAAGCCAATTGCGGTGACAGTTTTGCTTCGATTAAGTTCGCATCATTGCAGCTCTGCGGTGATGACCACAATAATGACACTTGGTCGGTTTTGAATCCGAATGCAACAAAAGTCCTCAATTCTTGGTTTATTAATCCAATTAATATGTGTCCACTAATTATTTTGATCGCTTTGGCTGTTTCAAAATAATTAAGCAAGTCAACCCCATCACACGATGCTAACCATACATCTATGAGTGAGCCTTGGCCTCGTAGATTTGAGAGTAAACACGAGGGTGTAAAACTCTTGGTCGAAAAGGTTATTGACTCAAACAATTATGATGGACGACACGTTTTGTTTCAAAAACATGACTTGTATTTAGTGGGGATAAAACATGTGATACTAATTGTCTATTTTAATATCCAATATTAAAACAAAACAATTACTGAGTGCCGCCTACCCAGGCATGAAATGCGGACCACATATATTGGGCGCCGCCTACCCAAACATAGTAACACGGACTACAAGATTGGGCGCCGCCTACCCAAACATAAAAGCGGTCTCTAACTACTATAGTTAAAATTATAAGCATAAAATCAAATTGCATGCTTATCACAGAAAAACAGCAAATAGGGCTCAACGAATAAATTCATTAATCTAATTAATAATTTAATTCTCTAATTAAAAGTGGATTTAGGCATTTATATTAATTCCAAATTAATATAAATATTCATTTAGCATTATTATTTCTAAAATAATTATCTAATAAGATTTATTAATCTAATTAATAAATCAATTCTTTAATATATGAACATAAGCAAATTATATTAATTCTAAATTAATATAAAATCAAACTTTATACTATTATTTCAAAAATAATAATAAAGTTAAAATTTATTAATCTAATTAATAAATTAATGTCCAAAATTGTGATTAGATTTATTAATTCTAAATTAATAAACTAATTCATGTACATTAGTAAATCATATATTAATTCTAAATTAATATAAAATCAAACATTATATTATTATTTCAAAATAATAATAAAGTTTAAAATTATTAATCTAATTAATAAATTAATTTCGAAAATTATGATTAAATTTATTAATTCTAAATTAATAAATTAAAACCATGTACATAATTAGATTGAATTAATTCTAAATTAATACAAAATCGAAATTAATGTTATTATTTTGAAAATAATAATATTAAAACCAAATTTATTAATCCAATTAATAAATTAATTTTTGTGTAATTGGAAATCAAATCTTATTAATTCTAAATTAATTAAACAGTTTTTTTTTTTTAAACTGTAAAGCCCAAGAGGGCTGTTATGTTAAAAAAAATTTGGCCCAAAACCCCTTCCAGTTCGCAGCCCAGACCCGCGCAGAAGATTCGCGGCCCAGAGCGAAAATTACGGACCGCGCTCAGACGGCCCACTCACTGGAACGGCCCGAGGAAATACACGCCCACCCCGCGACTGAGCTGGCGCGCGTTAGGGTTTCAGTGCGAAATTGCGCCGCCTCGCCGCTGCCGCCGCCCGGTAGCGACGTCGGACGCCCAGAGCCTCCGTGACTTCGCCGACGTCGTTCCATGGCCGTCGCATCATCTCCACGCCGTCGCACGAGACGCCGGAGACAAGGAAAAACAGTCATGGTCGCGGTTTTAAGGGGCAACGCTGATGCATTTCTACTCCGCAGACACACGCCGCGCGCCGCCGCCGCCGCCGCCACCCACGCAACGAGTGTTCGCCGCGGCGACAGCGCGAGCGCTAGCGCTACGCCGTCGTCCGTGACGTTCCAGATCCGGACGCGTGTTTGTTGTGTGTGTGCGTGCGGTGCAGCGTCTGGTGCGTGCGTCGCGTGTGTGCACCGCCGAGCGGTGCTCGCTCACGCCTTGCGCGCACCGAGCGATTGCGTGCTTCGAGTCCACGGGCACAGCGGTTCGCGCCTTGCGCGCACCCACCACTCGACGTGCCCGGAATTCCGAGAACAATTCTCCAACCCAAAAAACAGATTTCTTCAATTACACAAATTGATTTCTGATTTCCAAAATCAGAATTTTCAAAATTCAAAACTTTCGTAAATCCACAATTAAATTAGAATCCGAATTAATTAATCATAGATCGAACCTCGCTCTGATACCACTGTTAGGATTCGTTCTTGACAACATCTAATGCGCAGCGGAATAATAACATCAAGAACGGATCTTAGATCTATAATTAAAGCACGCGATGAGCCCTAGAACCGAGATCGAAGACTTACGTGTTTATTACGCCGGTAGTAGTAAAGCTTCCAAGGAATCCTTCGAGGCGTTTCCACTACTATGGTATCCACGTGTCTTTAATCAGTCGCAGGAACAATTCCTCGATATATCAAATCAACGAGAGACGCCAAGAATCTCCAATTGAGTTTGCAGTATATTTTTCTCGTGTGTGTTCTCTGTTTTCTTGTCTAACGTTAATCTCAAAGATTAACCACCATTACAAATAGAAAACCACCCACTCCTTAAATTGAATGGGCTATGGGCTTAATTAATTAATGTCCAACATTCAACTTAATTAGGCCCAATCTAATATCTAGTCCATTAAGCTTTCATCTGTGAGGTGCTCATTTCAGCTTGTGTCCTTAAGAACTTGAACATCTTGAACTCCATCTTAGCTTATCTGGTGAAAGTAAGGATTTGACAGAGATGTGCCGTATGTTTGGTAGAATTTGCCAAATCGATCTTGTCGAAACCTACTTGCATCTTTGCTCGAGTCATGGGAATTATCAGCTTGGAGGTTTCTTCTTGAGATTGTTCTTGTTTGTTGAAGTACGTGCGGTGTGCACTTAGGCTCAAGAAAATTGGGGGCCTGAGGCGAAACTTAAAGAAACTTGAAGAGGGTGTTTGGCTAAGCTTATTTTAAAGAGCTTATAAGCTCCACGAGCTTATAAGATGTTTCAAGAGCTTATAAGACATAATATTTGAAGAGCTTATAAGTTACCAAAGTGTTTGGATGATTGAGCTTATAAGCTAGGGAAAGAATCGTGAATTAGAAAGAGAAAATCATAGTTAGAGAGAGAAAATTGACGAGAAGTGAAATCGATAATGTATATGTAGAAAATAACGAACCGTAGAAATGTTATTTTGGTAAATTCACTATTACTTATAAGTTTATGAAAAATAAGTTGGGGTTGGACTACTTATTTTAGGAAAACTTATGTTTTGTTGAGCTTATTTTTACGAACATTATGTTCATTTAGGAGCTTATTTTGCCAAACACTTTGCGTGTACTTATAAACTTCTAAACAGCTTATAAGCTGTTTTGAAGAGCTTATAAGCTTAGCCAAACACCCTCTTGGTCAGATTGTTGATTTCAGAAGGTTGTTAGTTCGAGTAACATTGGCTAAGAAGAATGAGAGAGCTTGAGTTCTTTGTTGTCTATGCATATGGTGTAGGTTGTATGTGCATTGGCAATTCATTACTGAGTGAATGAAAGAAAGACCATTGATTTTTCATATCTTATGGAATGCAAATATTATATTTTTGGGATGGTTTGTAGTCTAGTTTCTAGTATTATCTAGTATCTTGCTCATCTTTACTTCTCCTTTTATCTTGAACCATGCTTGAAGGTCTTTTTCGCTAATACAGTCATTTTCAAGAAATGGTTCCACTTGCCATCCATGAAAATAGAGATGCATATATAGTTTCCCATGAAACAAAAAGAGAGAGAGAAAAATGCATATTTACCTTGCACCTGAGCAAGGTTCATCCAATGCGTAGCAGATGCATATTTATAAGAAGAAAAATGCATACTAATTCACCCCGTTAGGCCCAATTTTTTCTTTATTTTTTATTTTATTTACAACATCACTTTCAGTGTGTAATAAAACCAACCCAACATTTCAATTTGTTGCGTCTGAGATCATTCATATTCTATCCAACTACAAAAAAAAACTCAACATTTCAGTTTGTTGCGTATGAGATCATTCATATTCTATCCAATCACCAAAATTCTAACACGTCATTTATTTGATCCACTTATACTATATGCTATAAATCATTAGCATCGGAAATTTGACTCCACCCATCGAAATTGGTGCATTTGCAACAAACAGAAAACATTGTGTATGAATTTGTTATTATACATTGAAATTGATGATGTAGACCAAATTAGAGCTAAGGTAATGATTTAATATGCAATTAACTTCTTACAGAAATATAATTCTCCAGAATAATTCGATCCATTCAGTTGATCTTGATAAAGACCGAAAAGCGATGACACTTCAATCAATTTTCAGACGGCTAATCAAATATGCACATTACAACGGCTAGTAGCGCCAGGGCCGCCCCTGAGGGTAGGCCACCCGGGTGATCGCCTAGGGTCCACCATCTCAGGGGGCCCAAATTATTTCAAAAAATTAATTTTAATTATAAATATATAGATTTATTTGGATTCAAAATATTATACCATTTAAATATTTTATTTTATTTTAAAGTCCAAAGTATTATATTTTACTTATAGATATATGTTTTCATTTTGTCCCAAAATATATTAGAAAATATTGATGCTGATGTGATCATTAATGGTTTTGCATCTGTAAATACTCGAATAAATTATTTTTTCTTATATCTTATCGTAGATAAGAGTTGAGATATATAAATATAAGGATGATAAGTAAGTTGTATATGTTTTTAATAATTTTTTATTATCTATTTCTATTTGTATCTCACTTGAATTTTATGTAAATTTACAAATTTAATTTATTTTACAAGTATAATATAAGGGACCCTTTGGACGGTCTAATAGTTAAGTGAGTTCATGTGGCCAAAGATCACAAGTTCAAACATCACTATCGCCTCTATAGGTTCAAGCCAGTCACATCCGATTTTTCAAGTGTTGTTTAGTCGTCATGTGTCGTTTGCAAGTTATTGTAAAGAGACATAAGTTTTATCTAGTACACACATAAGATAATGACTGAGGGTTTTATATGAATTTTTAAAAAATGGAGGTCTATATTCTTTATTTTGCGCCCTATAAAATATCAGGAACGGGCTGTAGCACCTATATCAAATGAGGCTGGAGTTCACAACAAAAGCTGATTTAATTGACACTGTTGATCCTTGCACTCAAAACATAATTCCTCTCCAAAAATGCTACTCCTCCGTCTCATTTAACTCGACTAATTTCTTTTAGACATGATTATTTAGGAGCTAGTTTTTCATTTATAAAGTAGTATAACCTAATTGTATTTTGTAAAGTATGAGCTAAAAATGAAAAAGTAATGAGATACCCTAAAAGAATACAAACCAAGTCTAACAGGAAGTATAACTCTAAAAGTCAACTTTACTTTACTACTAAAATAAAGCATCATACTTTACAATTGTTTCAAAGCCACAAAAACATGATATCTGTTGCCCGTAGACAGGATATTATTACAGTAATTTATCAAAAGAGACATGGGGCTCTCTCCGATGCAATCAGCAAAATCCCGACGGGCAAAAATGTAACATGGTAACCTAAGGAATTGAATATGATATTCCCTACTAAAACCACAGCACCATACCCGATAAAAATCAAACTACCTTAATCATATACTAACTAAAGAGAGGTCGAATACGCCAATACATCAATCAACAAGTTAAAAAGAGACATAAAAGTGTCGTCGGGGCGTCAAACAAACATGACTTCAGATTGCCATACGTTCATTGTGATCAATTTCTTTCTAGCAGCATCAGGCAGAATGGAAGCTCATCGGCCAGACCACGACACAACAGATAGGCTCCGAGGGATAAAAAAATATGTTTTTCTATATAGCTCCAAAAATGCAGGGGTAGTATCCCAAAATCGGGTGTTAGTGAGAAAATGCACTTCTAACATCCATAATTCGCAATCTCTGTTATGCCTGGCTCATATAGAGGGACTCCCAGTAGTGGTCTGTTTAGCCACGTAGATCTGTTTGATCTTTGCAGCAGGGAAGTTTCTATCTACACCGCTCCTTCCATGGAAACCCATCCTACGATGAGGCAACTCGTTTCCCATATTGTTCCTTTGAGATGCCTGGCCTCTTTGATAGTAAAGGCCAGTAGTGTTACCTTGTTGGATGGACAAACTCTTCTTAGAGAATTGACTCTTTACAGAACTTGCACTCTGGTATCGTTTCCCGCTGTCAATTGTATCAGTTTTACCAGATTCAGCATTTGCACTCGCAGGCATGCTCTGAACTGCAGTCTGCCCAGATGAAGCCGCATTGGATCTCATTGAATCTACCAATCCTAATTCAGCACGAAATGGGGCAACATTTGTATCTGCGGCAGCAATGAAACCTGGGACACTATCTGATGATGTAGGAGTGCGAGACTCTGTGAACCTGTTAGCAGTTAATGATTGGTCAATTGAGTGTCCATGATTGGCTTGAGAAGGCAATGCATCTTCGATTTGTGGCTGCAATGGTCTAGAAACAGAGACTGACTGAAGTAAAGAAGCAGGAATGTGCCCCCATCGAGCTTGGACAGGCAACTCAGGGGCAGTCTGAAAAAAAAAAACACATTTTTCAAGATACAATTCAAGATTTCGAAATGCATAATATATGCTTCAACTATCACATATTAAACTTCTAAACTCCAATTGTTCACCAATTAACTAACATACCACGACAAAATGAGAAGCAACTTTAAAAAATCAACTGTCCATGCATATTATGCACACTTTACAAGCAAATAAACTTTAGAAGACGAAGAATGGGAGTAAAGGATATAATTAATGATGATGCTCTTACAGGGAATGGTGATACATCAAACAAGGGCAATGGTGGGGGCATAGGCAAGAGGGGAGATCCTGGGGCAAGATGCTGAATGGGAGCTGTAATGGGAGCACTTCGCTGCACAGTAGTCATATTCACATTATTAATGTCTCCCTCAACAATATGCATGGCAGTGGAGGAAGCAATATTTTTCCAATCAGCTTGCTTCCCAGAGGGGATATAGGTGGTACCCATAAAACTCAAACCTACCTGCCCATATTGTCCAACTGGAGCAAAATGATTATAGACAACCATATGCGGAGGCCCCTGAACCCCAGGAATGCCTCCAGGAGGACCAATGAACGGACCAGAATATCCAGCTGGAGGACCGTAGAATGAGTCCACACCAGAATGGCATTGCTGCCAGTTACCAAGAGGAGCAGAACTGGATGTCGTAGTCTTTGGAGGTTGTGATTGTTTACCAGAAGATTCTTCATGTTGACTGAACGCAAAAATTGGACCCCCCAACAATGGGTTCATCTCATAAAAGGGGAAGTGGGAAGGTGCGCCTGCAGGGAAATGAGAAAGCATCTGGCCAGTAGAACTTTGAGGACTTGGCAAAGGTGGCCATAAGGATATTGGTGTTGTCTCAATGGATAGATCTGCTGGTAGAGAAACACTTAACTCCTCACCCCGTGATTGACTTGTCATGTGCTGATCTCCAGCCACACCTGCAAAAAGAAGGATAAGCAATCAAACTATGATGCAAAGCCCCATATTATTCTCCACCCCTTTGAACTCTGTAAACCTCAGAGCTACCTGCTGTAATGCCATCAATAGCAGCACCACCAAAAGTTTTTGTATCGTTGACTGTGCTTAAGCCATTCCCGACTATCTCATCACTGCTGATAGCAATAGCAGCAACAGCAACAGCAGAAGCAGCTGCTTCTGCTTCAGCCTCACAATCTTGCAGTGTAACACAAGAGTCATTCGGGTGCTTCTCTTTTTCAAAGAAAAGTGAATTGTCTTTCTCTGTTGCAGGAAAATTGCGAGATACTTGCACATCAGATCGATTGGAACCTGGAGCACCAATCCCATGTGATACAACACGGCTACTAGGAGGAAGGATTGTTGGTGATGTAACGGCACCTGACATCAGGAAAGGGGGCGGAAAATTGTAATTTTTCAAGAGGATTATCTCAGCAAATGTTAAGTTCATTGCGGCAAAAAATTTACCAAATTGAATTTTCTCTCCAGCAAGCAGTGAATTGATTGGGCTTGCACCAGAAGAAAATGTTTTGTCCTTTGTCAAAATAGATGTTGACAGCAAGACTGGACTACTAGCTGGGTTGGACAGAACTCCAACAGCAGAAATGTGTGAATCATACCGAGCAGGTTTCATAGCCTCATCAATTTGTTTCTGGCTTAAAGACATGACCTATAAGAAAATGAATGCATTAACAAAAGTTTTCAAAGAAAAGATACAGTTAAAAAAGGATATAGCTGAACAAATTAAAAGTTCACAAGCATTTGTTGAAAAATAGAAAGGTCCACTCAAATCAAATTGTTCAAAGTAATTTTCATTTTGATTTTCAACTAACAGAAAGGATGCAATCACTGAAACTTAAGGTGTTTCTGGGACTGGAAACATAGCTACCTTTTAGGAAGATACGACCCACTTAATGTCAAATGCATATACCTACGAATAAAAAACAAGGTCCATTCGATTTAAACTGTTAAACTAGTTTTTCATTTACCTTTCGACTATCAGAAAGGATGCAGTCACAGAATCTTAGGGTGTTAGATGGACTGGAAATACAACTGCCTTTTAGGAGTATAAGAGCCATTATCACACATACCATTGTCATAAACACCAATTCCTAGGGTGATTCAACATGATCGGTTACCTTATTTTTGCTGTCAAAGAGACCAGGTTCACGTTCTGTTCCACTGTTAGAAGCGACAGATACAGAGCCTGATTGTGATGTCCTGTGAATACAAGCACAAGCCGAAGAATATATTAGTTGTTTTGCTATACAGAATACCAAAACTGACGTTTCTGCTTAGGAGCATGTACTTGATAGCCTGTGCTTCAGAATTAACAGAAGGAGTGCCAATTGGAGGTTGGGAAGCTGAAGCAGCAAATCCGGTTGATCCTCCACTTCCAAAGTGAGAGCTCTCAGATACAGAAATATCCAATTGAGGATCAACAGATCCTTCACTGCCCAATGGTACTGGGTGTTTATTATTGCTTCTTGAGACTACATTCTTTTGTCTGGAAAGACGTGGTTTACGTGGTGGCTGATATGTTACAAAAGAGGACGTAATTACCATTTAGAAGGAAGAAGTGTAAATTCAAGAGTAGAAACAGATACCAACACAAAATAGCCAAACATATACTAGGAATTTTTTGTGCAATCATTATTACCTTGGTGGTCCGTGATTTTGCTTTAATTTCCTTTTCCCTTTGTTCACGGCGGTCATTTACCATTTGCCTTTTGGATCTGACTTCAATGAAATCATCCTCATCACTAGGGGCTTCAATACCAGGTTGTTTAAATATACGCACAACACCACTTTGTAAAGGAGCATCTACATCCTCCTCAGAAGCATTTCTCTTAATATTTGCTTCACCGGAGTTTGAGGTATTCTGACTCCTACTCAAAACATCTTTTCGCACTTCTTTTGCTTCCCTATCTCCAGAATCAACCTCCAAAGATAATGTCCTTCCAGATGCCAAGGGCTCATTGTGTTTCACAGTTCTATTCGACATGCTACCTCTCTTGGCCTCACTTCTAGTGAAAACTCCCACAGCCTTTCCGGTGAACGTAGACTTATCGGAGCCTGCAGCACTAGAAGAAGCCACTGCAGGTGCTGGTCTCCTGTCATTGTTTTCACGAATTCGGAATTCAGTTCGCAGGACAGTTCTTCGAGGTCTTCTATAAAATTCATTTGAATCTGCCAGCATATCATGATCCTGGACCGATGATCTGGTGTTAGGATTTTTAACTGCATAAGCAAATCTTCTCCCCCTGCCACCAGATAATGCACCTAGACCTCTTGCTCCATATTTTTTCTCGACAGCAACAGAATGCATCATTGGATGTACATGATGCAACTGTCTGTCAAATCCCTTTGTCTTTGATGATTGTGGGTAGCTCTTTGAAGCAGCATGGTGCTGCCCTTTCTCTTCAGCATGTGAGTCAGAGTTTGACATCAATTTTTCACCACAGGGCCCAGAGGTCCCAGAAGTAGATGCATGGACAGAAGAATTGTCATCATGATTTTCTGCATTTGAAACTGTATCTATACCCGAAAGAAGGCCACCATTAGATTGCACAGCTGATGCAGAAACAAAACTTGGTTGATTGTTCATTGAAAGAGATGGAACCTCATCCTTGCTTGTGTTCTGTCTCGAAGCATCTTGAGCAGGCTTGTGAGTTCCAGAGCTTAAAATATCCTGATTTTGATTAAGATAGCCCAGCATGTTAGGCGGAACAAAAGACATTGATTGAGGGGCTATTGGCAAAATTCCCTGTGAGATAGGAGAAGTATATCGCAGCTGACCAAATTGGAACATTGGAGGCTGTGATGGATGCATATGAGCAATAGATGGACCAATAGGAGGATGGATGTGCAGAGGCATCTGTATGGAACCAATCTGTATAGCAGGCACTGGAGAAGGTATCAAAGAAGGACCAGAAAATAGCCCAAACTGAAGCTTGATTGGTAAATCACCCTGACTTCCATCAGAAGATACCGATGGCACAATAGGCTGACTTGTCGCAGCTGTGACATCAACTGACGAGGAAAATACAGTTGGCTGGGAAGCTAAACAGGTGCTACCAGAGGAATCAGCATCTAAAATATTTGCTGATGCTGCTGAACAGGGTGCACCAACATGTTGACCAATAGAACCTGGCAAAGTTGACGTATCCAGTACCTTCCGAGAGTAGCTATCAGCACTTGTCCCATGAGAATCATCTGTAGTCAGAAGATTTTGTTCATCAGAAGGAAATCCATCAGCGATAACTCTTTCTTTAACCAAGCCGATAGAACCATCGTTCATCCCAAACGATTTTCTTGATGTCCTATACTTTTCTCAATATCATCACTTGGTATTTCAACTTCAACACCCTCATCAAAACCTAAGACTACATTGTCCGTCACATGAGGCGAGTCTCTTTCCTCAAGTTCCAGTCCATCAAACTTCTGGTCCAGCTCAAGATTCTCGACATCCCTATCACGTACTTCCTCCTCTTCTCTAAAACCATCTTCATCCTCATCATATTCTTCTTGCTGCTGCATCACGTCTTCATTTTCAAGAGCCCATTCTTCATCCTCAACAGTTGAAACAGAATCCGGCACAACCATCATTGCATTGTGTCCAGGGTCACCATTGTGAGCAACAGATCCAGTCCCTGTAAGCAAATTGTTTTTCGCTCCTGCTACAGCTGATGTTACAGGAGAATCTCCAGATGCATCCAACTCGTCTTGGGATAGATGAGGTGGAGAAGTTGGGGGGCTGGAAACAGAGAGTGAAGATTGTGAGTCACACCTCGATCCACTCTTCAACTTCTGGCATTCAGAAGTACTATTTTCTAGTGGCATTCCAAAAATCTCAGATGGCTCCGGACCTCCATGATTAGTGCCATAATAATCTGTCTCCCTGGCAGATTCAGTTCGTGAAGCATGAGTATAATGAATGCTGTCATCTAGAAATGCTGAAGGACCAGAGTATTCACTAAGTCCTCTAAGATTAGTCTTTTGAACTGAAGAAAGTGAAGGAGGGGGAGGGATGCGAGGCTGTCTGACAGAGTACCTAGACCTCCCATAGGAATAAAGCTCATTTGCATCAGAATGAGGATACAAACGCTCTGGGTAAGGAGGACGAGTACCACTTCCGGTACGTCCCTGCCCCCATCCACTATCTCCATATCTATCTGCAATATCCTGAAATTCTAAACTTATCTCCCTGGGTTTTCCATAAGAGTCAGCATTGCCAGAAAGACTCCATCTTTGTTCTTTTTGATATCCAAACTCATCTGAGGGCGAGTCTTGCACTCCAGCTTTCAAGTAAGACTTGGAAGGCATGAAACCAGGTCCACCATGGAACTCCCTTCCTGAACCTGTTCTGCCACCAGCTACTGCATCCCGCCGAGGACTGTAATGACCAGTCTCTTGATCTGATTGAGGTGAAGGGAAGCTACCACCATATTCCAGCAAATCCCTTTTCCAAGAATTAATAGGTTTCCCTCCGTCAATAAAGTTTGAAGAACTTTCTCTAGAAGGATAGCTCATCTCAGCAGGTCTGCCATGAGCAGATGAATCAAATGAACCTGAAGTCATAACATTTTCCACCACTCTCTCACCATCTTCCCAGGTTTCCAAATCTATATTCCTAGATACAGGATTTTCTTTTACAGCTGCTTTTAGTTTCTCATCCACGATTGTTTTAGGTGCAGAAGCATCAACCTTTGCAGTTTCAGCCTGCCTTTTGGCCATCTTAGCTTCCAATTCTTGAAGCATCTGTCTCGCGCCCTGTTTCCTCCTCTCTTCTTCCAACTGAATTCTTTTCTTCTCTTCTTCCCTGGAAATCCTCAGCTCTTCAGCTTTTCGAATAGCCTCAAGCTGCTCCTGTTCTGCCCTCCATGCAGCTTCACGGGATTCTTCATCCAGCCTTTGCTGCCTCTCCTCCTCTTCCCTAATTCTTCTCAGACTCTCCTCCTCTTCCCTTCGAGCTTGCTCCAAAGCTCTTTCTTGCTCGTCGATGACCCTCTGTCTCTCAAGCTCTTGCATTTTCTGGACTCTTTCAAGTTCTGCCTCAAAAGATTCTCGAACAGGATCATGAAAATGAGTAGATTTCGCAGCATCCTTTTTTCTCTTAAGTACCCCAACAAGACCATCTGAGAAGAGATCCCTTTCATCAAAGCCTGCAGAACTGAAGTCTCTAGAGAAAGGATCATCTGAGAAGGGCCTATCACTATTTGAATATTGTTTTTCCGGGCCCATAGCGAGTTTGGGGTCAGTTATAGGGGGCCTTCTACCACTAGAAGCAATAAAGGGTCTGGATATTGCATTATTGTGAAAATTGTCACCCCTATACCTACTAGGTTGGTCAGAGACATGGCGATTCCATGAATTACGATCTGCCCCTCTGTTATTAAATGAATCAATTGAACTATTTCGTTGCATCTGCTGTCCTACATGTCCCAAATCCCTCCTCCCAAATGCAGAATCCTTGTTAAATGAGGCACTGCCATCTCGAACAGTGCCTCCATATTGAGGTGGGGTGTATTTATTCTCCTTTGCCATATTATTACCGCTCATTCTTGCACCAATATCAACTCTATGATTTCCCATTTCTTGAGAGCTAACTCCATCTTTAGAAACAGAAGTTCTCCACTTGTTAGCTTCCTTACCTTCTCGACAAGGTGTCCCCACATCTTTGTTATATGGGTCCATTTTAAGGACTTCACTGGAAATATTCTTCCCAGTTTCACTGTCTTGTTGGCCCCATCTATCATTCTGATTTGTAGCTGGCTTGTGAGGTAAAATGCTGGGCCTTGGCAAGTCAAAATCTCTATCCCAATAACTTCCGCTGTTTGAAAATCCAATATCTCGTCCATGCTCCACAAATCCATGGCCCGTGTCACGCTCATCATCGGCCCAATCAGACCTTGGATTCATGCGAACCAGTGGCAGTGGATCGGGCAAATACTCTACATTCTTCCTAATTTCATCGGCCATCCGTCCACCAACCATTCTGTGGACTGCACCACCATTTTCCACCAACCTATTTCCACCAGTATTTCCTGAGGACTGTCCTGGTGGATGCATATCAGTCATTGTACCCAAATGATAGCTTTCCTCTTTATCCTGAGTTGAATCCTCATGTGAAACCTGCTTTTGCTTCTGATTTAACCCATCCTTCTGTTTCTGTGATGCCCCAGATGAGACAGGCCTTGCGGCCTGCAGAGATGGGAAATCCTCACCTTTCAAAAGCATAGCTTTCTCTGCAGATGGTATAAATTCTTGAGATACAGAAGCAGAACCTACGACCCCAACCCCCGTAGAACGAGCAGAAGGTGGCATATAAGAACCAACTCTACTTGCCCCAGCTGCATCACTCGTTCCATTAACCCCAGGGGTGTCCATACCACTCTCAATCTTCTCCGGCAATGCAGTGGCAACTGCCATAGGCTTGCTCCAGCCTACCCCAGATGAAGAAGGTCTTGATCCACTCCCAGTACCAGCACTAGCACCCGGCCCACCTGGTGCTGACATATCAAATTTCTCATGTTCTTTCCTCAATGACTGCAAATTCAAAGGGGGGGGAACAGATAATTTTGGAGCGACCTTGGGGGCACCTCCTCGACTCCTAGATAAAACCAACATCCCTCCACCACCCCCACCACCCACCCGCCCCCTCCCAGCAGTTCCATGTGCCTGCCCATAGGAGCCGCTGCCTCCATTAAAATGCGTGTAATGGCTATGATGCGACGGCTGGTGCTGCTGCCCATAGGACTTGTTCAGATTCACGGAGACAAACTTGGAGCCATGATTGGCCATCTCCGAACCGGAGCCAAAACCCAAACCCGAACACAGGATCTCCTAGACCACGCCAACGCATCAAAACCCTAACCCTGAGTACCTCTCTCTCACTCAATGTCTCCCCTTCCACAACAATCAAAAAATGAATCGACAGCTGCCCTGAACAGATCTCGCTGCAGCAGCAAATAAATACAGAATGAAAATAAAAAACCCTAGGGATTGAAAGCGGTAATAGTAATTGACAAAAAAGAATATCAATTCATAGATTCTTAATATTTTCAGCAGACAAATGAAACAAATAACATCATTTCAAATTGATTACGGACTGTGGTCGAGAGATAGACGATGAATTGGGGATCATACACGAAATGGAGGTAGGCGGGTGGGTGGTTCGGTGGGTTACTTGGGGTAAGAGCGTACCTCGAAATGGAGTAGGACAAAAGGCAGCAGGCTATTAACGTGCACCTTGCTGAGAGGGAAAGAGAGAGAAGCCCTACTGCGTACTTTAGTCTGAGGAGAGATAGAATACAGATTCATAGATTGCGACTTGCGAGAGCGAGAGTGTGTTTGATTTTGTTTTAGTTTTCCTATTTCTTTTTTATTTTTCCGTTTTCAACAATAAAACTAAGAGGGCTAACACGTTTATTCCTAGTTTCTTAGTTCTTTCAACAATAAAGCTGTCTTTGGGGGTTTTGCCGCTTCATATCTTCTCATTTGAACTATCGTTTTTAATCTAATATACAATAAAAGCTTGACATAATTTTTAAAATATTTTGATAAGTTTACTTTATAAAAGAAAATGCACTAATTTAATTTGATAATATGACTTTATAAAATTTTCTAATTCGTGATTAAAATATTATTCAAGCTCTATAAATTAATAATGCATTAGTCTAAAAGTGGTTTCCATAGTTTGCAATCGAAGATGACACGCGACTACCAACACGGCCAAAATGGTATCATCTTGCGGTTGAGGTTACACATGAGTTTCGCCTTATAATAGCTTTGTGAAGATTTAGCCTAAAATTATTAATAATTATTTTAATAAATATTATTATGCTAATGAAAGCATAAGAAAAATAAAAATCCGTCCCTCATAGGATTTGAACCTATACGTTTGAATCCAAGTAAGGTGATGAATTCACCGTAGATCTTTACAAATCAATGGCTGAAAATTATTCTTATTTTATACTTTAAGATTGGTTTTATATTTGATCTCATTCCTATATATATAAGATGGATCAAATGAGAACCTATATATTTTTTAGAAATAAGAACTAATCATGTACATTGATTTAGATGCATCTGGTGGTTATGATTTTATGTTTATTTTGGATAAAAAAAAATTATGTTCTAATTATAAAGATATTATAGTAATTATGTTGATTTACATGACATTTAATATCCCTAAAAATGGGATTGATGCAATAATTTTTTGTATGAATTTATTTGCTATGATAATAATATCAATCCTTGTGACTTTTATTCATTATTTTGCCGAAAGATATTAAACAAGTTTGCAGAGAAAAACTTGGCACATTTTCATGGATTCTTCATGTTATTTTAAAGAAGTTATAAGTCATTTATATTTATTTATTTATTTTTATAGTTTTTTGTTATTTGTTTGTAATTTTTATTCTTAAATTCAGTTTTTTCATTATCTTTAGTATTATTAATATTACCAGATCACTTTTTATATTTTTTGCATTGAAACTGTTACCAAAAACATATACTTTGGTGGGATGGTAATTAAAATTATGCATAACATTATTAAAATATATAGCATGTTCATAACAAAATAAAAAAATGTACATCATTAAAATATATAGCATGTTCATAACCAAAAAAAAATGCACAACATAATTATGCATAGCATATTCATATCAATTAACAACCTATGTATATGAACATTATACATGTTCATAGCAAAATATTAGCTTATTCTTACCAAGTAACAAAATATGCACAACAACTTATTTAGAGTAATATTTTACATAATTTTTCGCATTTGACAAAACTAGTATATTTTCTTTCTTTAATTCAAAAAATTGGTATAATGATATAAAATAGGAGAAAGTGATAGAGAGAGAAGATGAACATATTTGATGTATTAATTTAAGGGGTATGGGTGTTATTGTGGGGTGGTGTGAATTTCAAATGGCTAAAACCACCATTCACGTATTAATAATAGTCAAATCCTCTTTAATTTAGTCAAATACATTATTATGCACAAATTTAAGTTAGGCCATTAAATTATATAATATCTAAGATCTTGATTAGTTCGTAATTCTTATATCATAGATGGTTCCTCCTATAACCAATATATATATATATATATATATATATATATATATATAGGATGGATCAAATGAGAATCATATATATTTTGAGAACTAAGAACTAATCTGGTGCGTTTATTTTGTGTAATCTAATGGTCACGATTTTTTAGATTTGTTAAGTATTTGATTTTTAGATTTTATTATTAAGGATATTTTGTAATTTTATGTTTTTATGTAACCGATTTTTTTAGTGTTTTAAGGGATTTTCTTTTATATTTATGATATTTTGATTTTGTATATCTTTTTTTATCTGTATTTTTTCGAGTTTATGCTTATGTTTTAAATCACTTTGTTTGTGCACACTATACTAAACAATATGCTTATTAATCCATTTATTTGCACAAATATTATCTTATGCACAATTATTATATAGTTATGCATATTACCCAAATCACATGAATAATCATAGTTTTATATCTATCATTTTTTTTTCTCACTCACGAATTGAGGGATTTGTAGTGCCAAATTCTTATATGTGATATTTATTTTTAGGGTATTTTATAAATTTTATTTTTACATTAATTATTGTTCAAACAATAATTCTCAATTTTATAAGTTTGATTCTTAATTGTCCATGTTTCGTTTCGCATAAGTACTAACAATCTTATGCATAATCATTACAATCCTATGCATAACTACTATTTTTAGAAAGGAAATCGAACTATAGAGAGAGAATACGAAAAATTAGGGATATGGTAAATCTTTAAAATGACCTTAGTGCCCATAACGCGTTTTCAACCATAAAAACAGTATAAAAATAGTCAAACTCTTTTTTAAGCATGATTAAATATAATCCATCAATCAAATGAAATCTACGGTGATGATTAGTTCTTAGTTCTCATCTTAGTGGTGGTTCTCCCTATAACCAACCCCTATATATATATATATGTTTATTTATTTTTTCTCTTTCTTTCCGTATCTCCTCTCACAAGAAAATGCATTGCACACATTGAATGATCATATTTTTTTGGATACTCGTCTTTACCAAACATAGTATAATTGGTTTGGGTAAGTATTGCATTTGTGGATTTAGGCACGTTTGGATAGTAAACTAGTACATGTGATGGGTTTCGGTAATTGTTTATGGGTACTAGGCTTTGGATAGCAGGTACTCGTATTTAATATCTATTTATTATATATGTAAGTTAAGTATTAGTTTTAGTAATAATATTTTAAATAATAATTATTTTCTATTGATATTTATATCTTAGGTATAATTTCTATTTTCCAATGTGGTTAGATATTTTCTAATGTGGTTAGAGACGATTTTATATTAAATATAACTTATATATGTTTGTTTTGATGATCTATGTTAAAAAGAAGGCACTAAACATTTTTTTTATCATAATAGATACTAAATCTTTATTTTCTTTCAAATAAAGTTTTTATCTCCTTTTAGCCTTATAAGAGTCTCATTTGGAATTAAATTTTCAAATAAAAAGATTTAACAAACAACAACAACAACAACAACAACAACAACAACAACAACAATAATAATAATAATAATAATAATAATAATAATAATAATAATAATAATAATAATAATAATAATAACTAGTAAGTATAAATATTTAGCCATTTTTAAATATTTTAACAATATATACACACATTCACTTTTTTGAATATTTTAAATATCTTAAATTTAGTTTGATACAAAATTCTGTTTAGTATATCATTTTCTACATAAACAGTATATTTTGGTAACTTTTGAGAAATTAACATAATTTTTGTAAGAGGTCATTACGCTTAATTACATGAACTTTCACTCAATCCTGGTTTTGCACGTGAACTAAAAATTCTACGTCCAATATACGAACTTTCAGCTATTGATTTTTCACACGAGGCACATTTCCGGCAACATCAAGACATAGTCTTTCACCATTGAAGGCCTCCAACCCCAATTGATATGCAACTGGATACGTTATAACTATATATTAATCATGTACATATGTAGTTGGATCTTCATTTAGAAATTAAATAGCAAAAATTGCACGTACACATAGATTCGAGGTCGTCGGAAGTGTTTGTCATGTGAAAAATTAGAAATATTAAAAATTCATGTATTTCGAGGAATAATTTTAGTTCATATGCAAATCTAGAATTATATAAAATTTCATATACGTGGACACAATAACTTTTTTTATAATATTCGTTGTTTAGCATTTTTTAAATTAACTTATTTGCTTACGTGTCAACCACGTCAGATGTTAGAATTATGCATGGATGTCTTAGTTATACAAAATGATTAACTTATTTGTAATTAAAATGATTAAAAATCATGTAAAAAATCAAAATAATTTGTAATTAACCTAATTATCTAAAAATAAAATAATTTTCTCTCTGTTAAAAATAAAAATAAATAAAATCATAATTTAGTTAGAAAATTTAAGATAAATCTCCCTTATTTAAGCTCAACTACTTAATTCTCTACATGCTCCAAAATAAAATTATGCATGGATGTATTAGTCATACAAAATAATTGATTTATTTGTAATTTAAATGATTAAAAATCATGTAAAAAATCAAAATTAGTGTATGGGTCGTGTTTAACCTAATTATCTAAAAATAAAATAATTTTATCTCTCTGTTAAAAAATAAAAAGATAAATAAAATCATAATTTAGTTAGGAAATTTAAGATAAATCTCCAATATTGTTTAAGCTCAACTACTTAATTCTCTATATGCTCCAAAATAAAATTATGCATGGATGTCTTAGTTACACAAAATGATTAATTTATTTGTAATTAAAATGATTAAAAATCATGTAAAAAATCAAAATTAGAGGGTCGTGAATTTTAACCTAATTATTTAAAACTAAAATTATTTTATCTATCTGTTAAAAGAAAAGATAAATAAATTATAATTAAGTTAGAAAATTTAAGATAAATCTCCCTTATTTAAGCTCAACTACTTAATTCTCTATATGCTCCAAAATTAGTTATTCCAATAAACTCTAAAATTCGAATATTCATTCTGTAAAATAAACTTATTTTAATATTATTTTTTGCTGCCAACGCTAATTACTAACGAAGACTACATGCCTCTCTCCCTCTCTCTTCTCAATCTCTCTCAGTTGGAAGAAATGGATGCTTCTGAATCTACTCTGTCCACCTATCCTCCCAGCCCCCCTCTTTGAGGTACCTTCTCTCTCTAACCCTCAATTGCATCTTTTTTCGGTTTTTTCTGCTTGTTTGCTGAGCTGAGGAATTATTCGAATTTATTTTGGTGTGTAATGTTTCAGCCCACAACGCCATTTCTACCTTGCTGTGGATAGACTCCAATACAAGATGGTGGACGAAGCATTCTCTGATTTTTTAATTATCTATCTGTTTGTTTGTTTTTCTAAGGTTCTGAATTAACTCTGGACAGTTTGAGTATTGTTGAATTCTGTTATGAATTGGAACAGGAAACGCTTTTGGGCCTTGTAGGCATGGCTGGGAGGCGTCCTTGTCTTCCGATGATTGTATGCTGCAGCACTAGAGATGAGCTCGACGCCGTCTGCTCCAATCTCTCTAGCCTATCATCTTTTGTTTCTGTATCCCCACTAGTATGATCTTTCTTTTCTTGCTTTCTTTAGGTACCTGATTAAGATTAGGTGTCTTTGATGCATAATTTTGCTTTATTGTCATAGTACAGCGACCTTCCGGAAGTTGATAGAGCGGAGGTTTTGGACAAGTTTAGGCAGGCCACTACGAGATGGAATAGGTTAGGAAGAGGGGAGGAAGCCGAGAGAGAGGCCGGCGAGGAGCGAAAATCACATGTTGTCGTTGTTACTGACGCCTGCCTTCCGCTTCTTGGCTCTGTTGAGGTGCCTCTTTGTGCTTGCATGTTGATCAACTATGAGCTGCCAACGAAGAAGGTGCATTTCTTTAGCTAAAATATTTATACTCTCTCCTTCAATAGGATTAGATATGTGATCCATCAGTTTTCTGTGAGCGAATCAAATGCTGATCTTGTCGAGGATGAAGAGCTTATCAATTTCAATTTGCTTCGTATGTTCATTCTATAATGATAGGCTGGACTATAAAGCTATGTTCATAGGTACTTGATAGTTGATTCTTCCAATCTGGTGGAATATTGTTTGGTCATATTTCCCCACTCTCTAGGAGCTATTGCTAGTCTGGATATTTATTCGTGCTACTACTGGCTGCTTTATTCTTCTCTGATTCTGCACATGTATCCTCGCAATAACGTTTTGTCTGTCCCCAGTAAGCATCAAAACAGAAAAAAGTTGCCTAGATTCTCCTATCCAAATATCTTCTTGAATGTATAGATCCTGGAATAATGTGTGTGCTGTGTGCATGCTTACGCCCCCTTCATAATTTCAGTATCTTTCAGTCTTCAGACCACGCTTTGTTCTTTTGATTAGAAATTTGGGGCCATGGGAATGTCTTTGTATAATTGTTTGATAGGATCACATTGTGAAAGCATTCCTTACTCTTATTCGAGTGAGAGGTCAATCATGATTTTTTAAAAAACTGAGAGAAAACTCTAGCAATGTTAAGATTGCAACTAAGGGTCCACTGGTGTAATAGCATTGTATTCTTCAATGTTCCACCGTTCTTGTCCGTTGAATTAGAGACTCAGTCAAAGCGTTTGGTTGGGGCTGGGCCCACCAGGCTAAATGTATGGATTAGAGGCTGGTCAATCCCACCAGGCGAAATATATGTACTAAGGGCAGGTCAGCACAAATATTAGTCAGGCTGCAAAATGTTGAGCCCAACCCTTCCTTGCATAGACCACTGGGCCAAACCGGCCCAACCCACTGCACAAGATCAACATCTAATGAATTTCAGAAACAAGCTTTAAATGTTGATGCAGGGATATGAACTAGGGATCATGAGGGTGTTAAGCTAACACTACAGTGAGTATACTAAAATGAACCTTACTATTATATTTTAAAGTTAAATAAAAGATACACTTACAGTTCATTCGCTAAGAGTGTATAATAAACCAATGACACCTTAATATCTTATTTGCTTGCAAACACCGGGGCCTTTTATAAAGAAAATGCATGATATTATTATACAAATAAGTGTGATTCTGTATACCACCTCTCTCGTGGGATGTTTAATACAGAACATGATTATAACATATATTAATTTAATTTAGACTAAATTAACCCTAATCACATCAATTAAATTTTAAAATCATATGGACATTTTAAGAATTGAAATTTAGTTGCTTTTATTGATGGAAAATGGAATTTAGTGCTTTTCACCTGTAGACAATGAAATAGAGGAATGCTTTTTGTTTGTTTTCATGTAATAATATCTCATTACATAGAAACAATGTTATTGCTGGAGAGCTATTCTTTGAAGCCCATTCTTCAATGTAATCCTGATTTGCAGTCTTGTCACATGATTTATTGTGTAACCATTTCTCTCTGTGACTTTGTAACATTAAAAAAGTGATTATGCTCGCCTGCAGGAGACCTATATTAGGCGCATGACGGCTTGTTTGTCAGCAGGTTTGTTTTAATTAAAGGAGTCTGCATTTGGAAGAATGTTGGGCTGATGGGGGTGACTATATGTTCTTCTATCCTTAGTTTTCACTTCCGAGTCATGAAAAAATTATGGGAATATCAGTTTCATGTTTCAACATGTTTCAACATTTCCCCTTCCTTTCCTTTGCATCATGTTTTTGCAATTTCCTTTCATATTGAAATGATATGGGCGTTTTTTTTCTTTTTTCGTGAGCATAAAGATGGAAAAGTGATTAGCATGGTTGTTGGAGGAGAAGTAGTGATTCTTAAAAACCTTGAAGAGAACAGTGGTCTTGTCATCGCTGAAATGCCTATAAATGTAAGTTTCTTTTCATGTTTCATGTAAGTTCCAATGATATTTTCTCTTATTTGGTGTCAGAATATGACTCATCATTCTTTCGAATTGCAAGTGTGGCCGTCAAATTTAGTTTTCAAACGATTAAGTATCATGATTTATATATTCCTGTCCACAATATCTGATAAATGACAAAGTGTTTGATTTAAGCAGATCTTTGAGATGATTTGAAATATCAACCTTCTTGGAGTGTCTGAAGAAACGTAAGGTTTAACACACATGCCTTCTCAAGAGGTCATATTTCTTATAGTTTAAAATGCTTTTGGCATCATGGCATGCAGTGTCAGGTCTGGTTCAATGTATGAATGTATTTCTGAATGTTTATTTTAATATTTTCTAACAATGTTATAATCTTGTATGCACCAATTATGAGAAATGTGATGCCATCTCCAGGTTTTAAATATACTTGGTAGGAGTTTGTTGTCGATTCTGTGTCATAGATTTCCAGTTCTTTCCTACCTTCAAGAAGTAGAAGCTGTTGCTGGCTGAAAAGCTTGTGTGGAAAAATTTATTTCTGGGATAAGTGGTAGAACCGATGTGTCGTTTTCACCAAAATAAATCGACACTCGGTCGGTGTGCCCACATTGCACGAGATAGCGATCAGATTCGACACTCGGTCAAGATGCCCAAACCGCATGAGCGAGAAGCAAAATCGTCTCCCAAAGGATTGGCGAGAATTTCTACAATTTTCCACCTATAAAATAAGTTGTGATAAAAGACTAAACTATAAAATCGAAAATAGCAAATAAGAAAGGTATCCAGATGTTTGTTTGTAAAATATGATGAGGTATCCGGTTCAATTAATTCCACTCTAGCTTAGACAAATCCGATCCTCGATGCAAATATAACTTCAATTCATGCAAACAAACCGGTTATGATCACCGAAGACACTTCTGACGCAATCTTATCTCTCCTTAATTTATCGGTAATTAGGAAGACACTTCACTAACTACTTCTCTAATCGATCGTCAACCGTAGAGACACTCTATAGATTTAATGAGCCGACGACTTTAAAAACTAGAAACCCGATTCAAAACCGATAAACTCGACACGGGATTATCGAATTAAGGATGTTAAACTCTCGACTCGATGAATCACTTTACCACTAATCAAATCTAAACCACAATTACGGATGGCGATTGATTGGCTACTAATTAATTCCGAACTACTAAATATTTGCGACTATCTAGCAGAGATGAAATAATTAACGACAATAAACACAGAGAATAATAGATGCGTGCATAAAATTAAAGGATAAAACCGATTAGATCTCACGTAACGTGTCGCGCTAGAGCTTCCTTAATCTTCACCGGAATGAAAGAGATTAGCTAGAACTCATAAATGAATTCAAGCTAAAAATCATAAGGAAAGCAATGAATGAAAGAAAACAATAATATTAATTAAAGCAAAACTTTTCAATTGGAATTCTCCAACTCAATTCTGGACGTCTATTCCTTGCGTGAATGAGAGAGTGAATGGAGAAAAGGGATTAAGGCTATCCTATATGGAAAATATCTCCAAAATAAATCCCTTCCCATAAAATCTAATAAAATCCCTATAAAAAAGAAGAACTAATCTAATATAATAAGGAAACAAAAAGATACTTCAAAATAATAACTAAAGAGGCCCAAATCAATATTTGAGGCCTATTACATAATTAAACCTCGTTTGATATCACAAGGTCTTCAAAAATTCATTTAATTCACGTCCTTTTCGTCAAGTCCAGTAACAAAGGCGGTATGGGCATCTTGCACAACCTTGAACGTCGACTTTACTTTAGATATTCCAAAACTCTTCCAATTTGATGTTAATTCTTCCAAAATAATATCAACACCTACAAAATCCACAAAATATGCAATTAGCTTCATAGACTATGATTATGTAGATATTAAGCATTTAAACTCATCAAAATCACCCAAAATATACGTATAAAATACGTCTAATCAAGAACCTAACAAACTATTACGCCCAACTTTGCTAACATAGGGC
Organism: Salvia rosmarinus; assembly: GCA_036937905.1. Classification (NCBI taxonomy): domain Eukaryota; kingdom Viridiplantae; phylum Streptophyta; class Magnoliopsida; order Lamiales; family Lamiaceae; genus Salvia; species Salvia rosmarinus. The sequence goes on along the minus strand of CM072815.1, from coordinate 96,094,952 downwards.
TAGAGTTGCAGCTGGCAAAATTTGTCAAATATTCAATAAATTTTCAATTGCCCAAATGTACAATCGACAAGGTTCTGAACTCTCTATCGTATCTGCTCTGCTGTTAAACAGCACAAGAGATAAGAAAATGCTTTTCCAGGAGGAAGACTTGTTTCTCCTGTCATCATTTGTGGTTTCACACAAAGAACAGTCAATGCCTTCCAAATAGACTAAAGAAGAAATAAATAAACAGAAAGAGGAGAGGAACCAATGCTAATATTGAGAATTTTGTAATTCTTGGCTGCTAGAATCATTAAAATCTTGATTCCAAAAATGGTTGGATTTGAGCAAAATATTTTGGTAGATAATTTCAACAAATAGACATTCTTTGGATTTTGGGATCCTCTACTAGGACTAAAAGGTAGACCTTTAATTAGTAACCTACCTGAAGAAGTCCATGAGTTGTTATTATGATTTTGAAATTCTCAACTAGAAACCGATCAACATCCACAATCTTAATGATTTCAACTACATTATCAAACTCTTCTGGTTTGTCGCAATAAGATTCAGTTACATTGCATCATGCCTCTTCTATTTACTTCTTTCCCAAACATCAAGTCGAAGTGGTTGCTTGGTTAGAATAAGGTAACGGGAAATGGAAAGATAATGATAGCAGTGGGGAATGATTTTGTTTTCCCCGACATAGGGGGTATGGCCCACTGCCCAAACTGAGAAATCAAAACACTCTTCATGCAATGATACCTTGTTACCCAGCATCTCCTTTTTATCCTTTCACCGGAGCAACACCTAACCTTTCTAGTACATGAATTTGAGAGTGTGGTCTCAATTGTAAGTATATCTTGGGTTTTGATAAAATATCTTGATTCTTGTACAATACATAAGTCATGGCCTATGTCAAAATACTAAGTGGTCTTTCCTGCCTTAAATGTTGGCAAACCAAAAGGCCTGGGGGTTGCACTTTTGCCGGCAAAGCAAGAAGGTAACTGCATTAGAATGATTTGAATAGTGTCCTTGTACTAAATTAATTCATTCTTGGTTGTACTCTAAACTTTTCTGATCAAAACCGAAAACATTTCATGACCAACAAAGTTGGACTTTGCTAAAGTCTACATGTTGTGGCTTGCATGTTCATTTCAGTTGTTGGCATCTTATTGTGATTAGTGGCTTTCTTCTCTTGGTGCTCCTTTGACATTCAAATTGAAAACTTAAGAAGTACTCTAAGTACCTTCATATCTGTAAATCGGGAACTTAAACGCTTACATTTCTATTTTCTAGAGTCTGATACTATTTACATTGCTGCCAAAAGATGGGCCTTGCTTCATATGAGTTGTGCCTGTATCATATGGAGGGATAATAGGGAACCAGGACTTATTTTAGGAGGGAGTTGATTATGTGATGCTTTTACAGTGAAACTTAAAATAGGCCCACTTCGGATCCTGTTATTTGAATGTTTTGCATGTTCTTCAGCAGGAAACTAGGCCCAGCATTAGGTCCCCACAGATGGTGAAATGTAGCTGTTATAAATCTCATATAGGGCTCATAAGTTCTATTTCCAGTTGCTTATAGCCTTGGGAATCACTCATATTTTATCCATTTAGGAATTAGGATAGATAATTATTCTTCCACCCTCAGCATTATGATTGATGCTCAGTGATTTATTATGTGTTATAAATGGTTATTCAGTAGTTGAAGATATTGTTGCTTATTGCTTAGTTTTTAATATAGAAAAATGAGGTTGTAAAACTCCGTTTAATATAGGAAACTATGTCTGAATATGTCTTTTTCTTGTATTAAATGAGTGACTTTTGCCTTTTTCATCTTTTCAAACTGTGTTTACTTGCCTCCCCTGCTTAGCCTTTTGGTACTTTATACTGAACAGTACGAGCTATATGTACTGAAATTTTATTGGAGATTATGGTTTGGAAGCTTCAAAGCTTGAAATGCGACTTCAGAATATGATTTACACCAATCCACATATTGGAAAAAATGTTCAAGCAATATACTGAAATAATTCTGCCTTCAATTCAGAAGTATGGATTCCTGATACTGCCTTATAAATAGTTGCTTCCTGCAGACTTATCGCTTAACTTTAATGAACTTTTTATTTTCCATTTGCAGCACGGACGAAAGTCTCTAAATAATTTAAGACAGGGAGACAATTGCTAGATCCTTTTGATATGTAAAGAAATCCCAAGCACACCAACAAGATCCCTTCTCGTGGTGGGCTTTTTTTTTTTTCCTTCTTCTTCCATTTTCTTCTATGCAATTTGCACGCTAGCCCATTTCTTCCCGAATGGTGGAAAATTTATTCGATTCAATGACTCCCAACTCCCAAGTATTTCAGTTAGAAATTTAGAATAGAAAAGCATCAACTTGTCTTGCTTTGTTGATCAGCTGTGAGAACAAATATCTCATTTGCTAACGCTTTCTGAATTGCACAGAAAGATGCGGCGAGAATAAACGAGATGTCCAATCTTTGGAGATCATGTTAGTAAAGTCGGTATCTTCTTAATTTGATGGATAAATCACACTAGTATCAATTGGGGTATAAAATCGACAGTATGGTAACGATGCTTTGATGGCGATGCTCGACCCATTTGGAGAAACGAGACCCCAGAAGCGGGGATATATTTGATAAATACAAGAGTGTAGATAAAATTTAATGAAAACAAAAAATAAAAAGGATAATAAAATTAGCGTAATTTTTTTTGAATGTTTCTCAATACTAGTCTTCGTAGTCAATAAGGGATCCAACCTTAAAGACCAAAACTACTCTAGTCCTTTGTCATCTTATTCGGTAGTGGCATCCACATCAATTAATCGAACATCATTGTTTTAATGTATTGTGAACATAAGGTGTTTTCTTTTTAATGTGTGATCATATTATATAAGATTATTTCACAAAATTATATGACATATGTATATATATATATATATATATATATATATATATAATTGTGAAGTATAATGTGCATAAAATGATAAAATTATAGTAAAGTAGATATTAAAATAGAGTTATGTAATAAATCAGTATAATTTCGAGATATGTCGACATATGACAATATTATAAAAATATTTAATGTTTAATTTTATAATGTTATAGTATAGTGCATTAAATAATAAATTATAAGGGCCATCGAGCACCCAAAGCTAGGCCCACATCCTTCAAATGTGTCTCCAATATATAAAATAATAACATTATTGGAAAACTGATATTCCCTCCGTCTACAAAAACAATTATAGACATAATGAAAAGATTTTTTTTTTGAAGAACTAGAAAATAATTTTTAAAAAAATCGATTAATCACTTTGAGACTCTCTAGACTCTAGTCTCTAGTCTTTCTTATATTATTTTTATTTTATGAAATAATAGATTGATAGGGTTAACATATGATATTATTATTCACAATTATAGTCATTGTTTTCTACTTTTTAATTTTTATATTAAAATTTCACTAATTTCTTATAATACGATTTTCTAATTTTTTATTTCTATTTCACTTAATATCTTATAATATAGTTTTATGAAATAATAGATCAATGCTCCTTTTGATTCTTTTTATTTTTTTTTATTTTTTTTGTTGCTATTTCCTTTTGTGTGTTTTTTTTTTACTTTCAACTTTTTTTTTAATTTTCATTTCATCTAATAGTATCTTATAACATAATGTATTATAATATAGTTTTATGAAATAACGGATTGATGGCATTTTGTTTTTTTTCTTTTGTTGCTATTTCATTTTGTGCTTTATTTTTTTGTTTTCAATTTTATATTTTTTATTTCCATTTTATCTACTATCTTATAATGTAATGTACTTTGATATAATTTTAGTAAATAATAAATCGATGTGGTCAACATATAAAAATATCTCACAATTATAGTCATTCATCTACATTTTCTAATTTTTAATCAAATTTCACTAATTTCTTATAATGTAATGTTCTATTGTATAATTTATGATTTAATCACTCGATGTTATTACAATCATTTATTCATTTGCTCTAAATTTTTATTCCAATGTTACTAATTTCTCTAAAAATAAAAGAAAGAGCAGCAACAAAAATAAAATAAAATGAAATAAAATAAAAATAAAAAAACTAGAGAAATATAATCTAGTCATAACGATGTTTACTTTGTTATGATATTGCTAATCGTTTCTGTATTCTTCATTTGAAGCAATAATACATCCCTTTTTGTGGCCTACCCTCTTCTGCTGCCCCTGACTCTCTGTGCTGTATCATTATAAGAGCAGTGGCTACTGATATCTCTTTAATCTTCAGCATCGAGTTTTGCTTCTTTGAGCTTTCAATCAATTTCCCCACTCATAATGATATTTTTTACTCGTTTTGCTCGCACCCCACAATGCATTGCCCTTCCTCACACTAGTTAGACGGAAATCCCTTGACTTCGCTTATGCCCTTATGCAGTAAAGAAAGCAAGTGAGGCGGGCTTCCATTCGAAGTAACATGATTCGATGTTGCATCATTTTCAACTCTTATCGGGATCCGACCTTTTTTGAGAAAAGGTCCCATCCTTCAATATCATGATTGGGTCGACCAGGCCAGATCATGAGTGAATAGAAAATCGAAAATGTACATAGCTGTTCCAGCTGAAATACTTGGAATAATTCTACCACTTCTACTAGGAGTAGCCTTCTTAGTGCTAGCTGAACGTAAAGTAATGGCTTTTGTGCAATGTCGACCGTTACTTCATTCAGGATGTCAAATCTAATTATTTAATTTGGACATAATGAACTACATAACAGTCCAACTTTGTTTACATTGAAGGAAAAGGATGGATTGGATCTTGACTAGATATTGTTCATTTTCTTGAAATTAAATGTGTGGGTAACCCAAGACCCTAAATTATTTGCTTAGGGTGATAGATAGATGATATGTATATTCCCACCCAAAGAAGGTATAGTTTATCTATTTATTTATTCTTTATGCATCAAAGCATATATAAGGTATTTATCTATTCATATCCATTATTCTATATATCCTACTAAACTAAATATCCACCAAATTACCAATTTTGAAAGTAAACAAGAACCTGATGGAGTTTCATAAGACCTCAACTTAGTCAATTTTTTTTTTGCAGAATGGCATAATTTGAACACCGGTTTCTTTCTTCTTTATAAGGACATAGCGTCTCTTCATAATTCAAGTTTACAAATGATGTTCCATTTTTGTCTTTGGCGTGAGAATTTTCACCAGGTGTGAAAAAGTTCAAATTTAAAATTGTTGGGATTAATATTGTCTAGGTGTTGGCTGGGGCGGATCCAGAAGTTGATGATGGGGTGAGCTGAAAATAAATACTCCGGAGTATTAAATATCATAAATGCTAAAATATTTATATGTTTTCATAAATTGTCTTGCGAGATTTCAATATACAAAATCCATCAATAATTGAGTTTATATTTATATTTTTAATAAAATTTCTTTCAATATAAACCCTTCTTTAACGTAAACTTTAGGAAATCCATCAACCAAACCACTAGCAAAATTTGGCTGCGATTGAACTTGAACTTTGACAGCTTCGAATGGGCAGAGAGCAATATCAGCAAACACTTGAGCAGATGCAGCGCTGACGAAGAATATGACACATTTGTTTGGCTAATTTTTCCGACTCGTATGAACCTTTGAGGATTCAGACAAATAGGGTATTCCAAAAGCATCAATATACGCGTTCAAAATAGTAGGCACACAACAATAAGGAGACACAAAATTTTAGCGTGTAAAACCTCTTAAAATGAAAGAGAGGAAAAAAACCTAAGAGAGAAAAAAACCACGTGACTATTAGAGTCGTTTAAATTCACTATAATCAACAACGGAACAGTACACAATCTTCTCTAAATTATATTAGAGGCATACAAAATATCATACACTCGAAAATAAGCACATCAAGATGTATGAAATCAAAATCGAGCAAAGATCAAGAAAAACATTACCAGAAATTCTCTTCTATTCAGATCGACAAAAGCCGACCTTCGAAACACAAAATCCGATCTCCACCGTCCAAAACGTTGGCTCAGATACTGTGAAGCTTCTTTCCAAAAATCACAGTGATCTAACGGTTCAATCCCCAGAAAACGGAATTTTTCTGAAGCTGCGCACTGAAAATCCGAGAGAGAAAAAAAAAGTTATGAATTTTTCTGTTTTGGCTACTTCAATTTCTCCCTTCAAAAATGGTGGTTGATCCTTTTCATTCTTATAACCTTCTTATGGGCTTTTCTCATGTGTCAAAAATATAAGAAAATTCAATAATAATAATTTTGTTTTAATTTTTTAATTATTTTGAATTAGACTAATTTTGAATTGGACTTAATATAATACATAAACGGAAGAAAAAGTTTTGGGCTTGCACCGAGCTGGTGCCCGATGCAGCCCCCTAGATCCGCCTATAGGTGTTGGGATATATGGGATGCCCTTATGAGCAAATTAAAATGCATTTTTCCGACCATGCCACTAGATATAATATTGTTCCATTTGTCAGAACATGAATCAAGAAAGCTTGACCACTACTTATTATAATTTAATGAAAGCTTATGGATGACGCACCATTAATTTTGCCAATTAATTCAAAAGGCATAAGATGCGAGTGAATAGCTGCCACATTTTTCCATTTGCTACTTGCAAACGGATTCTTCCACCACTAAAACAAGAAGTTATTTTGATGCATAAGCATTACAATATATACTCCTACCTAAAATTGAATAAGCCGCTTTCACGTATGACTGTGTTGGCCTAGTGATAGATTGGTTAATGTTTGAGGCCAAATATCTTATGTTTGAGTTTATCGTGACGTGTCCTTTAAAATAATATTCTTGAAATTTGAAAGAACAAAAAAATTTGAAGGCGTCGCTCTGCCACATGCATTGACGTACAGTGTCAACGAGATGGAAAACCTAATGCAATACGTGCAGCAGCAATTGCATATCAAGATTTATGTTGCTTCTTTTTCCTTCTCTTTCATCATCTTTCTCAAAAATTGTATAATTTGATTAATGATAAATATTCTATGCTTATCAAATTGAAGATCGTGAATCTTCGGTATTTCTATATTTCTCATCAAGATGTCCTTTTTAACCAATCTATCTAATTTTTAACATATTAAAAATAATGTATTGATAAACAAATTAAAAGTCTGAGGATTTATTCAATATGTCTACTTTAAGTATTAAATCCAGATCGACTTAGATTTTTAGGCAATTTTCCTATGTCATCAAAATTAGTTAGTGGTTATAGACGGTTGGGATCCTAGTGGTCCAATATTTCTGCCTTCAATCTTATCCCACTATCAAATTTATTATTTTAATAATATTTATTGTAAATATAGAAATTATTATAATGTAATAGACCACAATGGACATTAATTATAAGTTAAAATTGAAGCTTACAAAAATTATATACCCATAATAGCTTGTAACTTATCGAACTTTGGTTAAATTCGGTGTTACCCACTACAAAAAGACTATGCATATAAGTTACTCCCTCCGTCCACCAAAAACGCAGATTTAATTCTTTTTCATTCATTCACCAAAAATGTGCACTTTCCTTTTTTGGAAACACCAATTTTAAATTTTTACCCTCAATTTATCCACTTATTTACAAAAAACACTCATGGCCCACCTTTTTACACTCACATTCCATTAATATATTCATTTATTATCCCAATGACACACCTTTTTATACACTTTACTTTACACTCATTACAGTTTACTTAAAACACGTGCCACCAAAAACGATGCACGTTTTTGGTGGACGGAGGGAGTACTATTCATTTGGGTCATTTTTACCATTCAACTGAATTCTGGTGAATAGATTGGTGATGATATCATCAATCTTGTTTAAAATGAAGCATAAAACTGGAACATTAATTACATACTCCCTCCGTCCCCCAATTTTCTTTCCAGTTTTCTTTTTTGGGATGTCCTCCAATTTTCTTCATATCTATTTATGGTAACTATTTTTTCAACCGGCCCCGAAATTTTTCGGGCCTAAAAATATGAAGCCCAAACCAACCCCGGGCGGGCGGGCTTTTTTTAGATAGTTTTTTAATTCTTTTTAATATATAAAATTAATATTTTAAATTAAAAAAAAATTACTTAATTAAGATCTCATAACTCCTTAACTTAAATAAAGGAATATTTTGAGCTTACTTATTCTTATGATAATGCTTCTTGTATATCTTGATCTATTTATGTATTCATGCGATGATATTGTAATGCAGTATGATTTTAATTCTTTAATTTAAGGAGAAAAATTAGTTATTACAAATCAAAGATAAATGATATTATTAAACGTTAATCCCATTTATACATATACAATAATAGAATAGAATAAATTAATTATATTCTATATATTTAAGATCAATGATTCAAAATAGATTTTACATACTATAAGATCATTAATCATCAATGTATATATTTTGGAGATCATTTCTCTTAGGAATTATTTTGAATGATTTATGAGGTTATTATTTTTCCGAATTTATTTTCCCGACCAAGATGTGAATTAGTAAGAAAATTGTTACTATAAAAATAAATAATTATATATAATTAATATTATTAAAAATATAGATATGTATATTAAATAATATTATAAATATATATATTTAATAGAAATCAGGGCTTTTTAGCCCAAAACTGGTTTTGGCCCGAACCCGGTGAGGTCGGGGTTTTTTCTGACGGACTTTTATGCCCGATTTTTTCGGCCTTTAATTTTGAAGCCCAAACCCGGGTATCCCGGGCGGGCTTTCAGCGAGCTCATTTTTGGCTCTACTCAACAACCCATTTATTTACAATTTTACCACATATGGTCCACTACTAACTAATTTAATATTACACTATTGTGGGACCCTTACTCTACTCATAATATATTTAATAACTTTTATTAAAACTCATGCCGAATATTCCCAAAATTAGATTTGGAGAAGGGAGGGAGTATTAGTTAATAATTACTGATTTATTTCTATTTCTTATACATAATAGCATCCTCGTATAAGCTGTGGTAACCTCAAATCTAAAATTGGGATATGGAGAAGGAATTTGATTCTGTAGGAGTTGGCCTAAACATGTCTTATATTGGCCTAATTTCACTAATACGATCACTTTCTAAGTGGTAAAAATGCACACTAGGATTCTCCTAATATTTAATAGAAGCATTTTGCATTGCGGTACGACATAAGGTTTTATTTGTATTATGGGAGGGGACAAATGACCGTAATATATACACATTTAATTACTCTAATATATCAATAAAAAAATTGTGTGAAATCATCTAACCGTCAAGATTCGTCAAATGACATCCATACTCATATATCAAAACTCAACCTTTTGGTAACATTATAATGTTGACAAAACTTGGGTATTTCCGCTTCACCGTAGTTCTACCTTTGTTTTTGTTAAAATGATTATATATTAATTATGGTGCGTAAAGATAATTAGATTTTATTAATGTATAGTTAAATTTATTAATTTTTAATTATAATTTTAATTTAAAATTAGAATTTATTAATTCATAATTATGGTTTATTAATTCATAGTTGAGGTTTATTAATTCATAATTAGGGTTTATTAATTCACAAGTAGGGTTTATTAATTCAAAGTTAGGGTGGGTTTATTAATTCAAAGTTAGGGTTTATTAATTCATAATTAGGGTTTATTATTCAAAATTAGGGTTTATTATTTTCAATTAGGGTTTATTAATTCAAAATTAGGATTTATTAATTTCAAATAGGGTTTATTAATTCAAAATTAGGGTTTATTATTTCACAATTAGATTTTATTAATTCAAAATTATTATTTATTAATTTACAATTAAATTTTATTAAACTAATTAATTTTAATTAGAATTAAGTAATTAATTAATTAATTAATAGGGGTGGTCTCACTGTGCGCGCGCACAGGAGACCATCCCTATAATGGTTGGGATTTGGTTGCGTAGAATCTTACAATACTTGATCGAGATCTCATACAAGATTTCTCTATTAATAGAAAGGCTATCGAAGTTTCACAAAAAAACTCTTGTGTATCCATTCGCATATTACGAGGGGATACAAATATCATTTATTCTGAAGAAAAATATCATTTATTTTTTTACCTTATAATTAAAAAGTATCGTTTACTTTAAAGAAAAATATCATTTGTGAAGAAAAATATCAATATCCGCATATACGGACGTCCGCAATAGGGGACTATCTCTTGAAGTTTTAATCTAAATATCATACTTATTTCCATTTTGTTTTAATTGTAGAACATAATTTTCCCTAACTTGGACCGATACGCTTGCAATGAACATTTCCAAACTATATAAGAAATTAAAATATCAAATTATAAATGCAACACTACCGCAAAATGTGTTTAAAAAAAAAGATAAAGTAGATGTTCGCCTATCTTTGTAGGATAGCATAAATACAAATCCTTAGGTGCAAAATCGCATTTTAGTCATTGACCACACAAAGATTTTTTACAAACCGTTTTCTTACGCCTAATTAATTACAAAGCTTATATGGTGGACCATACTTCTAGAAATTGCGCTTCAAACTCTATCTTCTTTTTGGTAAATTAACTACAGAAATTTAAAGGTCACGTCATGGTGGATTCGAACTCGAGACCTTTGACCTCGAGTATTAACCACTCTACCACTAGACCAACACACACACACACACACACCCCTCAAACTCTATCTTTTTTTTTTGGGTCAATTAATACAGAAATTTTAAAGGTTGCGTCACAGTGAACTCGAACCCGAAACCTTTGGCTTCGGACATTAACCATTCTACCACTAGGCCAACACACACACAAAGAAAAACAAACTCTATCTTTTAGTGTTCCTAATATGAATCGATTGTTTTAATAATTTATTCACGAAATTGCCATTGTCATTTTCATCCGTTAGATAATCTTAATGATTGAGATGGATTGTTAGTTCCCAGACTCAAACATGGTGCTTATTTGATCCGTTTTCCTATATACAAAAGGGCAAACTCACAAACAAAAATGCCATTATGGAATTGTGTGTATATCTCCAAGTATGCCATAGTGAAAATTTTCCCTTTTCCTTTTTTTATTTTACTTTTTCTTGCTCCAAAAATGTTCATCTCTTTCTTCTTCTTCTTCTTCTTCTAGGAGTGCACTATATTACTTGAACACGACAGAAGAAATGAAACAATGTAAGCAAGCTTACCCTCAAAATTGAAAAGATTAATGACCAATTTTACTTTCGAAGTCAAATCAATTTTAATCACGTTAGTTTCAACAGCTAAATTGAAATGACTTAAACTATGTAACTTGGTGGGCAGTTCATTAAAAATCTAAAAAAGAATAATCGAGTGCCAAAAAATAAAGATGAAGATAGTTTAATTAGGCCTTTTGCCTAATTAAAAATACTAGTGATTGTAAGTCAAAAGTATCAATTCCATGGGCCAACCCTGATTTAAGACAGAAATTTCGATTCCGTAACGCTTTATTTTTGCATATTTAGATGGTCCACGGTCCACCCATCTTTTCTTGACCTATTTAAATGGTGGTAATTATTCATATTCAACTAACCATTGCTACCATATTCACATACCGGCGAATCGATGGCGATAACAGGCGGCGACACCGCGCGCAGCGTGCCGAGCGGCGGCAAGTACCAGATGACGGTGGAGGAGTTCAAGAGCTGGCTGATGAAGTTCGACGCGGACAAGGACGGCCGGATCAGCCAGAAGGAGCTCCGGCAGGCCATCCGGAACTGCGGCGGTTGGTTCAGCGGCTGGAAGAGCAACCGCGGCCTCGGCGAAGCTGACGTCGACGGGAGCGGGTATATTGATGAGCAAGAGATTGATTCGCTCTTGGATTTTGCTGAAACTAATATGGGATTCCAGTTTTATTATTGATCGAGTAGTACATATGCACGCTTGAAAAATAATCTAGTAGCAAATTATATTGGTTTTGTGTGCTGTATTTTATTTTTAGTTTTCTCAATAAATTTAGTTAGTCATGCACAGGTTGTCATGCACAGGTTGTCATGCCACATTTTATGGTATTCTCCATCTCCAAGAGTTTTTATCATCTATTCTCGATTATCCATATATTTTTACCTGTATTTGGGGTATGATTGTAATTGTCTTATAATATACTCCCTCCGTCCCGGTATTGTTGACTCCTTTTTTTACACGTAGATTAATGAGAGTTATGTTTTGTGTGTAAAATAATGTGTGACATAAATTCGATGCATTTTTAGTGTAAAATTGTTTCCTTATTTGGAACGGGCCAACAATAGTGGATATCCCAAAAAGGAAAACGAACAAACAATAATGAGATATAGGAAGTATCATGGTGTTAAGTGATAGACTAACGTAGGTCTCTGATCGAGTCGATTTTAAAAATTAAGGGATCTATAATTAGACTAATTTCTGAATTTCCTCTAATAGTTATTTGAAAAGATCAGGGTATTACAAAGTAAGGACTCTCAGTCAGCATGACTAGTAATCGAAGCTCAATTTGCGTTGATTTCAGGCAACTGTAAATCTAAAGATACTAAATTAATAAAGTTTTTGGGTCAGCAGGTTTGGACCGGGTCGGCCCGTGAGAGGACCCGACTACTGACTTTAAGAACGAAGCCCAATTAAATTCTTTGAATTGGAAGCCCAACTACCTTTTATTCCTATTAAGGACTTCAAATATGATCTCGGGCCCAAACAACTTTCTTAAATTATTTAAAATCTAAAGAAGAAATAGATTCACATATAAATATAAGAACATATAATTTAATATACAAGGTATATAAATCAAAAATATTGAAACTGCATAAAAAAAATTCGTAAACCCTTTTGTTGGAATTTTAAAGTAATTTATTTCTTTTCTACGATGCATGTATCTTCTTAAATTATAAGTTCAAAATTTATTCTAAAATACTATTAAAGAAAAACGGGATATCACATTTATATCATCAATATCAGAACTATTTACAGAACTTCATATAAATTTGTTTTCACTATTTTTCACATAAATATGCTAAAGGAAAAGATTATTCCATTTAAAGAGACTACCATTTCTCATTTATAATTATACTTTTATGATTTTCTTTTCATGTTTCTTTTAAAGATTCTATTACAAATATCATTTCACTACTTGTTTTTTTTTTGTACAAATTTGAACATATTAGTCATCTTGAAACTGCATGTTAGTCAATGCATCATATCTTATGTTTAGAAGGGGGAAAAAATCATTCTTGTTGAACGCATATCCTTGTGTATATGGCATTGGGAAAATTCTCAGCGCAAAGGTTAGGTATTAATTTGAGTTTGAAAAAGAACTAATCTTTTGATTGGATGCCAAAACCTACTCAGAGGGTGCTTGGCTGAGCTTATAAGTTCTTTAAAACAGCTTATAAGTTGTTGCAAAGTGTTTGACAAAATAAGCTCATAAACAGCTTATAAGCTATGAAAATAAGCTCCAACATCTTATAAGCTCCCCTAAAAATAAGTTGGTCAATATCATAACTTATTTTTTCATAAACTTATAAGCAACCATGAATTTACCAAAATAACCTTATTATAGTTCGTTATTTCCTACATATACACTATCAACTTCACATCTCGTCAATTTTATCTCTCGAATTATGATTTTATCTCTCTAACTCACGATTTTTTTTCTGTAGCTTATAAGATCAATTATCCAAACACTTTAACAACTTATAATCACTTGAGACATTACCTTTTATTAGTTCTTGAAATATCTTATAAGCTCTTGGAGTTCACAAGCTTAGCTAAACAACCCCTAAGCCCATGATGATAGGAATCTTGCAGATTACCGGTATAATTTTCCCCAATTATATGCATATAAGTAGTCTTATTTCCAAGACATTTCTCTACAATTCCAAGAGAAATGATTTTTTTTTTTTGTCAATTAAATACAGAATTTTAAAAGGTCAGCGTCGGTGGACTCGAACCCGGCACCTTTCGACCCTAAGATTAACCACTCTACCACTAGATTACAAAGAAGAATGGTGGTTGAGAGAGAGAGGGATCGTTTAAAAGTGGTTGGAATTTTTGGATGTGAGATGGGTGAGTGGTGACTACGGAGGTCCATCGAATTTCTGACCAAAAGGGGAAACTGGATTCGCCGAGAGTACTTTACTGCCACCGCTCTACATTTATGTAAGAATACCCATTTCCACTTTGTCAGATTGTTTTTCTCTATTTATTTTTTATTTTTAAACCCTTCGTGTGTGTTTTTTTTTCATTTTTCATTTTTATTTTTCCCAACCCTCAACGTGATGCTCTGCCACACGCACCAGCTGTGATATTAGCTGTCATTTTGACCGTTGACTCTTACAACCTTTTTCTCTTTCTCTCTCTTTTTTCCAATGATAATGGATTCATTGCATAATTAATGGAACAATTTAGCAATTAATGGTATGGGTATTTCAAGATAGTTTAGTTTCTCCTGTTACAGATAGGATGCAATTTCATATATAAATATCACAAATCAATTACCTGTATATTTTATAAATATAAATAATGAATGTTTACAGATTATACTAAAACAATTATTAACAGTTTCGCGCATTCCAAAATTGCATCCACCCACTACATCAAGCATGAACATCAGCCACGAACATTTGAGAATTCCACATAAAGGTCGCGTCACGGTGGACTCGAATCCGAAATCTTTGGATTCAGACATTAATCATTTTACCACTAGGCCAACAAACGCACACTCTGACTACTTGAATCTTGAAATAGTAAATGGTTGCTACAAGATTTGTGAAAAAGTATATGCTTGGCTAGCCAGCCAAGAACACAAACATTAGAAATATAAAGAAGTGATGCACTGGTCAAAACAGCTGATCAGCAATCAGCAAAGTCTACTAGATTAATTAGGATATGAAAATTGGGACAAAATACAATATAATTAACCTGAAAAAAAAACAGATAGAGATAATTTCTTTTTTTGTCCAACTTGACTAATACAAATGTGAGATTACAACATGATTGCCACAAACCTGAACAAGAACTCTTCATTCCCATTTGTCCCCCAAAATTTGACAGCCCAAACTAATAATTAATTAACACACCACTCCCATATCCATGCCACTTCAATCAACAAATTCCTACAAAAAAACAATAGTAAAAACAAATTAAACACTAGAAGTAGGAGTGGGTAAGAAGGAAGTGATGGAAAGAAAGAAAACCTGTGAGTTGTTGTTGCATTGGACATCATCATGATGAAAAGAGGAAGTCCTTTTGTCAAGAGACTTGTCATTAGAAGATTTCTTAGAGCCAATGTGGGATTTTCTGAGGCCAAGAAAGCCCCTCCACCTAGTGGGATTCTTGGGGGGCCTCAACGAGAAGCTCTCCTCATTTTCTTCTTCATTCTGCAGCTCGTCACGCAGCGTCGTGGTTTTTCCACCGCTGCAGCCTTCCTTGAGAGGGAGAAGCCTCCCTTTGGAGAAAAGCTCGTCGGCCGACATCATGGAGTAGTTGCTGACGGAGAACTCGAAATCGGAGGAGACCGGGGCGTCTCTGTAGGCCGCCGCCGCGCGGGAATGGGAATGGGAGCGAGAAGATTCGACGAAGTCGTTGGAGAAGGAGATCCTAGGGCTCATGGGAGGCGCCCCAACGCCCTTGTGGTCTTGCTTTTGGTTGTACATATCTCTAAACATGCCATGGAGCACTCACTACCACCACCAACATATGGTGGGAATTTCTCATGCCCAAAAAAAATTAAAAAATCAATTTCTCTCTCTAATAAATTCCGCAGGGGACCCTCCAGCACTGTTGCAGTGCAGAACAGTAGATGTTTGTATTTATATCAGATGAGGGGGGGACCTTTTTTTCATGTACAAATTCTTTTTATTTAATTTCTCTTCAACATATCTCAGACATTTGTGAAATTTAGTCATCTGTGATTTGTTTTGAAAAGCTTAGGCATGTCCCTCCAATTAGTGCTGCTTTGAGGCAGTCACTGTTTAAGTATTTGCAGTACTTCTTGAATTCAAATGGGGTGGAAACAGTTAAAATATCGGTCAAATTCATGGTATGTGTACATTTTTTTCTTGGATATTAATGTATATTGATAGATTCATGAATGTCCCCACTTTTTGAAATTGGAATCTCAAATTGGAATTCTCATCTAGTTTAATTCACCTCAAACTTAAATACACTAACAGATGCACCTAATAACAAGATACCATGTAAAAGTATTTATTATTTTGAAATATATGATGGGATAAAAAGGTATAAAATGAGATGTCTTTTATCATATAAATATCAATATTATGTTTGGTGTGATGCATTAAATTATATATAAAATTTAAATCCCTAAAATATTCTTATAATTTAGGTTTTAATTGATGTGATTAGGATTAAATTAGTCTAATAATAAATGAATATATGTTATAATAATGACCATTATTATGTATACCACACGAGAGGTGGTATTTAGAATCCTATAGATCAGTATATATAATACATTGAAGCAAACAAGATTTAGGATGTCACGTATATATTAGACAACCTAATCACTAGTAGCAAACAAACATACTCTCTCCATCCACAATAAATATATCACTTACGGACACCACAAGTTTTAATAAGATTATTAATGAATGTTGTTTGAACGAAAAAAAGATCCCACCATGTATTAGATCGTGAGTGATAGAAATGATTATTTGATAAATAATGAGTGATTGTTAGATTGAATAATAAAGAGCAGTATTCTGACACAGTATTATTATATTTGCATTGGTATCTTGGAATATAGAAATAAAAAGGAGTCAAGTGTGAAGTTTTGACTAGTACAAGGTGGACAAGGGCAGCAGAGGGGTTATATTTATAAAGGAAGATGTGATGGGTTTTGTCAAGACATGGTAATTTGTCGTAAAGTGTGAGATCTGAGGACCATATCTTGAGAT
Source organism: Salvia rosmarinus (assembly GCA_036937905.1). NCBI lineage: Eukaryota > Viridiplantae > Streptophyta > Magnoliopsida > Lamiales > Lamiaceae > Salvia > Salvia rosmarinus. The sequence continues at coordinate 96,078,047 of CM072815.1, read as the reverse complement.
ACTTTGTGGGAATGAAGCCAATTTGTTAGTTGGCTGAGTTATAGTGCTTTGTGTTGGACATTTTGTGCATCTTTCGGTTTCCATGACAAGGATTCAAACATTCTTAGAAGAGTACTATTTTGGCTATTATTTTCCCACACTCACTCTACCTGAATAATATTCCTCATTCTCCAACTAAATCACGCCATTCATACTTCTTCCTTTTTCGAAGGGTGTGGCTGATTGGTGATTGCTTAGATGTACTAGTTCAAAGTGTGATGTAGTGATGATAAGAAGAATGTATAGCCAATAATGTTTATTGGTATGTTCCCATTTCACTGAAATCATCTTCCTAAAAATAACATTATCAATTAAAATTATTTTTCGACTTCTTTTTTGTATGTTGTGAACTCACGCCTTATATCTTGGACAAGACCGAAGAAATCACACGCTCACGTATTACATGACAAACATGGCCGTATTTATGCTTTCTGGCCCAAGCAAGAATTTGAAAATAGGCCTTTAACGCAAAGAAAATAATATGAAAAATAACATACTATATCAAAAGAAGTACTTCAAAATAGACAAAAAATTCATATCTTTACCAAAATGAAATACGTCTTGACAGGGAGGATTTTACCGTTGACGAAGAGCTCATCGGCGGAGGAGATTTGGAGGTTTTGGCCAAGGTAGACTGATTCAAATGCAAATGGAACGAAGTCCAATGTTGAGATCGTGAGAGAAGGAAATTCAGGGGCAGGGGTGACAACCTGGTGGAGAATTAAAATCCACATCGATTGTCAATATAATATATATATATATATATATATATATATATATATATATATATATATAATAAAACAATGGGCCCCATAATTTTGGGGCCCTAAGCAATGGCATAGTGAGTTTGGCGTTAGTTACGGCTCTGATGACAAATAAACCATATTTGAAAAATCAGGTGTTACAGGCTCAAACCTTACGCTATTGTTTCTTTGTTTTTATGAAAAAGCAAAGCTTACACTATATACTGTGGTCAATAAACAATAATTTTGGTTGGCTCCCAATATATGGTACAAGAAGTAATCTCAACTAGTGATATATCTATCATTATCATGTCGGTAATCACATGTTTCTTTTTATCTGTTATTTTTTAATCAATATCTGGATTGTATGCTGGGATAAGACAAGCAATACCTCTATTAATTTATTACATGCCCAAGGCGGAGGTGGGCATTTCAAAATTTGAATACTAAGTACATTTTAGGCAGGGGATAGATTCAACAGAAAAAGAAAGTCACGGGTTCATCACATGAGATCGCAGACCTTTTATTTTATATTATTTTAACTTTCATAATAAAAAAAAGATAATAAAAAATGTCCTAAACTATCATTTTGTGTTCTAAAATATATGTAATATATTATCAGTAATATTCAAACAATACTTAAACTTTATATTTTTTATCCTAATCTAATCTTCGTTAGTTTTACTTCAATATCTACTTATACTCTAAAGTGTTTTATACTATCAACAACATCCTAAGAGAGTGTTTACTTTTCATGATTAGCATTTTGAAGGATTGATTATTTGATGGATTAAATGTGTGATAAGATATTTTTTTATCTATCAATCATTTGTTTACTACAAAGGATTAGTGAATGATTAAAATTGGGATAAATAATTCTCCGTTTATTTGGAGGATTTTCCAATTCTACATATATTGGTTGGATTAAAATTAATGGAGAACAATTCAAATGATTAAAATAATCTCGATCTTTGGATATCTTCAAATATTAATCCTTAAAAGTTAACACTTGATTAGATTGGATTAATTTTATCTATCCAATCTAATCATGTAAAGTAACAAAGGTTAGATTAATATTTTTTTTTTGAAAATATAGGTATTATTTGGATATTATTGATAGTATATGTTATTTTAAATACAAGCAAATAGTTTGGGGGTACTTTAGATCATTCCCCTTTTATAATTTAGAGTTTCGAATTTTCATATTTTCCAACTAGTCTCTTAAATGGAGATAATGATATGTGTTGATTATATTTTATGGCCTGATTTTAAGTTGAATTATAAAATGACATAACCTTTTAAAATATAAAAAAAATTGACCATTCAAAAAAAATAACAAGTATGACACATGACAAAATTTTCAGCCTCAACAAAAGTGAGTTGGACACCTTTTGGACAAAATAATCATGTTTACCTTTCGAGATTGAAAATTTTATCTCGTGATATATTTACATCTTTTTCAAAAATTCAGTATTTTTCTTTTTACATATTCCAAAAAGTTAGGAGCCTTTAGCAATTCGGGTAAAGACGGATAATTAACCTTAATAATATATTATTTTTTCGACCCCTTAATTATAACTTTTGAAAAATGGATTGCATAGTCGTTTATTCCATTTAAAATCCTTCTGATTTTGTAATCCCCACAAGCATTCCAGGATTTCATCTCAGAGACGTACGTACAATTTATAATATTTTTTGTAACAATTAACATATCGTGGTTCCGAACTTCCATTTAGAGATGTCAATGGGTGTATTTTATCCGAACCAATTCGAAATCGCTCAAAACCCATTAAATTTTAAAGTAACGGTTCTGGTTCCAAACCCGGACCGTTTAGATCCATAGTTTGATGGTCCGGTCCAGTCCGGATCTGGTTCTGATTCCAGAACAAGAACTAATACTTATTTATTGGTTCTGGTCCGAGTAAAACCCGTCTATTGACAAGCCTAAATTTAAATTGGTTCCAGAACAATGAGCTAGTTTTATCCATATCGATTCGAAATCACTCATAACCCATTAAATTATAAACAAACTGTTTCGATTTCAGTTTTGGTTCTTGTCCGGTTCTGGTTCCAGACCCGCTCAGATCCGGAGCGCTTAAGACTCATAGTTGATGGTCCGGATCCAGTATCTAATGGGTCGGTTCCAGAACTAGAACCATTACTTATTTATTGGTTCTGGTCTGTGTAAAACCCACTCATTGACATCCCTACTTCCGATGATGTATATTTACGTTTTGATTTTGTGATATTATGTTTGATATGCGAGAAGATCTGTGCTAATAAACTGATTTAGCCGTATGCAATTTGTTCCTCAGTTACTGAACCATATTTTGTTTTCTATCTCCTTGCATTGCGAATTGCGAACCCTAATTCCAAGTTTATATCTATTTTCACAGTCCTGGTTTTGATGCATCACATGTTATTTTTGCTTATTTCTTTCATTAACTTGTTTCGTCTGGTGTGTTATCTGTTGTAAAGGTCTGTCAGTTACATCAATGAATCATCGATGTCAGACTTAATTAATTATATATTATTTCATTTTCTACTAAATTAACTATATTTTATTTGTCCAGCTTAAACTGTATTTGTCCAGCACACCACAAGCAAAACGCAGGTACTGATTTATATAGACCTCGAATATCTGTTTCCTTCAGCAAATATAAATTGGATGCTTAAATTATGGTTATGATCTTTGAGAGAATTGACCAACTTAACTATTTTAATTTACTTTTCCATGCCTTAGTAGTAAATGGAGTTCAGATAAATTGTGAAATCCTGAGATAAGGATTAATGTCTCATAATATGAAAAGCTTTACAGGTACTCGTGAATAATTTGGTCAATTCTTGATCCTTTGGCATTTTAATTTTATATGTTTTTCTTTTTTGATCATTTAATTATATTGTTAAAGTGATCACTCCATTGAAGTTGGACAATATATTGGAATATGTTGTTGGTGTGTAGGATTATTTGTTGAGAATATTGATGAAGTTCATGGTTGAGCGGCAAATCTCGTGCTTCTTCAATCATATACTGTTATTGGATTTCATTTTAGCTTATGGACAATTGTAATGTAGTATATTTTAATTTCAGATGGAGAATTGTAATGTATTTGCATTGTTACTTTGTATTGATATTTGCTACTTGTATTTAGAATAGAATATTTTGGCATTTTGAACATAATGAAAACATATATATTTTCTGTCTTGTTATTGGATATTACAGGTTTATATAAGTTCTAAATAAAGTAATTAACTACGGTTTCTTTATAAAAATCTTAAACATTAACGATGGTTTTGATTAATTATAGTTAGAGCCGGCAAAATGAGCCCGATCCGAAAAGCCCGCCCGGGATACCTGAGGTTTGGGGTTGATTTGGGCTTAAAAATTAAGGACCCGAAAAAAACCGAGCCTATCGGGCTTCGGACCAAAAAAGCCAGGGGTTTTGGACTAAAAAAGCCCGTCCAATATTTTATTAAATATATATATTTTATAAATTATTTAATATATGTATCTATAATTTTTCAATAATATTAATTATATTTTATAATAAAAGTTTCTTACTAATTTACATACTAGGTATATTTTTTTGAATTGCAACACATCAAAATTATGAAAAAATAATAACTTCATAAATCATTCAAAAATAATTCATAAAAGAAATGATCTCCAAAAATATATAGGCTGATGATTAATGACCTTATAATATGTAAAAACTATTTTGAATCATTGATCTTAAATATATATTTTTGTATAATTAATTTATTTTATTCTATTATTTTAGACGTATAAGTGGAATTGATGTTTAATAATATCATTTACCTTTAATTTGTAATTACTAATTTATTTCTCCTTAAATTAAAGAATTAAAATTATACTGCATTACAATATCATCGTATGAATACATAAATATGTCAAAATAAACAAGAAGCATTATCATAAGAATAAGTACTTATCACTGATTCTTTATTTAAGTTGGAGTTATGAGATTTTAATTATGTATTTAATTAATTTATTTTTTTGAAATTTAAAATATTAATTTTATATATTTAAAAAAATTAAAAATAATCTAAAAAAAGCGCGTCCGTCCGAAAGCCCGCCCGGGGTTGGTTTGAGCTTCATATTTCTAAGCCCGAAAAAATTTCAGGCTGACCCATCCCGAAAAATATAAAAGCCCGACGGGCCCGGGGCCGGGCCGGCCCGCTAGTCTTAATGATGAATTAACTATATTTTAAAAATAACAATAGTCTATTAAATTTAACTACGATTTAATAGAAAATTATAGTCTTAATGCTATAATAACTACGACTGGAAAGAAAAACTTAGGGTTGACAATTTTCGACACGACACGAGAACACGACACGTACACGTACGAAATTAACGGGTTAGTGTTCAGACTTATCGTGTTCGTGTCCTTATCGTGTCGACACGATAAGGACACGATAATTTCATGTCGTGTTCGTGTCGGATCCTTGTCGTGTTCGTATAACCCGATAATTTTCGTGTTGCATTCGTGTTCGTGTCGGATCGTGTCGTTTTCGTATAATTTGATAATATTTATATATATTTAATATTAATTTAATTATATTTTTTATTTTTTATTTTGATTTAAATTTATTGTTTCGTGTCGTTATCCTGTCGTGTCAACACGAAAAAAATCGTGTCATGTTCGTGTCGTGTCGTATCCGTGTCAAGACATTTCGTGTCGTGTTCGTGTTCGGACGGATCCTTAACGGTCGTGTTCGTGTTTGGCCTTATCGGTCGTGTCGTTATCGTGTCGACACGATAACTAACCCGACACGCATTTAATTATCGCTCTAACTGCAGCCTTATTGCTACATATTTCTTCTAAATAACAGCAGTCAGTCTTAATAATAAGTTAACTATGGTTCTCAGATAAATCATAATTATCATAAATTCGCTACAGTTTTTCTAAAAATCTTAGTTTTATCGATAAATAGACTGCAATATTAACAATACGGTTATAAACTGTAGCCTATGGCTGACAATAGAGTACGTACGGTTGTTGATGTAAACCGTAGTAGTAGCCATAAATATAGTACGGTTTTCACGAAATTAGATATGGTTCTTAATCGTACGTAGTCTATGTAAAACAATAAATTTTGGTTAAAAACTGTAGTGTATGTGTATAACCTATCATAATCTATAGTTGACATAGACTACGGTATGTATGTTCATGTATTTTTTTCTCTCTCTAGAGGTACTCTCTACTGTTGCTGATCACATAGACTACGGATTAAAGTCGTAGGGTAAATTCGTAGTAGTGTGACAGGCGATTAAATGTTGAAGTGTATGATGAGATGAAAAGATGCCAAGGTAGCTAAATTTGAAATGGTTGGCAGGAACAGTTTCCATTGCAGGCATTTAATGAAAGCCACAAGAGTATTGTCATTCTCAACTGTGTTACAATGGGGTTTTTTAGAGTTTAAAATTGTTCTCAATATGTTTGGAAAAGCATGTTTCAGTTGGAAGGAAATTTTTGGTAACAATCAAAAATTGAGGAGTACGATCATGCATACATGTTTATTCAATTTTAGAACAATGTGTAGATTTTTCATCTTTATGGCTCCACTACAAAAATACAGCCGATCAGCGACGGATAAAATGCGGGTCGTGAATCAGCGACGGATAAAATGCGGGTCGTGAATCAGCGACGGATTGGCGACGGAATTTTTTTTGCGACAGATCAACGACGTATCATGGCGGGGAATTCTCGCGCGAAGTTTTAACGACGGTATTTCCATCTCTATTCCGTCGTTAAATTTAACGACGGATAGTGTCCGTTGTTAAAATTAATTTTTTTGTTATTTTTTAATTGAATTAACCAATTCTGTCGCTAAACCGTCGTTAAAAATCGGATTATTTCTAATTTTTTTTTAATTTATTTTAACGACGGATACAATCCGTCGTTAATTTTAATTTCGATTTTATTTATTCTCAATAATAATAGCGACGGAATGTCCGTCGTAAAATAGTCTTTAATTTAACGACGAATTCATTCCGTCGTTAATGTAAAATCTTTTTATTTTTTATATTTCAGCGTTAATTAACGCACGGACATACGTGTCCGTCGTTAAATTATTCCGTCGTTAATCCGTCGTTACAAAGATTTTAAATATAACGACGGACTATTCCGTCGCTAATCCGCCGCTAAAAGTTTTATAACAGACGGATTTCTTCCCAATTTCATATCAAATCCTAAACCTCCCTCCCTCCCCTTCCTCCCCAACCCAACCCCGCGCCTGGCGCTCGATCCCGCCGTCCGCCGATCTCCTGTGATCACTGTGCCCGCCTGCCCGCCCTCGCTGACACCCACCCCAACCAACCCCACCCCCAACCACACACCCCACCCCACCTCGTACTGCTCGTGGCTCGCCGCCTGCCGCCATCGCTGCCGCCCACCCCCGACCCCACCCGCCCTAGCCCCGCCCCCCACCACCCCACTTACCCCTTACCCCCCACCCCACCCCGCCCCCGCCGCCCGTGCCGCCGCCTCCCGCCTCCCCCCGTGTTCCCCGCCGCCGCCGCCCGCCTCCCCGTCGTCAGTCGGGTTGGTTTGTTTGGGTTTTTATTTATATTTTATTTTTTTATTTTGTTATATATTTGTTGATTTTATTGAAAATATCAGATATGATGTATTGAATTGATAGTGAAAATATTATATATGATGCATTGAATTGATAGTGAAAATCGAATTGAGTTTACCGAATTGATAGTGAAAATGATACATTGAATGTTAGTCTTGTGATTTGGGCTTGTGAAATTGATAAGCTTCGATGTGAATTGGGATGATAAATTCATCATTTCGTGAGATGTTTTGAGTTGTTAAGTGTATAATTAGGCATATGGTGATGATTTGGTGAAATTTGAATGAGTTTGATTGAATTGGGAATCAAATGGCGATTAATTTTATAAAACTTACTCACGAAATTTTGTTAGAATTGTTATATGAATAAGATGTTTTATAAGTTTCAAAATTGTATGAGTTTGCTTGTTGCTATAATTTGTAAAATCAAAATGCACCCACTTTTATTTATAACCCATGAAAATGAGAAAAATTGTATCACATGAAGTTCTCTTAGTGGAAGATTGGGTATAAGTAAAAGGTATATGTGGTGTTGAATTGTGAATTAAGATGTTTTGAGTTATTAAGTGTATAATTAGGCATATGTGGTGTTTGATAAAATGTCATGATCTTGATCTTGATCATTTTCATTTCTAATTGTTGCGTAGAAAAATCAAATAGCAATCAAAATAAGGATAAAATGAAAATTTTGACATTATTTTACTATAAAATCAAGAATGGGTCTAGTCTCGACGAGACATCGACACGAAAGTCCATCTTTTGTTTCTCGTTTTTCTCTAGATTCTTGACTACACTCGTATCGAACTCAGCTCTTTCAGATTGAATGACAACTCAAACCATCTTCCCGTATTCGATAATGTACGAGTTGTCGTCATTCCTTCAATTTTGCTAAGATAAGCATATAATGAGGATCATCCTCCTCATCGAAATAGAAATTATAATGATAGTCTTCATTATTATATCTTAGCTTTTCATTCGACTTGGTCCTCTTCGCTCATCACATATTCTTGGCGGATGGCACGTACTCCTTGTCCATGCCGCTGTCAGCAAAGATTTTTTATATTATCCGATTCATCGCAGGATAATGATTGTGATTATGAGCGACATTAAGAGCATCCTCACTTCTTTTCAAGCGGGTGAGCATCCTTACTTGTTCGCGGTAAGGATGAGTTTGATGTCGCTCATAATCACAATCATTATCCTGCGATGAATCGTGTAATATCAAAAGAATGTCGCTTGTTCACAAGCATGGACAAACAAGACACGTGTCATATGCCAAGAATATGTGATGAGCGTAAGAGGACTAAGTCGAATGAAAAGCTAAGATACAATAATGAAGACTATCATTACAATTTCGTTTCCAAAGTGAGGAGGATGATCCACATTATATGCTTATCTTAGCAAAATTGAAGGAATACGACAACTCGTATGTAATGAATACGAGGAAGATGGTTCGAGTGTTGTCATTCAACACGAAGGAGCTTTGAGTTCGCATACGAGTGTAGTCAAGAATCTAGAGAAAAACGATAAACAAAAGGATGAACTCAGATCGATGTCTCGTGCGTAGACTAGACCCATTCTTGATTTTATATTAAAATAATGTCAAATTTTTATTTTATCCTTATTTTGATTGCAAAAGGTCGCACGAAAGGAGTTCATCCGAGCAGTTGACTCCACGATAGCTTATCATCAACAAACTATTGGAGATGGAGGCCGATTGCAGTCGAGCGAGCAACACGAGACCGATTGATAGTCGAGCGGCAGAAGAACGCGAGGCATACGAGGCCGATTGCAAGTCGAGCGAGCAACACGAGGCCGATTGATAGTCGAGCAAAGCAAAGAACGCGAGGCATACGAGGTCGATTGCAGTCGGCGCGAGCAACACGAGGCCGATTGATAGCTAAGCAAAGCAGCAGAACGCGAGGCATCACGAGGCCGATTGCAGTCGAGCGAGCAATACGAGGCCGATTGCAAGTTGAGCCGAGCGCGAGATGACGTTCAGCCACGTGATTCAGGCTCGCCATGCGCCAAGAAGAGGCCTTGAGCGCTTCATGGCCAGCCTCCGCTTCCCCCCCCGTGATATCGCCCCGCTTCCCCACCATCGCCATATTTGGGTCAGATTATGAATTTATGAAGAAACAAAACATTTTGTTTGTAAACTTATCGTATGATTTAGAATTATTTGGTTTGTTTGATATTATGACGTGAAATTGTTTTGTTTTAATTGTGTCGCTCGATTTAGAATGATAATGTTTATCATTTAGAATTGGTTTGTTTGGATTGTGTTTGTTTGAAAACAGTGTTTGTTGTTTGTTGTAAACGGCCGTCCAAATAAAATTGAATCTCTATACGTTTGTACATTTAGCGACGGATGGAGACGCTTTCAACGACGGATTTACGATTTAGCGACGGACCGAGACGCTTCAACGACGGATTGGTTACGTGAAATAAAAAAATCATAATTTTAACGACGGATCGTGTCCGCCGCTATATAACGACGGATCACGACGGATTGTCGTCCAATTAACGACGGATTTGCGACGGTATTTTTAACTACGACGTCATTCCGCCGTTAATCCATCGATATTAACGACGACTTAGAGTCGATTAACCACGGATTGTAAATCGACGACCGTTCGGAGGTTGTCGATTAGCGATCGAAACTTCCGCCGCTAATCCGTCGCTAATTATTAGCGACGGACGTAAACCGCCGTTAAAAGATTGCTACTGTGTTTCCGGCGACCCCTTTATTCCGTCGCTAATCCGTCACGATACAAACTAACGACGGATTCGACATGATTAGCGATTTAAATTTTCCGTCGCTATTCGCCTGTTTTTTTGTAGTGCTCGTTTGATTGATAGTATAGGATAAAGTTTGATATAGATGTCTTGTCTTATACTTCATCTGTCCCATTATTATTGGTACGTTTTCCTTTTTGGATTGTCCCATTAAGTTGATTCGTTTTCAAAAAAGAAAACACTTTTTACACTAAAAAATACCTCGAATTTCGTGTCATCCACTACTTTACACACAAAATACAACTCTCCTTAATCTATGTGCAAAAAAGAAAGGGACCTTGAATATTGAGCGGAGGGAGTATAAGCCGGTATCAATAATATATTTGATTAGATGTATTAAATTGTCCGCAAAATATATAAATTATTTTTTTTTTGGGGGTGTGAAATCTTGGTCTTATACAGGCAATTTGGCTTTGTAAAATCGCTCGGAGCTTATAAGTTACTGAATTGTCGTTGGAAAATTATTTTATGAAAACATATTTGCTCTTGAATAAGAATGTGAATTATTTTCGAAATCTTATAACTTACATCGTTAGAATGTGAGCCATGCATACTCTTATTTTAAGAAAATAGATGTTATAAGATTATAATAAGTTGTGTTGAAAAATGTAAATTTGTTTTAAAATGTAAGGGGACCTCAAGATTTTTTATTTATTTTTTAAATAAAAGAGTCTTACTTCTAAGAACTTCTTACCTTTAATTTTGTAACTAAAACCGTCATCTCTAGTATTTTATAATCGAGGCATCCAAAACCTCCGATTAAATATCTTTAAAATAATAGATATGGTTAATGATCGAAAATAAACTGACTTGAATGTGCAATTTTTACACAATTTTTATAACGTTGTGTTGGAAAAACGTGTACAAAAATAGTACAGACTTGCCAGACGTGTTACAACGTAACAGAAATGTAAAAGTAGGAGATCAAACAACAATGAACTTAAAACAGAATTGAAATACAATTGAAACTAAAAACAGTATTCTAGATGCCGAGTCGAGGAGGCCTCTTTCCGCAAGACGAGATACGTCCGGTAGTGCTCTCGGTTGCTCGGCGTATCGTCCCCAAAGATAAAACGGCGTCTCGGTGGTGGCAAGACCAAGAACCAACGAGCTCCGACGAACTAGACGGAAGCGAGGACTGAGCTTGGACACAAAATGTGAATGCAGAGAATGCACTTATGTATGCTAGAATGCTTTTGCGAGGGTGGCTTATGCTGGGGAGACATGTCCTATTTATAGGCGTCGTCCCCCTCATGGGGAGCATGCTGGAGTCAACACCTGCATTGATGTCGGGTGTTACAGAGTTATGTCCCCTATTGAGTGCGCGGCGGTTTCTAGAGACAACGTGAGCACGTTTCCCGCAGAGTCATCATGTCGGAACATTACCGACGGTTACGACGAATCGGACAACGCGTGCGTCCGTGTTCATTGGACGATCCGGACGCTCTTCAGTGCACAAGCAGCTCAACGGATTGGGCCACACGAGTTGAGCCCGGACCAACTCCATCGCACAGCAGCCCAACGGATTGGGCTACACGAATTGGGCCTCGCACCAACTCCATCTTTGGGCTCGATCAAACGTTGATCCAAAATATAAGAACAATGAGCCACGAACCGTGCCCACGGCAAGCCCACGAACAGTCCAAAGAATGCCCAAAGACTACCCAAAGACCAATTGCTAAGATCCAAGATCCACGGATCACGGAACCGAATCGAGCCGGAACCGAGCCGGGCGCGGCGCAGGCGCGCGGACGCGGCGCCGCACCGGCCCAAAGGGCGGCGGCGGTTCAGCGTGGGCTTTCCACCCATCACTTGTGCACATAATTATACTAAGTGTTCAATGAACCACTTATACGTACAATCAATGAAGATACATTAATCAATGTGGGATAAGGATTAATTAATCCATGCTTATCCCTTAATCACATAACTCCATATTTAAGTGACAAACTTTGATCCATTATTTCTCACCATCGGAAATCGATTTGAGAATGTGAATACACCACGATCATCTATTTGGAACGTAGATCGATCCTATGCCGCTTAATTTCACAAAATTAAATGTTACGTCACTTAAAATCTTGATCAAAGTAGCTTCCCAGTAACTCGATCATATATATATATATATATATATATATATATATATATATATATATATATATATTCGCGATTTTCAACACGTGTAGTTACAACATCAATTTTTATAGATCTATTCAGGTAGACCATTAAATTTTCTACAATAGGCTGATATAATGCTCCATCCATAAGCTGATATAAGTCATCTATCTTATGAAAGAGACGTTTACTTTTCATGATTAGTATTTTAAAAGCTTAATTATTTGATGGATTAAATATATGATAAGATAATTTTTATTTATCAATCATTTGTCTATTACAAGGGATTAGTGAAAGATTAAAATTGAGATAAATAATTCTTCTTTTGTTTGGAGGACTATTCTAATCCCATCTATATTGGTTGAAAATAAAATCAATGGAAAGCAACCTAAATGATTAAAATAATCTCGGGCTTTCAGATAGCATCAAATGTTAATATTTAAAAATAAACTTTAGATTAGGTTGAATTAATTTTATCTATCTAACATAATCATATAAAGTAAATGCTCCCCAGTAGTTTCTCACGTTGTTAAAGTGATCTCTAAGTTAAACCAAATATGATGAGTTGGATAAATTACAAAAAAATTGCGAAAGTTTTCCGAATTCAAGTAACAAAATTTAATAAAAGACTTGTAAATAATTATCATTTCCCTGCCATCAAAAATCAATTTTTTAAACTATTAGCATTCCGATTGAAAGCAAGCACTTCGTTTCTTTACAATTTTCATGTTAAATAAATTTATAAACAAATAAAAGAAAAAATAAATAAATTAATTATCAGGGTATACCCTAGGTATTACAGCTCAAACGAGCAGGGGGCGGGAAATACCTAGTGCTAGTAATATGAAACATTTCATAATCTCATTAAATCCTTCACTAATGAAAATGAGTACCATGGAAGTCTCCAATGTCCCTAGAGTATGACGACTTGACAACATAAAACCAAGAAACTAAATAAAGTTCATCAACTATCCACAAATACAAAAGAAAAGACTATATAATGTATTGTTGAACCACTTTCAATGAAATGTAATTAAGGATACCAATCTAACTCGAAATTGATAAGTCGGTATGAATAGATCGAGGAAAATAATGGTTAGGTCCAATAAGGTTTAGGTTCAAAAATGCTTAGACTAATATAATACATAGTATTGTAGGTGGTCTTTTTTATTATGGTTATCTGTCTGCAAATTATTGAACTTTCACCAAATGCTTTTGCCTACCAACCTTAAAATCGCACAATAATTATCAAACTTTCGATTTGTTCTTATTTTGCACACGAGTGTTATTCCGCCAAGAGTAACCCTGACAAGAAAGGTTGAAAATCTGAGTTGGCGAAATCGTCGATGATTTCGCCAACGCATCTCGCTTATTGTCTCTTGATCTCTCTCTTCAAGCCCTAAACCCCCTGTTCTATGCTCTAATTTGAAGAGCACCAGTAATTTTCAATCTTTTTCACATGTAAATATATCTAATTTCAGCTCCTAAACGATGTCATTTTGGTTAATTAAAACGATGTCGTTTTAATCATCGGACGATTTCGACAACTCAGATTTTTCAGCGTTCCATATCAGCATTAGTATTGATCGGAATCACACTCGTGTGCAAAATCAAAATAAATAAAAAATTCGATAATTATCAAATAGATTTTAAAGTTGGTTTGCAAACCAGAATTTGATGAAAGTTTAATAATTTACCGGCAAATAGGATAAAAAGTGAAACACAAAATATTTGAGAAAATCATGCAGAATTCTACAGAAAAGTTTCTTATTTACGTTTCTATCAAACGTTGTTCGAAGCCCCGCGTATTTCCCAACGCAAATCTACCAACAAAATATTACCCTGTCATTGTGAACATGAGTTTTAGTTATTTGGAAAATCAGCTATTATCCCACAAATATATATCCAGATATTTGCATGGCTTCGCTGCACTGGGATATTAGTGCAACACTTCAGAAGTAGCAAAGAAAGGCGACAAATAAATACAAGAACAAATCTTAACAATCAGATTTTTCTATATTTGGATGTACTTCAAGAACAAAAGGAAAAGTCTATAGTATAGAACAAGTAAATAACAATAGTAACTATATATATTGTACTCTGTTTCCTCTTATCTCTCAACTGAAGCAAACTTGCAATTATACCCGTCCAACAGGATACTACCAAGGTGCGTCAACCTCTTCTTGGAACTTGAGTTCATAGCTCTCTCTTTTTATCCTTAAATTCTCTATTTCATGATCACACTCGGCAGAAAATTCTCTTAGTTCCACAAGCTTTGCCTCAAGTTTCTGAATCTCATCTTTGGCACGGCTTTGCTCCTTCTCCACTTCCAAGTAACTCCTTATCTCTAAGGCATCCTCTGTCTCAAGGCCAACCTTTGCAGTTGATGCAGACGAGATCGTATGAATCCCACATTTAAGCCCAGAAGCTCAAAAGACCTCAGAGACTTTTCCCATACTTCAAAATCCTTCCTTGGGGTGGTCGGTTTACACCCGCGTATGGAATTAGCAATGTTTATAGTTTCAATAATCATGCCAGCAGCTAGCTTACTGTAGAGGCCCGGAAGAAGTCGGTCATGAAGAAATGAATTCTTACTGCAGCAGAGTTCATAGTATTTCCTAAGAATGTCTTCAGGGACATCAGAGTCGATGCAAACTCCATTCACCACAATGTGGAATTCCTCGAATCTTTTAACATCTTTAAAATGAAATGATCCAGATAACTTGGCACCCTCTAAAGCTTCAGAAGCAACCTCATCACTATCATTTCCAGACTGTTCCACTAGCAGACCAAATCGGGGTCCTTCTGGGCCTGCCTTTTGTTTCTTATTCTGCACAACCGTTGTGGGAAGAGATTTTGGACGTCTCTTTTCTTGCTTTGAGCATCCACAGTTCCCTCTGTGTTGGTTTCAAGTCATTTAAACATTCACCTCCCAATAAAGAATAAGAACCACCATGGCAAGCTACTTTGAACCACACGAAATAAGAAAATTGACCACGAACCTGCATCATTTTGCTTTGTTTGTGAATCCAAAATGAGAAGGCTAAGAGCACCATCAACCTCAGTCAAATCATTTGCTCTTATTGTGTACACCTACAAGATAAGCTTATCAAATTAAAATCACTATAAAAAAGCAAAAGACTTTCTAACCAAAATGCTAAAGTTGGATTGTTAACAGCACCAGGAAGGAAATATTTAGTATATCTATAAGAAAACAGTAAATGACAACCTGTCACGATTATCTAAATACTATTATCACTCTGCAGTTGATAGTTCAGTTTTAGGACAACAAATGTTCAACTATAACAGTTTCTGCCCCTGGACTTATTTATAGTAATTGGAATCCATAAACCAAATATGGTATTCTCTGGTCCAATTACCCTAAACACCTAAGTGTAATTTTACTCTTATCTTACAAAACTGTCACAAGTTGGAGGTGAGACACTTTGAGAAGATTATTGGTATACTTGTTGATAAAAATGAAAATGCTAGGCAGTTGCTCTTTTGAATATGAAGAAAATGTGTTATAGTCCTGCAGCTTTGAAGGGAAGTAACATTGCAGTGAAAGGAATTCAAGTCTGATGAAGGGAATAGAACAACTGATTCAGTTTCAGTTAGGATATGTGAAGCGCATGTGATAATGGATGTAATACCATTCTATTTGACATGCATATGAACAGTGATAGAAGGCATAAATATCTGAAAGACAAGTAAACATGGATTAGATCAATATCGAGAATCTAAAAGCTAAATTTCTTACCTTAAATCTGCACGGCCCAATAAGTTGGAAGATCAGAACATCTCCTTCCACCAATTTGTTTCCAGCAACAAATTTTCTCCATCCAGCACTTAGACCCGTCTTGTTTGCGAAATATTTAATTGGAAACTCTTCAGCATTTTCATTTTCAAGAATAACTTCAGTGTCATTGCCGGGTAAATGTATCTTGCAGAAGGGCCCAGGAAGACCCTGCAGAGAAATGGTCTTTAAATGGAAGGTGGAAATCTAACCAACAAGTCTATTAAATACAAACTTCAAAGGCCTAACAGCATCCCTCCAGGCATACCATCCAGAAACAGCTGGCAACATGTGATCTGATTAATGATTTCACGAAAGAAGGCTGGTCATCGCTCAAACTCAACAGGAATTCCTCGGCTCGAATCATAGTAGGTGACTTCATTTGGACAGTACTGCCTGACCCGCCACCTTTAGCATCTCCGTTACTGCTTCAAAATAGAAGTTAACTGTTAGCAAGTACTTTCTAGAGAAGGTTTGTGTAGTTTCATGTAATGAACTAACCTCCACGGTCTTCCTCCACTATCAGGAATACCCTGTTTATTAATTTCCACATCAATTTGTTTTATTCAGAGATTACTGAATAGAATTGATGACGACATATTTTGAAGCAAATCACATCCATGACCAACATAAGTTGGCTATGTATACTACGACCATGTGAACAAAATTTCAAGAATTTACAATAATGCATTCCTCTGGACAGCTGAATAACATTAAAGTTTCTTAGAGAAAGCCACATAAGGTGCAAAGGGAAGAGCATGCTAGATGCATCATCTTAATGAAACTATTAGATGATAGAATACAAGCACAAATCAATATCAAAGTTAACTAGCTGAGAAAATAGTTGAGCTACAATGTTAGTTCAACTGAATGGACTGACCAAAGAGAAGTTATCACAGCTGGAGTTTTTAATATTAGAAAACTTAGTTCCTTTATTATCTTCAGAGGCTATAGGGTATATAATAAAGTTTCCTGAAGTAAGATATTAAGATTAGTTCTAATAAAGTGAAAATTTGAAAATCGCAACAGGCAGATATTCGTTTCCTCTATCACATCCAAGACCAAAACCGCCATAAACCTAAAGCCATATTGCCTCAGTGAAGAGCTATTTTGCACTATTTCTGGGGAAAATATCTAGTTATCGTTTTCCACGAGGCCCTGGTTTAACTCCAGCACATTGGAATCATCCCTGCTTAGTTCTAGGCGCAATGACGGCTTAGTAAAAGGATGGCCCTAATATAAGTCATTCAAAGCAGCCGGAGTGATCGAAATGAGCATGCATGCAACTAGACGAAGCAACAGTGAACAAAGATCATCTTATCCGGTCAAAACAGGTCAAGTGAAAGCTGTCAGCAGGCTGAAAGAAAGCCTGCCAACACCTTGTACGAACACGAAGCCTAACCCTAAAACCATAAACCACCAAACCAATTCACTACTTAACTCTCACTAATCCCTCTGCCCTAACCTCCATTCCTTTCCAACGCAATTGGACTACATACATTTTTCGACAACAACTCCGCCGCACGAACCTATCCAACACAAGAAAACAGGGAAACTAACATCTTTCGATTTCGACGCAGAGAAAATCTTGCTCCTCCGCACAATGGTAGGCGAAATCTCGTCGATCAGCTCCTTCGGCTTCCTCTTCCTCTTGCCCTAAAACCAGCAACCCAGACCAGATCTGATACAACGGAGAAACATCCATCGAAACACGAATTCACACACCGCAAGCACAGAAAAACTCACGGAAACAAGCAGCGGATGAGAAGCAGAAACTGGCGAAGGCTCCCGCACCGAAATATCCTCCTTCACCATCTCCACCACTGACGAAACAGGAATCTCCGCTTCCCCCGTCGCCGCCACCACCGCTTCCTTCTTCATCGCTTTCTCTTCACCCGAGCCGCGGCTCTCCTGATTCTGATGGACTATTTTCAGCTTCATTTCCTCCAGAATTCAGACCACGAACAATCCAGGGTTTTACAGTAAACAGCTCTCGCTTTTTTCAGCGAAGTTTTGGTTGAAGATTTGAATGATAATGCACCCACCACCACCACCAATCCAAGGTCACAATATCGCCTCCATTTTCTGTAAACAAAGTCCTCAAAAACTCCGCGGAGCTCGCCATTTTCTTGCCGAAAGTGTAATTTATTAAAATATTGACATCATTAATTGAAAACATTCAAAGAGTGGGATATGAACTTGTATTTTCTATTAAAAAAAGGTATAGTATAACGAGACAATAAAGCTAATTTGCCTCTTAATTATGCCATTTCTGGTTCTCTCAGAAATCACTAGCTCGGTCCGCTTTGAACTCAAAATAGTTCAAATATTTCTAGTGTTCACTCAAACTTATAGTTATATGCATAAACAATTTCCAAGATAGTTTTTCATTTTTATTTACAGATGAGATTCAGTTATAATATATTGTATATCACAGTTATCGAAATTAAATTCAAGATCAATTGATAAACCACTTGGCAGAAAAACCAATTTAAAAATTAGACGAACTCGTACAAAGCCGTTGACAGAGACTCTGCTGGCTCTTCTTGCTATTAAATCAATGCATCATTAATATTCTTCATTTTTTTAGGTATCAAAATTTGTTGTTATGAAGAAAATAAATGCAAACACCAAAAACCATGAAATTTTAGATAGCTAGCAGAACGACCGCACGAATTATGATGGGTGTCGAGTCCAACAAGATTAAAATTATTTAAGAAAATATAAATTGTAAACTATCTAATGAATCTAAAAATAAAAGAGTGGTTTTGGAATATTAATAATAACCAATAAACTAAACAAAGTAAAATGGAGTGAAAATATAAATATGCTAAGAAGACTCAATAATGCAAGCTATAAATTAAATAAGAAGATTCAAATGACAAAATATCCGGTTCAAGAATAATCTCGATAATGGCCAAAATATAAATTAAGTAAGATTCAAATGAGAGTATATCTAGCTCAAGATTTTTTTTATAGCGGCTTACAAAGAATTTTTTATTCATGCAAATATAATATTTTTTCTCTTTTTTTTTTTTTTGATATCACGAACCCAAGAATCGCTACTGGCCTTAGCACTCACGAAACCCAAGACCCAGAAACCCCACGCTACCTTATTCATGCAAATATAATATTTTTTTACTCTCTATCTAACAACATAGTTGCTTCTTACTTATTAGATAATGAAGATATAATTGTTGATTGCTTCTCTACTCAAGGTATGATAATCAGCAAACAACCCTATGATTTAATGACTTTTAAATAATATATAGAGAGACATCAATTCTAGCCAATAAGTTTTGATAATGAAGTAACAAGTTCTATTAGAATGAAGTAATAGGTTCTACATAATAAACATAACTAAATTCAAATTAGCTAACAAATACAATTTCCTATGTAATTGACATCATATCCACTTTATAAACATCAAAAGTGTTCATAAGACAAGAATCGCATAACATTGATAAAGAAAGGTTTATAATAATAATAGTAATAAATCTCAAACCATATTTGATTATATGAGATAAATTTTATTCAATTTCTACATTTCATTACCAACTATCAATTGCGATGATGACATTAATTATGAAATTACAATTTCATTCATACTTCATTTCTTTTCTATACCAATTTCAGAAGTTTTATATTAATTCAATTTCGTTCACATCATCATTTCATTCCTACATAATTCTATTTCTAAATAGCAGCCATCATCTAATTAATTAAATTTATTTCTCGATTATGACAGATTTAGGCCAAGTTTGATAGGTTAGTTAGGTTTCGTCTAGTTAAAATGTACTGTGCAGTTAGATTTTGTAACCCACCACTTTTGTGGGTTACAAATCCTAAAGAAATAGTGCAAAATAGATCTACCAAACAGACGCATCCATCAAACCCGTCATTAAAACACGGGCCGTAAAGATACGAAACAAAGCTACCAAACAAATACATTAATCATGATAACTTTACAATCCTATCGAACAGAGAACTACCAAATTTCATATTTCACCTTTTAGCTTTTCGCCTTTTCTAGGAGAACGTCCAATATTGGCGATTCAACTTTTGCACATCAATCAGTTAGTGGTCTGGATTCTTCAAAAGGAAAAGACTAGCATACATAGACACATTGAGGATAGAAATGTCGCTCGCTATTTTGGAGTCTTTTTGTGCGAGTATTCTTGACTTTTAGTCTACTCGAGCGTTTTTCTTTTACTCTTTTTAATATTTTTTATTTTATAACCTCAGAAATAGTTATTGGGATTATCAAAATTACAAATCGCATGGCTAAGGCTAGATTTATTTATTTTTTTCCTCTAACTTCAAAGATATTAAATATAGAAATTCAATAAAAATCAAAGCCTTATTTATTCTTTTATCATTTAACTTCAAGAGATGAATAAAATTAATAAATGAAGCTTTGATATTATGTAATTTGTATATTTAATGACCATAGTCATAATTTCAAAGGTATAAGAGAGAAAATAAAAGGGTTAATTGTCCATAAATTCATAAATTTTCATATAATTCTGATTTATTACATTAACTTTAAAATTTGAAAGACAATACACGAGTTTTTATTTTTTGATTTTTTTATTCTAGAGAAATTGAAACTGGACAATTGACGTGATATGTAAAAAAATAATTATCAAAATAACATGTTTTTGAATTCTTAAAATTTAAAAAATAAAAAATAACAATTCCATGTCATCTCTCTCCTTTACCCCTCTATCTCTCTCCCCTTCCACTTCCCTTCCATTCTCTTTTCTCTCTCCCGCGGCGACAATGGTGTGGAAGGCTTTGTCACCAGAAGTGTTGCAGATGGCTTTCAATGTGCCAGCAGAAGTCGAGGAGAAGTTCACCTCTAAGAGGAAGGCAGATGAGATTTTCTCCCACCACCGAATTGGGATGTTGATTTTCAGAATCTCAAGGGAGAAGAATGATAAAGAAATTATGAGAAAATTCAGGCTATAATGAGGTAGATAGCATCCAGTAATCAGCATAAGGATTCACAGCCACCTCCGGCATCGCGAAATCCCCCCTCTTTTTCCCACGCTCACTCGACGCACTTTGTATTTCTCATCCCTCTTCTTTATCAGCTCTTCGTTCGCCAACGCCATGTTCACTCCTTGCGGCGAAACTATTAGCTCCAGCGCTCCCAATGATAGCCCATCCCCCGAATTCAACGCCACCGATCTATGTATTTCACTAATTCCGATTAATTTATCATGCAACTCTTAAATTCAATACCTCTGTCGAGTTGCCAAGTGCATCGAAATTTGCCGTAGCTTTGCGCTAATTCTTCGGGCTCCGATTTCTCCACCTCCTCAAGAACTCTTGGATTCATCCACGCGCCCAACCTGATCTGCACAAAATTGGGATCAACGATCTGAAACTATTCATCGCAATTTCATTTTAAGAAAATCGACCTCGTAGAAATGAGAATGCCAAGCTTCTATTCCTCCTGCTGAAGTGAATCAAAAAGTCATCCCAATACTATGTATTCCACACCTTACAAACAACCCTCTGTTATGAGTCTTATGTGATGAGAAAAAAAGAAGGGAAGCGGAGAGGAGAAACGATGGGAGATGAGAGAGAAGAGAGAAGGGAAGGGGAATGAGAGAGAGGAAAGAAGAGAGATGACATGAAATTTTTTTTTTTTTTTTTTAAGAATCCAAAACGATGTTGTTTTGATAATTATTTTTTTACATGTCACGTCAATTGTCTAGCTCAACTTCGATTTCTTTAAAATTAGAAAAATCAAAAAAGTAAGTAAAAAATTCGTGTAATATCTTTCATATTTTATAGTTCATTTAATAAATCAGAATTGCATCAAAGTTTATGAATTTATGGACAATTAACTCAAAATAAAATAAGAAAAATAAAAATTCTAAGTTTAGATTATGTAGCCTTTATGTGCTCACAAATGGGGTATACCATATTGCTCCTCTCTATATATATAGAGTTTGCATATAATATACGTATAGGGTTAGTATTTGGTAGAAACCAACCTTATTTTATTCCCGATTAACCAAACATTTATTCTAATATATAAAACATCATTTTATGTGTATAAAAACATAATCATGGATAAAATATTATTTAATGTGTAAAAGTCATAATCATATACTCCATCTGTCCCATTTAAAATGTCTCACTTTCCTTTTTGGGTTTTCCATTACAAATGTCTCATTCCATTTTAGGAAATAATTATCCCTTCAAAAAGTGTAGATCATACCCACTTTTTAACACTTTAATTACTTTATACATTTCTACTAAATACCCGTGCCCAAAAGAAATGAGACACTTTAAGCAGGACGGATGTAGAAAGCATTATATCATGTAAAAAAATACAAATTCATTGGAAAATCAATCTTAATCATCCATCAATTAAAATGTATGGTCTAAATTAACTTTTAGTTAACAAAATAACGGTAATCTTTATTTAATCCTATCTTTATATATATATATATATATATATATATATATATAGGGAAGGGTTAACGTGAGAACCATTTTATTGTGAGAATACGAGAACTATGCACAAATGTATAAAATTGATGAATAAAACATATAAAGTTATGATAACTAAAACATTCTAAAATTGTTGCCCAACAAAATAATTTTAGAAAGTTTTCGTTATGCACAACTTTATACATCATCTGCATCATCTTCAACGTCTTTATGCATGGTTCTTGGTTCTCACGTTAAAATTGGTTCTTATTTGAACTCTCTCTCTCTCTCTCTCTCTCTATATATATATATATATATATATAGAGTTTAGTTCAAATAAGAACCATTCTTATCCAAAATCTGGATATATATATATATATATATATATATATATATATATATATATATATATATATAGTGGGTGTTAAATGTCATTAAAAGCTCAGGCCTGCCTAAGCAGAGACAACACACCCTATGTAATAGACAACACCAGGGCCAGGGCCTATCTAATCGAGACTTGGCATGCAAAACTTAGACCGGAATAGATGAATATATATACAATAGATAAACAACTAAGACTTAAAAGTACCAAGAGTAAAAGGACAAAGTGAGTGATTGATAAGAGATGTCTCTCAATAAACACTAGAAAAACTTCAGAAACAAGAATAAAGAAAGAAGAAAATGCTAATCAACTGTTGAAATGATACCAAAATTAACTAATAAACATTGAAATGATAAGTAATTGCAGTATAGTAATTTTAGTCACCCCTACAGTCGATTTCAGATAGAATAAATTGAAATGAAGGGGGGGTGGATAACATATGTAGTATTTTTATGTAAACATTCAAAAGTGTATACAAATTATAAGAATGCAGTACAAAATAACTGCTGAAGTGCAGTTTCAGCAACCAACTGATATTTTATGTACACAATATACCTATTTCTCTCAAAATTACAACCAAAACAAAACATCTTCCACAAAAAACTGTGCATCTATGTAAATGAGGAGGACTATGCTATTTCAATGTAGAAACAGAAAAGTTGAACTTACACACACACAATCTCAATGGAAGCTACTGATCTTGAGGACACCGATCTCATTGAGCCTTCATTCGCTGCAGAAGAGTTTATGGACCCGTCTTTTGGTAAAGGATGAGCAACGGATCTCTTCGAGCTCCCTTTCCCGCTGGAATGAGTCATTAGTTCCTTCACAACGTGACGATATCTCCTTCTATAAGTCGGAAACTTAGCTACACTTCTATTCATTCCCATCATCCTGCAATGACGACGACCCCAAATCAATCTAGCAACTTGCTCTAGTAAAATGGCCTTTCAAGAAAAATGTGGTCTTCTGTGAGGACGTCCTCACATAAGGACGAGTGAGGACCACACCCGATCAGAGTTAATAAATCATAATTGGGGATTAATAAATCCTAATAGGTGTGGTCCCTAAGGGGGACGTCATCACATGAGATTTTGTCTTCAAGAAATCAATGTACATATATCATTTTTCTACTTGTAGATTCATCATTGCTAATAGCATGCATAATGTTGTTACCTGCGGCTGATACCCTCGATCTGTGCAGCTCGGAGAGCATCCTGAGGGACGAAGCTTCCATTTTCCCAGGATTTAGCACGAACTATTTTGTCTCCGAAGAGCAAGACTTTCTCGAGGTACCTAATCTCGCCTTCTTCCAACCGTTGCCGGACCGCTCTTTGAGGACCATGACGGTGGAAAAACCGGTCAAGTAGCTTTGTCACGAGGTGCATTCGGATGGTTAACCTCGGTGCCATCGAATAGAATCAGACCGTTTGATCCGGATTTAATGGAGTCGAGAAGCGTGTACAACAACGAGAAACAAGGTAGTCCAATGCCCACAACCGGACCATCATTCGCATGTTTTGCCTTCAACCAATCTGAGAGGTCAGCTGGTGTTATTACGCCTGCGTCCACTAATTCCTTTCCCCTCACTTCGCACGCCTTCATTACGCTTCCCCATATCTATTTCATTTCCAGCAAGGCATATACAACATCAAACACGAAAACTAGTTATAGAATCTATCGCTAGGATTCATCAAAATGTGATGCAGTAAAGCCATACCTGGACCATTTTCACTTCTTTTATGGTTTCCCCAACAGATCTTGATGCTATTAGGGTCGGAACGAGCACTCCATGAGCTTCGGGAAAAATAGACCTAAACCTCTCGTGTAAAGAATGATTACGTCCAACAGAAGGTTCGTATGAACTGGATAGTTTTCTCTTCCTATATCGGGGCCTGGTTGTGACATAATTAGTCCGAGACCATTTAAAATACTCAAAACTTATTTCCAAATCTATGAGAAAAAGAATGTATCAATTACTTTGGAAGTATTGAGCCCTCACGAAGATAAAGCCAGTCGTTGGTGTACTCATCGAACTCTGCCACCATAGCAATCACATAAGCAACACCTCGTCTGAATGACCTTTCCTGCATCAGTATTTAGAACGGCTGGTAAAATTCACCATGACCGACGACAAGTACTAAAAGTAACCTTATCAAGATAGAGTATAACCTGGTATACTACTACAGATCCATACAATCCGATGAAGAAGCTTGTGAATATGGCCAACAAAATGCTTCCTATGACAACAAGTGGCCACATAATGATCGCCAAACCAGCAACGGGAATGCAAGCTGTTTCAAGAAACGGGCCTTCTCGGCTGATCAGATCATGTAGTAGCCTTTGCCACCCCTTGAACAACATATACGGACTCTTTACTATGGCAATAGCTGTGTAGAGAGGGATTTCAACAATCAGGCCCATTAGGCCAACAATGATGCACGCATGCACATGAATGAACCTAGACGACAGTTTCATAAGAGCATGATGTTCCATTACTAGCATCCCAATTCCAAGAAAACGATCTTAACAATCTAATACGTTGAATTCCTGATAATTTTCTATTATTGGACATTCATATGCTAGTAATTATGCAGAAGAAGCTAGCTGACTGCAACATCAATAGAAAAAGTATATTACTTAAGAGGCTGCAGCTCATTAGAAGCAGGATTTTGTTGGAGCTCCTTCAAGTAGTTCGGTAAGAATGATAACACAAGTCAGCAAAATCACGAACCACGGTGCAACTTCCCTTGATAACTCCCCATGTCCCATCCTAAATATCCAATACCATATGAAGCTCAAATTAGTGGAGGTAAAACCTCAAAATCTTTTGTCAAAGCATCCAAAATTCAACCATACCACGACACAGTGGTAGAATTTCTTCGATTCATCCTCGAGTCTAAAGGCTTCGAAAGACGAAACCCAAGGAGTGAAGAAGCCATACCCTACTCCCACAAGACAACTACCAGCTATGCTAAGCCCCAACCAAAGACCAAACAAAGCAGGCAACCCCAACAAGATTGCAACTTTGAAGGGCGCATCAAACTTATTTGTTCTGTAAAAAACATAGAATCCATCCAACAAATAAGTAATCAAGAACTGAAACACTAAATCAATAGAATCATATTCTTGAAAATAACAAGGATTACTTGAGAAGGGTATAAACAGTCCATACAAGATGTGCAGGGAAAAGGCCTAAAATCACCCCTAAATTCCCCAAAATCAGTATCAAAGCAGCAACCGGCCCCACGACCAAACCTGCAGCAGTTAAGCAGAAAACGTCCACATAAATCCACCATAACAATATCATGACCAAGAAATAAGAACTGAAGCTAGAAAAACACACAAGAATGCGCAATTCAAGAAATTGGCCAACAAACTTTTAAGGCGCCAAAGCGAGCACAGAGCGAAAGCGAGGACCACATAGATGGTTTTGAGCCAATCTTTGAAGCTAGTAGGCATCTTGAGGTGGAGAATCGGCTTGATCAAAACTGCAGAGCAATTTTATTGGCGAAACACAAAGCTTCCAAAAAACTTTGGAAACTGAACCCAAATAATTTTGGAGGAATAAAAGATGTGTATCCGTCAGAAGTTTCAAAGAATAAGACCGAAATGGAGAGTAAAAAACCCGAACTACGCCACCATATATATTGAAAATTTCAACGGGTCGGGTCCCCATGTGTTTATATTCAAAATCAAAAGGGAAATAAGAGGTATCTTTATTGCATGGTGCAAATCATGTAAAATAGTTACATCATGAATGACATAAAATCGGATTGGCCGTGATGGGCACATCAAGATTTCAAGAACTCATCAGGTAAGATATCTTGAATAATGAATGCAATTTTATTTTAAAAAGTTGCTTAATACATAGACTGTTAATTATTTAATGAAATCACCTTCACTATCAATAACATAGCCAATCAAAAAAGAAAATCCAAATTATTAACTATTTAACAAAATATCACAAAAATCAGTTTCCACCATTTGATTACCGGACCCACCGAGGTGGATTATTGACTTAAGTTTATTATTTAAAAACGCCGCCATCTGGAATTCAAAAAGAGGTTAATCAGAACCCCGAGTCGTCACAACCGTGATACAACCCAATAGTCACATGCAGGGGCAGTTCCTTTAAGCACTCATCTGCTGGATTTTGCCATTTCCGGAAGAATGAGATGGCAATGATGGTAAAGAAGGATTCGCCATTGATTCGATCTCGAGAAAGCTGAATTTATGTACCAGAACTCTTCAAACTAAAAATAAAATCAGGAACAGTCCAGCCGAACATTGACACAGACCAGTAATTGTTCATCCCGTGTCTATGGCGCAACCAACAATTATTCCAGATAATTGCCCTTCCAAAATTTGATTGCGGCAGAGTAATTTCTGAATTTGCTCAAGCCATTCTTGTTTTGATTGATCTGCTGAAATAAGTCGAAGCGGAATGATATGGTGTTACCAACATGAATCTTGTTTTGGGTTTACTAGATTAGGGTTTTATGTACTTCCGTGTGCCGCCGCCGCTGAGACGAGAGATGTGGAAGAAGCTGTTGAAATGTTGTTAAAATTGAAAGAGGGAATGTGGGATTTTGTCCCACATTGGTTTTGTATCAAAGTAGGTGGAGTTTCTTAGGCTATATAAGGAGCTCCTAAGTCTTTGATACAAGTGTACCAAGTAGTACACTTTAGTCTTGTGTTTGACTCTAGTTAAATTTCCTTATTTCGGTTTGTGAGTAAGGTGAGAGTTATTCAAAGGCTTGTAAGAGTGTAGGGGTTGGGAGCCGAGAGTGAGAGTGAAATACTGTGTGATTGTAGAAATTTATCATATAGTGGATTTTCCTCCGTGGGCGTGGTTTTCTCCGGTTGGAGTTTCCACGTTAAATTCTTGTGTTGTTGATTGTGTCGTATTTTTCTTATTTCGCTTCTACCAAGTTTGAATGGGAATTGATTTTTCCAACAATTGGTATCGAGCCGAGTTAAGGTCTCTTGATATTCAGTATGCTCTGTGGTTGCAGCATTGTCTGATCTTCCACATCAGAAAGGATTTCTTGAGAAAGATCCGGGGGTGTCTCTTGTGAGACGGCTATTCATTTTGGTGGAGAAGCGGTACGTCAAGGCAACTTCAAGTCCAAGAAAGTTTGACGTGGAGAAATTTGATGGAAGAATCAAGTTTGGCTTGTGGCAAGTGCAAGTCAAGGATGTGTTGATACAATAGGGTGTGCACAAGGCTTTAAGGAGATGTGGAAGAACCAGGCAAAGTAGCGACACTGTCCAGGTGGAGCTGATCAAGGTGGAGCGGATTCGGCAAAGGGCTCCGACCATGATGTTAACAATATCATCGGGGATGTGATGATATTGTTGGACCGCATGTGCATTGGTTTGGCATGGATGCAAGGTGTGCGGTGAAAGGATGTCGATGGCTGAAGGACTTTTAGGATGGCCAAAAGCTAGAAGTTGCACCATAATTTTTCAGCAAGTTTTCGACATGTGCCGAAGGAAATTCTTAGAATGATTGATTCTAAGTGTTCTACTCTTATGGTGGAGTAGGTTTATTCTCTATTCTTGAGAATGATGGTTCTTTGGGTTAAGAATCATGATTGTCGGTGAAGACAATGAAGTTTATTCTCTTTTGAGGATGATGGTTCTTTGGGTTAAGAATCATGATTGTCGGTGAAGACATTGGAGTTTTCTTTCATTTTTAACAAGGTGGAGATTGTTGAAATGTTGTTAAAATTGAAAGAGGAATGTGGGATTTTGTCCCACATTGGTTTTATATCAAAGTAAGTGAGTCTCTTGGGCTATATAAGGAGCTCCTAGGTCTTTGTTACAAGTGTACCAAGTAGTACACTTTAGTCTTGTGTTTGACTCAGTTAAATTTCCTTATTTCGGTTTGTGAGTAAGGTGAGAGTTATTGAGCTTGTAAGAGTGTAGGGGTTGGGAGCCGAGAGAGAGTGAAATCTTGTGTGATTGTAGAAATTTATCATATAGTGGATTTTCCTCCGTGGGCGTGGTTTTCTCCGGTTGGAGTTTCCACGTTAAATTCTTGTGTTGTTGATTGTGTCTATATTTTTTTCTTATTTCTTGCTTCTACCAAGTTTGAATGGGGAATTGATTTTCCCAACAGAAGCATGGTCGTGGAGAAGAAGGATTTCTGATTAATTACGAATTTTTCTTTCTTCTTAGTATAAATATGACTCTCTTTGTTCACATTATATGTTATAAATTTAATTGGAATATCATGTCGAGCGGCTCGAATTATGATGTGTGTGTGAATACAAGGTGGTAATTAACAATGATTTAGTTGGCCATGTTTATCCAGGGAGAGGACTTCGACAGGATGACCCACTTTCACGTTTGTCGATAGTCTTGAAGGCCGAAAATCATCAAGGCCGGCTGCATGGTGTTCGAGTTTGTCGCAGAGCCCCGGCTGTTTCCCATTTGTTGTTTGCAGATGTTGTATTCTTTCTTGCAAAGCCGAGGAGCTGGAATGTAGCAGACTTGAAGATGCGCGGGAAGATATGAGAATGCCTCCGGACAAGCCATTAATTATCAGAAATTTGGGGTTTTATACAATAAGAATGCGAACGATGAGGCACGAGTCTGTTATCTGAAATTCTGGGAGTGCAGTAACTCAAGATACTTGGCTTACCTTCTCTTATTAGGAGTTACAAGAAATCTATATTTTCATTCCTAAGGGATAAGATGTGGCGAAAGATTCAAGCTATTCCGGCATACTGTATATATGAGTATGTTCTTGTTGCCTCTTTGCCTCACTGAGGAGACGTATGATGAATTCTTTTTGCTGGGGTCATAAGAAAGACGTAGATCGAAGTGGCAACGAGTTTGTGTGCATAAAGATAAAGGGGGATTTGGTTTTTCGAAATCTTCACCTCTCTAATCTAGCAATTCTAGGGAAACTTGGTTGGAGACTTTTCTGGACCAGAATGCTCTTGTTTGTAGGGTGCTTAAAGCAAAATATTTACCGACAGGGGATTTCTTGATTGCTGAAGTTGGGCACAGTCCAAGTTCTACTCGGAGGAGTATCGACGCTAATGAGATGGAAAGTGGAAAGAAGAGTAAGGTGCCGAGGGTGGCATAATATCCATGGTAATTGGTTGTGCTGTGTTGTGATGTTGATGCAACATTTTTCCAGGCTGGGACCATGAATGGTGTTGGAATGATATTTTTGATGCTATCTTAGCAAATGCTATCTCTCTGCCCCAAATTCTTTCCTAGGAATCTTCATATTTTAATAAAAGTTATTGAATACATTATGAATAGAGTTATAGAGTGAAGATCATATATTAGTATAGTATTAAATTAGTTAATGGTGGGCTATAGATAGTAAAATATATAAATAAATAGATAAGATCATGGGTGGTAAAATATGTAAATAAAATATATTGTTGAAGATAATAAAGGGGGTGTTGTAAATATAGATTTTATATCTATCTCATATATTAAGGATGACCAAAACCCTAACCCTAATTTGTATCTCCCTATAAATAGAGGCTTTAACCTCATAGTAATACACACTCATTTATCTCTCTACTTTGTTGTTCTCTCTACTTTCTCTCTACTTTATAACATGTTATCAGCACGATAGTTCTTCATTCTTCTTCATTGTTTGATTTGATTGCTTCAAGAACATCAAAATACCGATCTCTCAAGGGAGAACATCAATTGAATTGCAGGTTAGTTCCCTTTAAATATCTAATTTGTATATTGTCGATATTTTTGTAGGGCTTCAAAGTTGTCATGAGTGATTTATCAATTAGATGAGATATTCATTAATTAGTCCAACAAACCTCAATTAAATCAGACAATTAGACGAGATTTAGTTTTGAATCGGTGCACCTCTAGCAAACATTAATAATAGGCGAGATTTTCTATGAATATTGTTTTCAATTATCAATCATTATTTTATAATCTTAATAATCTCGAATATTGTTTGCAATTCTATGAATATTGTTTGCAATTCTTCGCTTTGTTGAATTCGATCAAACGAAGAAAAGAAATGACACGGTGTTAAAAACTTAAAGAGTTTGATCTCTTTTATAGCAGGTTCGTGTGTATAGGATTAAAATTTATATATGGTTGTATATTATTTATGTTATTTTTGAGTTGTTATTCTTGATATAAAATTATTTGTTATGATTCATGTATATTTATTTATTTATTTATTCCTTATCGTTATTGAATTGCTTTATTTAATATCATTACGTTGAATTAAATTGATGCTCCTGAAGTAGCACAATTAATATTATTGAAGAATATTACATGCTCTTGTAGAGCATTATTTGGGTAATATATGTTTATCCCAGAAGGACAAATATAATGTTATGTCTTATTGACATTAATATTTTGTTCAAGTACCAATTGCACCCATACAACGTACAAAAATGGGTTCCCAACGAAGACTTGAGATATATGTTGGATTTGATTCGCCTTCAATTATAAGATATCTTGAACCTTTAACGAGCGATTTATTTATTGACGCTTTGCGATTGTCATTTTGATGAAATGACATTCCCAACACTAGGTGAGACAAACCTACATCTTGAAAAGCATAAGGAAATTTCTTGGAATGAAAAACTTTATCACATTTTGATTCCAAGTAATCAATGTGAACGAAGTCGAAAAGATAATTCATTTGCAAAAGTTGCAAACCAACTTCGATTTTTTAGATACAAGAAAAGTGACATTATCTCACATCCTTGCGCAAATATTCGGCCGAATTAATGTCCATGAAGGACAAATAACAATGACAACAAATGAATCAAAAGTTAAAAAACGTGGTCGACCAGTTGGTTCCAAAGATTCTATGCCTAGAAAAGAAAAAGCGCAAGATAGGGATCGAACAATGACGGAAATGATTAATCAATTAAATGAAAGTAATGTAGTTCTGAAGAACTACAAGTGTCCAAAAATCATGAGATCTCAATTAATTATTTATTTTCTAATAGAATATTGAAGAGAAATAATATCATCGTGGATGATATATTTGCATTTAATATGGTTCTTGAA
This sequence comes from Salvia rosmarinus, assembly GCA_036937905.1. NCBI lineage: Eukaryota > Viridiplantae > Streptophyta > Magnoliopsida > Lamiales > Lamiaceae > Salvia > Salvia rosmarinus. The sequence continues at coordinate 96,046,088 of CM072815.1, read as the reverse complement.
GTTATAAATGAGGATCCTGAACCACAGTAGGTTAAAGACTGTCAAAATAGAGATGATTGGCCAAAGTTGGAAGATGCCATACAAAGCGAAATTAAATGCATTAGAATTGGAAAACTTTTGGACTGTAGTCCTAACACGAATAGTGTTATCCTTGTAGGATCTGAGATGGGTCTTTGTTCAAATGAGAAATGAGAAAAATGAAATTACGAGATATAGAGCAAGACTCGTAGCAAAAGGTTGCTCTCAAAGACCGAGAATTGATTATGTAGAAACATACTATTCAGTAATTGACGCAATTACTTTTAGATATTTGATTAGTCATTTGTGTCACAAAAGCTCGATATCGCCTTATGGATGTAGTAACTGCATATCTATATGGTTCACTCGATAATGACATATATATGAAAATCCGAAGGATTTAAAATGCTCAAGCATGTAAATCAAAACCCAAAACATGTTTTCAATCAAATTACAAAATCATTGTATGGGTTGAAACAGTGCGGACGTATGTGGTATAATAGACTCGATGAGTATCTGTTAAAGAAGGATACAAAATGATGATGTATGCCCTGTGTTTCATAAAGAAAACTGAAAATGGATTTGCAATCATAGCAGTTTATGTTGATGACTTGAATTTGATTGGAACTCACGAAGAGCTCAATAAAATTGCTAAATACTTGAAAAATGAATTTGAGATAAAAGATTTAGGAAAGACAAAATTTTGTCTAGGTTTGCAAATTGAACATGTCCTTGAAGGTCTAGTTGTTCACCAATCTACATACACAGAAAAAGTGTTAAAACACTTTTACATGGATAAAGCGCATCCATTACCATCACCAATGGTCGTTAGAACACTTGATGTAAATAAAGATCTATTTCGACCTATTCAAGATGGGGAAAAGATTCTTGGTCCTGAAGTACCATACCTTAGTGCAATCAGAGCATTGACTTATCTAGCTAATTGCACTAGACCAGATATAGTTTTTTCTGTAAATCTTCTAGCAAGATATAGCTAGATCTGCACCTACTTTAAGACATTGGAATGATGTTAAGCACATCCTACGTTACCTAAAGGGTACCATTGACCTTGGATTACATTATTCAAAAAGTTCTGAGTATTCTCTAGTAGGATACGCAGATGCAGGTTATTTATCTGATCCACATAAAGTTAAATCACAAACTGGCTATGTTTCACATATGGAGGAACTGCTATATCTTGGAAGTCCGTGAAGAAAACTTTGACTGCAACATCCTCAAATCATTCTGAAATCATTGCAATCCATGAAGCAAGTCGAGAATGTGTATGGTTGAGAAACATGATAAGTTATATCCAAGGATCGTGCGGATTGGCTTCATCAAAGGACAATCCAACTGTGTTATATGAAGACAATGCTACTTGCATCACACAACTAAAAGGAGGATATATCAAATGTGATAGACAAAGCATATCTCTCCAAAGTTTTCTACACATGATCTTCAAAAGAGTGGCGACATTCATTCAATGATTCGCTCAAGTGATAATCGCGGACTTATTCACAAAGGCGTTGCCAACATCAACATTCAGAAAGCCGATACACAAGATAGGCATGTGTAGACTCAAAGATCTGCAATGATAAAAATGCGGGGGCGATTGTACTTTTTTCCTTCGACCAATTTTTTTTCCCATTGGGTTTTATTTTGCAAGGTTTTAATGAGTGACATTTTCTTTCTTTTTATGTTTGGTCATTCGGAAGTGTTGTAAATATAGATTTTATATCTATCTCATATATTAAGGATGATCAAAACCCTAACCCTAATTTGTATCTCCCTATAAATAGAGGCTTTAACCTCATAGTAATACACACTCATTTATCTCTCTACTTTGTTGTTCTCTCTACTTTATAACAGGGGGATAATAGTTATCATAAATGGAATAAGAAAAAAAATTGGGGGATGACCTAGAAAAAGAAAAGTAGGAAGAAAATTGGGGGACGAGGGAGTATATATTTTTATTTGAACTATGAACATCGTATAAATTTTATTCCATAATAGGAATATTTAGTTAAAAATATATAATAGTTTTTCATAATTTAATAATATTTTTCTTATTTTATAAAAATGGTATGTGGCTTTTAGTTTATCATTTGAATATATTAAATAACATCAAACAGAAATATTTATTTGGGAATTCTAAGTTTTGGTTGAATAAAACTACAAATATCAATCTTAAAAGATTTTGTAAAATTAAATTTCAAAACAGTTTATATAAAATTTATTACTAATAATAGTAATAAATAAATAAATATTTGAACTTCATTTTAAACTATTTTTGTAAGTATAAAACTCATGATTATTAGAAGGAAACTCTATACCCTATTTGGGACAATTTCCATCACAAATAGTAATGTCCGATTTCAAAACTTATTAATCATAGAACTTAAATGGATATTAGAATAAATCGTTGTATTCCTATCAGCATCTTAGTTTTCTTTTATTTTCGGACTGGACTCTTATAAGTCAAATTGGTTTAGAGGGTGTTTGACTAAACTTATTTTAAAGAGTTTATAAACTCTAATAACTTATAAGATATTTGAAGAATTTATAAAATGTAATATCTCAAAAACTTAAAAGTTTCAAAATGTTTGGATAATTGAGTTTATAAGTTAAAGAGAATCATAAATTAGAAATAAAATCAAAGAGATATGAAATTGAAAAGATATATGTTGAAACTAATCAATCATACTATAATTATTTTTAAAATTTATTATTGTTTATAAAATTATAAATAAATAAATTGAGTTTCATGAACTTATATTTTGAAAGCTTATAAAATCTTGAAGACTGTTTAACAACTTATTTTAGCGTGAAGGGTAAGATCAGACCGCCCACTGCCGCAAAAATATCTAATAGTAATACATTTTCCAATCATCAGCTGTAACAGCAGCCGGAGCGGATAAGAGAGAGAAAGGCAAGTGAGAGAAAGAAGAAGAAGGAACAAAATGGTGGCGGCCACTTCAATTCAACCTCGCCTAATCTCCACCTTTCTTGGAGACTGCCGCTTTCTTCCCTCCCGTTCCGCTTATTCAATCCATCATCTCTTCCGTTTCAATCCAGGTTCCCCTATTTCAGCGATAAATTTTAACTTCAACAACTCGTTTAACTTGTATACAGCTTGCCTGATAACTTTGTTTATTTTCGTGCTATTGGAGTCCGATATCTGTTTGGCTCAGATTTAATCCGATAATTTCTCAATTGAATGTGGAGAGAGCCGGATTTGTTTGCCCTTGAAATAAGTTTTTTATTTATCTTGAACGAGATTATCTAGTATTGAGATTGGTATTTGCTTATCCTACAATAGCTTTGACATGCATAGAATTACAATAACCTGAAACTAAATATTATAAAGCGGAATTGATTACTTTCGCATCATAAAATATGGTGAAAGATGTTATGTCACAACGGTACTGTTGGATGTGCATAGTTTAATTGAAAAATTATGTCATTAATTTTGATACTGGATTGAGAGATTTTATTCTGCTCGGCCGAGGTACAAACTTGAATAAAGAGAGATGCTTGAGGTTTTGAAGATCATGCGCAGAAAGTTCACTTTTTCATGTTACAGCCTAATAAGGATTTTCTGATTTTTTTTGCGTAGTCCTGTTTCATGTTAGCCTTGAACCTTCCTCTTTGTATAGGTTGTTACCTATATGCCACTTTTAAATGTGCATTTACAATTAACTCTACTTGAGCAAGCGAATGTACTTGGGTAAGTGATGCATGCCATAAATTGGATGATTATCAGTCTTTAATATTGTATGCTGCTTATTTTCATGCTCTATAAAACTCTCAAGTCTGATTTTGGTTATTTAGCTTCACAGAATTAACTTTTCAACAGTGAAGTAAATTGTTTAATAGATCACTATTTTCATTTATTGATATTGTATTTCTGAGCAGGAAGAGACCATGTGTCAATGAAAATGTCAAGGACGTTCTCTGGATTAACCAATTTATTATTTAACAGAGGGTATGCTTTCTGTCTCCACAACATTCAGAGTTTTCCTTTGAGCACGCATTAGCTGAAATTACATGTGCATTTTATATAGATCGGAGATTAGCTCATTTTTGAGTATTTATTTAATTTCTTAAAGCTTTTCAAGTGGATATGAGGTCCTGCTATTTTGAACTTCACTTTAATCTAACAAACTGTTTTATCCCTTAATAGTAAAAAATAAAATATTCATATATTTCTTTGGATAAATTATAATAATGAGATATAAGAGGTCAGAGAAACAGCAAACCAAGGTAAAATTGCTCATTGCATCTAATTTAAATCATAGCAAGGATCAATGCAAAAATTTAACATCTTTGAAAGAAGAGTGAAATGAAGGCATTTCCCCCTTATAGTTGTTAACTATGTTTTTGGTCAGCGAGGAACTAACAATTGAACAAGAGATAATGCACGCCGCATTACAATGACCTATCTGGTTCAGTTCCTCATTCCGAAAACTAGCAAGCTTTAGTCTTAGTAATTTAAATATGAGAAGAAGATAGAAAGTGGTTAAGGGAATTAATTTGACTTCCACACGAGGGAATGTTAACAACTGGGTTTTAAATTGTTTCAATTGGGCCTGTAAGCATTTCGTTTCTTGGTTGCAGCTGGAAAAGCTTATTTAAGTGCTCCTGAACTTATAGGTTTCAGTTGGGTTGATTGTTTATTTTCCTTCTATGATACAGACAGTGTCCTGTTTAGTACTTTAACTAGAAGATAGGATGAAATTATGAATATGTTATATATTATTGATAATTGTCATTGTTGCATCCAATACATTTATAAATGTTATGGCATTCCTTTCTCTCACGTAGCATAGACCATTGGGCACTTAAAGCTCGTATTATTAGTTCAGTATGTCTTGATATTTTGAATAAAATTTATATGCCTTATAATAGAAGCAAGGGTATTTTGAGGCAATAGAAAGAGAAGATCATTCTCTTAATTATTGATAATAAAAATAACATGTACCAGTAACTGAATAACAAAGAGATCCTCAGAAGCCTTTGTGCACGCGTATCACACCGAAAGAAAATGAAAACTGAAGACTTTACTGTCCCAACAAATATGAATCCTGTAACAGCTGGATAACCTAGGATCCTTTAACATGCCTCACATATCCCCATTCTTTATTCCAACCCTAAGTAACTTTACCAATTAAGTAACCACAAAATAACTGCGGAAAATAAATAGATATCCCCTGTAAATCCTCAGAATCAATTTCTAACTCCTTACCTAATTTAAAATATGTTCATTCGTTGAGTAATAACTATTCATTTGTTCGATCAATTAGTGAGATGATACTTAGGCTATCTTCTTTTTTCATGCTTTGCTGTTTTGCTCTTGATAGTTCTCTGCATTTTTCTTTCTTCCTGGCAGAAGTAATGAAGAATTCTCTGATAGCAAAAGGCAACGTTTAAAACCTGGTAAAGTATCTCCCATTCGGCCAGTTCCCAGTCACATACCAAAACCTCCTTATGTGAAATCTAGAAAACCACCTGGAATTGCTAGTGGGCCTGAAATACATGACGAGAAAGGGATAGCATGCATGAGAGCTTCAGGGAAGCTCGCTGCAAAAGTTCTTCTGCATGCTGGATCTTTAGTGAAGGTTCATTTATGTTCATTTCCTTTTGGCATATGACCTGTCTTCCTATGCCCATCGAGACATCAATTGGAATTCGAGGAAGTAGTCCTACCGTTATCCTCTTCTCCACTCATGAATGCTCTTCTTACACTGGTTTCAGTTTTTTTTTGCAATCACTAAGGACTAATGCTTGTTGAATTGATTCATTATTCACGCCCTTATGCATTGATCTAGCTTTGCACCAGACTTCATTTACAGTTTATTGTCCTTCTTGGCAGCCAGGCATCACAACAGATGAAATTGACCAAGCGGTACATCAAATGATCATTGACAATGGAGCATATCCATCTCCTCTTGGTTATGGTGGGTTTCCAAAAAGTGTATGCACATCGGTGAATGAGTGCATTTGCCATGGTATTCCAGATTCACGAGCCCTTGAGGTTTGTTGTACTGAACCATTGGCATTAAAATAGTAGTTCTTTTTATGTTTGTGAAAGTTACAATTATATTTCTGGTATGTCATATGTGGCTTTGCAGGACGGTGACATTATCAACATTGATGTTACAGTTTATCTTAATGTAAGCAATTTCATTTTCCCCAATATCTTCTTTTTCTAAAGCAACTGCTTCTCCGTGCAATACTCTTTCATGAGCCTTGAATTCCTTCAAGTTTCTTGATGGAGTCTTTCTGCATTTAATTAATCTACTGTGGCACGCAGGGTTATCATGGTGATACATCTGCAACATTTTTTGTTGGAGAAGTCAATGAGGAGGCCCAAAGCTTAGTCAAGGTACGGTTACCTGGTAGGTGCACTTTTATATTTATCCTATTCAGTTCCAAGAATATGTTTGATTTCTTATAGGTGACAAAAAGTCAAAAAGTACTGATTCCTATATAAACCTGTTCATTGTTTTGTTTATTATGTTCAAGTCATCGTGTAGGTTGTTCACGATCCAAAGCCTGTGCTATCATTATTTGCCATTGAGAGTATCTATCATCTCACTCTTTTGAGTGATAATTGTTCTTTACCTTAGGTAACCAAAGAATGCCTTGACAAGGCGATATCAATATGTGCACCAGGAGTCGAATTTAAACAAATTGGCAAGAAAATACAGTAAGACATCTGTTATATCTTATTTTCCTTTTCTGTATTATACAATATAATCATGCCTATTCTATATATCCACATATAATATTACTTGTGCAAGTTTAACTTTATGCTTCAATCTTCATATGCTTACAGTCTATAATATATTCACTTTTGAACTGTACCTAAAATTAACCCACATAGACATGGTGATAGTTTATGTTCCTTTACTAATTAAGTAGGAATAATACATATATAGGATCTTGAATGTGATTTTCTTTGAACTCGTATCCTCAAACTTTGTTTGGTTCAATTGGGTCCTTGACATTGCACCATATTATAATCGAGTCCCTCAACTTTCATATGATTCAATTGGTCCTTAGAATTTAGATTTTTGTGTTATTTTATTACTATGTCCTCAAATGACTACCGACAGTTGGATCTATCATGGAACTTAATACAGAGTTTAAGGACTCAACCAAATAAATGTTTTAAACCCACATAATGCAACTCAAGGACCAAAAACATGAAAGTTTAATGACTGTCTATGCATTACTCCTTACAAGTATCTGAATGTCAATTGTCTAATCACTTCAGCAATCTGAAACGTGGAAGGAACAACACATCTAATTCATACTGACTCACGTTTGCAGAGAAAATGATATTTTGTGCTCATAATTTCTGCTGTACATTGATTTCTTCTTGCAGTGACCATGCAGATGAACACCGTTATGGAGTTGTCCAGCAGTTCGTTGGCCATGGAGTTGGAAGGGTTTTCCACAGTGCTCCAGTGGTTCTTCATTACAGTAAATTCTTCTGCCCTTTTTCCAAATTGGCTATAGCTTGTAATCAGTGCTTCTGGATTGGTCACTCAATAATGCTTTTGCTTTCCTGTCCTAAACATCCATTTGCCTAGTACAATTTATGTGGATTGCAATGGATGTCATTATTGCTTTGCAATGAATGGGATCTGTTGCTTTTGCTCACATTTTTCTTAGTCCAGGGAACATATGAATGGGTAGTTAATCCAAAATCTGTCCATCCAGTTTCTAGAATTTTCCTCATTACAAACTTATGAATGGGTAATTAGTGGCTCCCCAACAAAATGGGTGATCAGTTGTTAAAAGTAGATATATAAACCAGCTGACGGGTAGATTTCAAAGTGGTACAATGATAGTAACTAGTACGATAAACTCACACAATCAAGCGAATATGCTTGCCAGCCTCCAGGCTCCAGGAATTTTCAATAATTCCATAAAAACAAATAAACCCTAATAACCCTATTTATAGTTTACCATCTTATCTATAAATAGAAAACCTAATCAACTCGAATAGAAATAGAAATCCTAACTAATAACAATTAATTAAAATTAAATAAATATCGCCCACGAAGGTGGACTCAGCCCGACCACCGACGATAAACCAAAAAGGGTGAGGCCAGCAGCCTCATCCACCTGTTGATCCTCACTCCTCTGCTCGCTATCAACTCCATCCTCCTTCAAAACAACCTTGTCCTCAAGGTTGAAGTCGGGAAACTGTCGTCGAAACTCACTCAGCCCCACCCAAGTCGCATCATCCTCTGTCTGGCCAACCCATTTTACCAATACCTGATCTTCCTCCCGTCCCTCCTCGTGACATTACGTGCAGCCAATATTTCCTCGGGCTCAAACACCGCCCGACCGAATTTCAGGAGGAGGTAGTTCGCCTACCTGGGATGGTCTCCCACAACGCGACGCAATCGTGATACATGAAAAGCGGATGGATACGACGACTACCGGAAGCACAAGGCGATATGCTCTTGGTCCAACACGCCTTCCACTAAAATGGCCCATAAAATTTTGCGGACAACTTATGATGCAACTGTTTCGCAAGGATGTCATCGGAATGGTCGTACTTTCAAAAGACCTTATCCCCACCAAACTCCAACTCCCTACGGTGCTTATTCACTGCTTTCACCATCTTCTTGGCGACTTCCAAATTGTGGCGAAGACGCCGCAATAAATTGTCCCGATCGCCCAACAATTCACCACTGCAGCAACCTTACACTCTCCGGTAAGAATCTTTGGATTGGCGGCTCTCCCATAAACTACCTCAAAGGAGTCATCTTGGCGTGATGCGGAAGGAAGTGTTGTACCAATATTCGCCCATGCTAACCACCGAATCCATTGCTTGGCTGTTCGCACGTAAAACATCGCAAATAAGTCTCCACTACCCTGTTCAGGGCCTCAGTTTGTCCGTCGGTCTCCGGATGATAAGCTGAGCTAAACTTCAAAGATGTTCCCGACTTGGCAAACAACTCCTTCCAAAATGTACTCATAAAAATCGAATCTCGATCGCTCACGATTGAGCACGGAACCCCATGCAGGCGGACTATCTCCCTCGTAAATGCCTCTGCAACTGAACGAGCTGAAATTGGTGGCTTCAAAGCAATGAAGTGTCCATATTTTGAGAGACGATCCACCACTACTAAAATGGAAGAGTGCCCTCGACTTTGGCAAACACGTAATGAAATCCATGGATATATCCTCCCACACTAACTCCGAATTGGTAGAGGTTGTAACAATCCTGCCGGAGCGAGCGTCGATACTTTGCTTCAGCGGACCAAACATTGAGCCACATATTTTTGCACTTCCAAACATCCTCTCCAATAAACATTAGTTGCCAACCGCCTGTAAGGCGAAAAGCTCCCCATGGCCGCCCGCAGAGTGTCGTGAAACTCGTAGTAATCGTGGTATCCACCGTGACCTCACCGGCAACACTAATCTCCCTGAAATACAAACACCCTCCAACGACCTCGAATCCGGACGATCGTTCGGACTTGCCTCGATTGTGGTGATGATGTCGCGTAAAAAGGCATCCTGTTGTTGCTCCACTCGGACCTCTTCTAATCCCAACCATTCTGGCATGCTCACCGCCGCTAACTCCAACTCCTCACCCCGACGAGACAAAGCATCTGCAGCTGCATTTGAGGCTCCAGTCTTATATTCAATTGAAAAGTCGTACCCCAGAAGCTTCGCTACCCATAGCTGTTGTGATGGGGTCACGATCTTCTGAGTTAATAGGTGCTTCAAACTCCGGTGATCCGTCCTCACTACAAACTTCCGGCCGATCAAATATGGCCTCCAATGCTGAACTGCGAGGGCCAATCCCATCATCTCTCGCTCATATGCAGACTTAGTAAGAGTCCGATCAGCCATAGATTTACTAAAGTATGCCACTAGTCGTCGATCCTGCATCAAAACCGCTCCAATGCCGACTCCTGATGCGTCGCACCCACCGGGCTACGGCTAATTGCTGGGTCGCCTCTCAACTCGATCTTCTGCCCATCTCGTTTGAATGACATCGACATGCGCTCCCAGTTAATACTCACATCTCCCAGAGTGGCCAACCAAGCTACCCCCAGTATCACATCGACACCTCCCAACGCAAATACGAAATAATCCGCGGTTACCTCGCACCCTGCTAATGTCATGACTAGCCCACGACACACCCCTTCTGATTTCTGGCGATGACCATCACCCAATTGAATTCCAAATTTAAGCGAGTTGTCCGATCAAGGCGCAGCGATGGTACAAGAGAAGATGATATAAAATTGTGGCTTGCGCCACTATCATGAAACGGTTACCGTGCATCCTTGAAGAACTCCGTGCATTCGCATCGTTCCGGACCTGGAGATCCCCGCCATTGAGAATCTGGTGAGCCCCTCGCCTTCTTCCGGCTCATCGGTAATCTCATCTACTTCCTCCGCGGCCGTGGGGTCAAGTACTCATGGTTCGCAAGTCGACCTCCTCCGGGCTCAACGATCAACACCGCAGCTCACGCATGGGACAGACTCTCCCATGCCCCGGCGTGTATGTTTTTCGACACTTGAAGCATAATCCCTTTGCCCTTAAGTCCGAGATCTCGTTGGATGTTAATCTAGTGAACCTTGACCTCGCCATCGCGCCGAGGTCGCCGGTATAGCAATCGAGTTTACGTCGCGGTCGAGTTCCTTGGCTAGTTACTCCACCCCCAGATGGTCCCGTGACAGCGCTCGTTTGGCCGCTGTACGTCCGAGTGTACCCCGCAGGTCGCTGCCCGGAACTTCCCGCAGCTCTGAATTGTCTCTCCCCTGCCTGCCACGCCAAATTCTCCTCCACATCCCGCGCGAGTTCCATTGCTGATTCCAAATCTAGTGGCCGAAGCATTCGCAGCGAATTGCTAATGGCTGTTTTCAATCCCGACATGAAGTAACCCAAATAATGGGCATCGGTTAACCCCGGAACTTGTCCCGCGAGCTGTATGAAGACATTCACGTATTCCTCAACCGTCCCCGTCTGACGAACTCTTGCCAACCTCTCGTACGGGCTTCCCTTAAATCGGAGTCGAATCTCGCCACCAGGGAATGCGAGAATTCGCTCCAATCGATATTGGGTTTCCGGCTGCGCAGCCACGTAACCCAATGCAGTGCAGCGCCGTCCATCGCCACCACCGCGGCGGCCACCTTCGAATTCTCCGGTGTACCATGTAATTCGAATTGCTGGTTGGCACGAGCCAACCAAGCAATCGGATCTGTCCCGTCAAACGCAGGTAATTGCACCAGCGCAGGCAGAACGCGCTGATGAATATCGACCAGCGCAGGTTCTGTCGTCGCACCCGGCGGCGCCGGAATCGTCGGGTTTGGGCCGGCCTGCGACGCGGACCCCTCTTGCGAATCGGCGGTCTGGCTCAGCAATCCTCCAGGTCCCAAAATCGCGCGGGTCAGAGCAGCCAGCGTGGTAGACATCTCCTGCAATTTGGTGTTATTATCCGTCACCCCCAGTTTCAATTCCCTCATCTGATCTGTGTTCTCCGTGACTTGGCGCAGCAGATTTGCCTGCTCAGTCTCCAATTTCTCCAATCTCTCGGTTGTGGATCGCGTCGTCGACATCTCGGCGGATCGGGTTCCACGTTCACCGCACCAATTGATAGTAACTAGTACGATAAACTCACACAATCAAGCGAATATGCTTGCCAGCCTCCAGGCTCCAGGAATTTTCAATAATTCCATAAAAACAAATAAACCCTAATAACCCTATTTATAGTTTACCATCTTATCTATAAATAGAAAACCTAATCAACTCAGAATAGAAATAGAAATCCTAACTAATAACAATTAATTAAAATTAAATAAATATCGGCCCACGAAGGTGGACTCAGGCCCGACTCCGCCGACGATAAACCAGCAAGGGCTGAGGCCCAGCAGCCTCATCCACCTGTTGATCCTCACTCCTCTGCTCGCTATCATACAAGCCGTGTGTCACAGAGTTCAGTGAAAATGTGAAATTCAATGCTTTCCCCTGCTGTCTGTTGGCATTATAATAATTTAGTGCTTTCCTAGCTCCATCCTTGTTCATGTACTCCGAGGATATTTTCTGTCCCATCAATGTCTCACATTTAGTTTCTGATTGATTTTGGGTAATACAGGGAATAATGATCGTGGACGTATGGTTCTCAACCAAACTTTCACCATCGGTAATATCCGAACTCACCTTTGTATCTCAAGTGAAAAGGAATCAATTGTTGTGATGTAGAACATTTAACAGATAACATTTCAAATAAATCCACTATATCATTACCTTCTACATTTTCCTTAAACGTAATCCGGGAATAAAGCATCGTTTGAGTTTCTCTATTTCACGGCTGTTCTATCCGTCTGCTTGATCAATCATACTTCTTAATTATGTTATAAAGATGAGTTTGTAATATGTCAGCAGCGCTTGTACAACCTAGTAATCTTGAAGGACCAAGAATCGATCATAGTCTTGTCTTCTCATCTTTATATGCAACTAAACTGCTGGCTCATCGCTTACTTTCTTGTATGGTATCATGTTTTGCAGAACCAATGTTGACACTCGGCAGCATCAACCCGATAATGTGGGATGATGATTGGACAGTCGTAACAGAGGATGGCAGCCTCTCAGCTCAGTTCGAGCACACCATCTTAATAACCAAGGACGGCGCGGAGATACTAACTCAGTGTTGATCCTGGCGCTGCGTGTCATCCTCAGCAACGTATTTTGATTGCCGGAGTTCTCCGTAAAAACTGCTGGTATCTGGTAGGAAACATTCTTGTTCTAATATTTTTGACATGATTCAAATGGTACTACGTCAATTTGATTTTCTTTCAGATTAATCTCTCATGTAAATCGTGAGCGGAGATAAAATGGGAATCATTCCCCATATATTAGCTTTTGGGTTAATTGTACGTAGATACACGAACTTTAGACGTTTTTTGAAATTGCACTCCTTGTTTCCCGGCTTGAAATATACGAATTTAAGACATGTCTGATTTTGCTCACGGAATTGATTTTTTCTCAAATTGGAATTCATGTGGTATTCAACCCGACATAACATTAAAAAACATTAAAAATTGAAGGATCGATTATTTGATGGATAAATAAAAAGAAAATCCACACGTTAGCCGCCTATTTCTTTCTTCTCTCTCCAAACACCTCACCAGCAGCCCGTCTCCCGACGACCACCACCATTTCTGACAACTCCTGGCAATTGCCACGGCGCTAACACCACCACCATCCCCCTCTTCCTGGCGGACCGCTGCCGCCGCCACCACCACCAACATTTACACCTCCTCCTTGAAAAGAATCTCGAGCAAATCCTACAAGTAGCGGAAGGCAGAGTTGTTGTCGGCAAAGTTTGGGCTGGGCTGGTGCTGGTGCAGATATTGCAGACGAGCGAGAGAGGCATGTTATCTAAATTTTTATTTTTATTTTTCATACAATAAAGAGGATGTCATTTTGATTGCTACATAATGTCAATTTATCCACGATCACTTGACAGTAAGAGCCGAAGATAAACTTAATACGAATTGTGCCTAAATTCTATAACTTCCTAGGAGATGATCCACAAAAGCATATGTAAATTTTTGAGATATGTTCCACTCAACTTAATCAAGTTAACCATGGGGAATACATCCATTTGTTGATTTTTCCCTTCACTCTTATGGACGGAGACAGAGCGTACTTACATACACAATACGTTGTTGAGGACTTGAGGGCAGTGAGATTAAAAGTCTCTCCACCAATACTTTTCAGCCGCGCAAATGCATAACGTGCGAAAATCATTGATAATAATCCTATTTAAACTAATATATACTTGATTGTTTTTCAACATAATAAAACGCATCAGCTAGTCTTATTTTAGTTTAATAAATAGAATGATTCCTATTATGAAAAGATGTTATTTAAAATTGGTATTTATTATACATTATAACCCTAATTTTAATTCTACAATTACTTCATAACCTGAATTTAAAATAATTACAAAAATGGTCCAAACTTGGCTTAAAGTGTTTATAGTTCAAGTCAAAAAAATTGGTCAGCTAGAGAAAACACGGACCGCCAAAGATTGATATTGACATTGTTAAAAAATCAAAATTAAATAAAAATGCCATACAAAAAAATGTTAAAAATTGTATATTTATAACTGATCCCAAAATTAAAATTTGTGTATTAAGTTGCAAATAATCCTTAAATTAACATAATTTCATTACTTTTCAATATAATAATAAAGCGTACTAGCTTTGTCTCAATTGAGTTTAACAAGTAGGAAGATATATAGCTTCACAAAGAAAACAAGTAGGAAGAAATTGAAGGATTAAATGTTTGAGTAAAACTTTTATTTATGAATGGGTGTTACCAGAAACCCAAGGAGTAGAAAGACAGGATGCAGACGTGGCACCACATCCTTGGATTGCGAATTCAACCATCGGTAGGCGGTGTACATTTCACCCCAAATCCAATCCTTCCAAAATCAAAATCAAAATCAAAATCAAAATCAAGAACCTACTATTCATTTCAATTCTATCCATCTAATTTAACATAAAGATCAGGCCTTGTCAACCGTCACGCGCACACACATATATATACCAGAGAAAACAGAGAATGGATACCGTACACACAATTCAGACGAAGCACAGCGAATAATACAAGATACTTCTAGATGCAATGGATTTGACGCCAGTAAATTGGGAGGCGCTCGATGCTCTTGTCATCGACTTCGCTAAGTCTGAGAGATTGATCGATGACTCATCGCCGCCGCCGCCTTCTCAATCGTCGCAGTCGTCCTCCTCCTCGTACCGGTGGCGCCTCCTGATTTACCAGATCAGGCGCTCCGTTGAGTCCGGCGACATTGACTCCGCTATCGACCTCCTCCGGGGCTGCGCCCCCTCCGTGCTTGACGATCACCGCCTCCTCTTCCGTCTGCAGAAACAGGCATGCGCTCAGCTTCTCTCAGTCGTGATATTTGCTTGCTCTTACGCTGTGTAATTTGTTTTCTATTTTGGAATTAGAAATTCATTGAGCTATTAAGGAAAGGAACTGCTGATGATCGTGATTCTGCAATCGAGTGTGCGCGAAAATCTCTTGCGCCATGTGCATTGAATGCCTACCCGGTACCCTTTATTGTTTCCTGTTTTTGTCCTTGTTTAGTGAGTAAATACGCACTTCTAGTTTATGAGTTTTCCTTCTGCTGAGGAGTTGGTCAGTCTGATTCGGTTTTGTTTCTAATTCAAGGAAGCGTACGAGGAATTTAAACATGCTCTTCTTGCCTTTATTTATGACAAAGATGATCAGATATCTCCTGTGGCAAATGAGGTAAGCTGAAATACATTTTCGTTATGATCCTCTTATGTGAAGCAGACCTTCCTATTTCTTTAGTTGAAGTTCATAGTTTTTTTGGGCCACATATTGATTTAGAGAGTCTTTATGTGTAAATCTTCAAGTACTTTACATAATCAGTGTTGCAGAATGCGGCCAGGCAGCCCCAGCCTCGGCAAATATGGCCAAGTCGGCCTTTAAATGTGGCATGCCAGGGCGGGCAAGGTGGGCTAGGCTCCCATTAAAAAATTATGTCAAATTTAATGACCATTTGTTTGGTCTAAACATGTTTTCTTTAATTGCTTGAAGCCAAAGTGATGTTATTTTGGGATATGCTTTGATTTTTAATTAAAAGATGCCCAATTATATATGATATTATTAGCTTGTCGCGTGTCTACAGGGAAATCTTATTTTACCCATGCCCAAGGATCTATCTTGGATGTTTAATTCATCATACATTAATAATATTCATAGCTTGCTCCTATATAATTAATTACAATATATATGTGTTTTCTCGTATTTATCTGTGAATTTTTGGGACAATTGATCAATTGCAGACTCCAGCTTTGATCTTCTGGACTGTATCCCGGATGTCTATTCTTCAATACTAAATGAGAGTAATCTATGGAGAATATTGCAAAATTTTGCCTCCTTATGTGAGATCTATTGATTCTCGAAACTCACACTGTGGCATAGGATCATCTTATTTTCTCTCACCTTGTATTTATAATGCATTCCCTAAAATCCTATTTAGATAGGATCCTTGCATTTCTAATAAATATAATAATTATCTTCAATCCCTAAAGATAATTCATATCTAGAATAATTATCTCTCGATATATAATAATATCAGATAATATCTATATAGATATAGGAGATGTATTAAAATAATATATTAATCGAACATAGTCCCAATTGGACTCTCATAGGGGGCCAAAATTTAGGCAATTAACGGGTCTTGATGGGTCAACTAGGGATCAAATGTAAGGAATAAAGATGGATTTAAAATGAATTAATTATCTTATATTCAGTCCGGAATATAAATTAATTCATAAACATTTATTCATTCCATTAGAGAATAAATGATACTTACTTCTTTATTATCGAAGTTGAGTCGGCTTGCACTTAGACTTACGAATCGCCGTATTTAAGAAATCGCATATCCATTAATTGTTTATAGCACTTTGACTGCTTAAAATAATTAATCTATAATTACTTAAGTAGTACCACTCAACCTTATTATTGTACTTGAGCTAACTCAACCTGCAGGGTTTAGTACAATAAACATTTTGAACTCCTTAAGGGGGACGTCATCATCTTAAATGGATACGGTAACTCTATACAAGTAACTAGCATGACATATAAGCACAACCACCACCTAAGATGTGGAGAATCTTGGGTTATCTCATGTAATTCTCACCCATAACAAGTCAAAGTGATGTTCATAACTTATACTCACCTAAAACCTTATCGAGATTTAGATCAACCTAAAGTCACCGAGATTTAGGTTCTTCACTACTATCATATAGAAGAACTCATCTTACTATGATCCATCAATATGTCTACTATCATATAGAAGAACATATTTTTTATCTATACTGCAGCCTATACCGACAACTCGTCCTCAAATTGTCTTAGCTGTTATCATTTTTATATCTCAACTAGCTTAACCAATCATACATACTTCTGTGATCTTCTACAAATTGTGTGATCTAACTTTTGTATGAGATAATGAGACAACATATGCAATCAAGTAAACAATTCAGATATGAGATTATAATAATGGTAACATCAAAACATTGTATACCAGCTCACAGTGCCTTTCCCCTTGGTTTTCTTATTCAGTTAAGAGGAATCACTGTAAAATGTGAAAAATTAGATTAGACGAATTGAATACTACATTTATTAAGATGTATGATTAGTTTTTAGGTATCTAAAAAGGCATGAAAAAAGAAAAGAAAATAGAGGCAGGCATTTTGGCATTCTGCTCACGTGGCCTAGACACCGGGAAGAGCTGTGCCTAGTGGCAGTATAAAGAGTTCTGCAACCTTGGTATAATTGATCCATGTTCGGAAAACTTTGCTGCATAAAGTCAATATTTATATTGCTTTTTGGCTGCATATTTCATTTATTTTTTGATGATCTTATAGCTAAAGACAAGTAGCTGGACGAAAGTTCTTATATTCAAGGAATTGAGAAGGAAATAACAAACACTCTCGAGAAATTCTCTATATTTTAAATTTTACTTTCTGATTAGTATTATTATTCATTGCCTAACCAGCACTCAGATAAGTAAAAAAACTAGTTTCTGTCTACTTAGAGAAAGGTTTGGAACCCTAGTTTTGTAGTTTCCGCCCCAACTTAGGTTAGGGGTAGATAGACCGTAGCTTGCTGCTGAAAAATGAATAGGCTAGTGAGGCTCGTTTCGCTCTTCAAGTTCCCATCCCCTGACTCAACCTCAACATCTATAAAAGAAAAAAAGCCCTCTCTCCTTTTCATAATAATAAGGTAAGCTTTCAAGAGTGTTTGGAGAACTATCCTTACTTTGATCTCGTTTGATATGCCATCTGCCTTACCCTGCCTTTTCTATTGATATAATTCCGCATGTGGCTTCAAGTTCTAATTTGAATAAGCCGTTATTTATTAGGAGTCTTTAACCTGGTGTCTTAATTTAAATAATCTCGATAACAAAGTCCCTCTTCACGTCTTTGACTCAATTATCTGGTATACGTTCAAAGTTCATGTTTTAGAGTTTGGAAGCTTGAATACATGATATCTGCAAAATCACCTGAATAATATTTATGTATTGCCTCCATATTGAATTTGGATGATAAGAAGTTGTAACCTGTAGATCATATCTTGCTTAGCTAGCATGTGTAGGTCATATGATGCGGAAAAGGGTTTGTATTTCATGGGAGATACATAAGTACATCCTTCTTGATGCATTTTCTTCCTGACAAAGAGATCTATCAAAAGCATCTGATGATGCTGTTTGGAAAAGCCTAAAAGAAAATTATGTTTGGATCATGAGTGTACACCTAAGTAGATTCCAATAACTGTGAGTTATCGGTATGAATTACTGAGCAAATGGATGACATGAATTTATTTTGTATAAATGCTAATGGCTTCTTTTAATTGTTTCAGTGGTCTGAGAGAAGAAGGTTTGAGATTGCAGGGCTTCTATCTTCTATTTTACGGGCCCATTTACAAGCATACGATCCTATATTTTCAATGACATTGAGATATTTGATAAGGTATGTCTTCCTTCTTTTTAATAATAATGTAGGAGTTGACTTAATCATACATGTAATTGGATTCCAAATACAGGGCACAGTTTTGTGTAGTACACAAATTTGTCACTCATAGTTTGAGATTAATGTATGTTGAAATTTTTGTGTTTAACATTGAGATATTTGATAAGGTATATCTGCCTTCTTTGTTATAATAATGTAGGGAGGTTGAGTTAACTATACATGTTGTAATTGGATTCAAATAACAGTTCACAGTTCTGTGTAGTGTCAGTAATTTGTGTTCACTCATCTTAGTTTGAGACTAATGTATGTTGAACTTTTTGTGTTATGCAGTATACACAAAGGCTTTTGCCTTCAAAAGGAGTTTCATCACCCATAGCCAATCTTACAGAGAGGCTGCTCCTTGAGGAGCG
The DNA here is from genome assembly GCA_036937905.1 of Salvia rosmarinus. Lineage (NCBI taxonomy): Eukaryota > Viridiplantae > Streptophyta > Magnoliopsida > Lamiales > Lamiaceae > Salvia > Salvia rosmarinus. Next base: position 96,027,088 of record CM072815.1, on the reverse strand, counting down.
TGACCCCCCTGCTACACCACAAGAAAGTTTGTTTGAGGCGCCTCCATTTGATGAGGTGTGACACTTAGATAGTTGGATTATCCAAATCAGAGTACTACCTTGGCCTCTTCAGGCAGCCAGCTTTACAGAAACACATTGGTTACTTTAAGAATTTATCTTTTGGATTTACTTATGTTTGGTTTACCCACCAGGTGGACATTCAAGCCCTTGCTCATGCAGTGGAGCTTACTAGACAGGGTGCAATTGATAGCTTGAGGTTTGCCAAGGGTGACCTATACAAGGCATTTCAGGTCAATGTCATGTGACTTAATTTTAATTTTCTAAGCCACAAATTGTTTACTGGACTATTTGTTATAAAGGTCTTCTTTAGTTGAATGAAAAATTATGTTCCTTGAAACACTCTGTAGGGCATAAAAAATATTGTGATGTATGTTCCTTTTTGTTTAAATTAAAATGAAAAAACTTGAAATTGATGGTGGTGACTGAATAAAATGCTATCAGTGACTTTTGACCAGGATTTTAACCCATGTGATTTAACAGTAAATTTTAGGCTATCTTCTTGTGTGGGCTAATGATGAAGCAAGGGAAATAATTGAAGGCTTTGAATTGTTTGTAGCATTCTTTTGCAGTGTTCATTTAAGTGATTGTCCATAGTGGAGAATCATCTTCTTGTTGTTGCCTCATATCTTCATCTACATGAATTTGAATATGAAGGATTACTAGGTGCAATTAAATCTTAAATTATTAACAAACGTGTAAGATTTGTTGATTTTGTTTTTGCTTACATAGTGGCGGCTGAATTGTGCCCGTCCATCCTCCCCAACCCCTACTAACTACTTTGCTCAAAGCCATCTGTTATACTCTGTTCTAATGCATGTAATACTGACCACACGTGAGAACATGAATACATGTTGCTACAGTTAGTTGGTTTAAGTGGAAGATACTTAAACATTCTTATGCACTGAACTGTTAGTCAAAATCTTGTTAAATCTTGAAAGTGCATCACTTAAACATTCTTGTGCAAGTCTCTGCATCTCTTATTACTCGATTCACTACCAAATAATCTGCCATTTGCATCCTTTTGAAAAGATTTTGATTGTGTTCTTTAACTGGAATGAATTTTCTTTTATTTATCTTCGTCAAATATTACATGTGAAGAACAACACATTCATGTTCAGGCCTCCACATCACCAACAAGGGTATGATATCTTATGAAGTGGAAAATTTCTGAAGTTCATTGGGGTCGATTGATAATTTTGGAAGTTCATGATTGCAAATCTGCTAAGTAAATGAATGTTTTTCCATCTTGGTGTGTAACCGTTTTATCTTGAATACTGTAGTTTCTGGTGAAGTCTTATAATCTTATTGGCATGGTGCAAAGGGAAAATTACATGTCGATTATTTTTCTAAATCCTCCCATTTACTAGTAAGAGAGCACGAGATATCTCTCACAGAAGGTTTACTAGGATATGTTACAATTTTTCCATTTTAAATTGCTCATTTTAATGTGAGAAAGTATTCTTCTTGCTTTGAGCTATATCATACCTCTTTATTGTTGTGATATTGCAGGAGGCTTATCAATCTTACATGTTGTTGGTTATCACAGAATGAATTATGCCGGGTGAAAGTAGATATCTCAGTGCTTGATGAACTTGTTCACGAATATTGCATTTATAGGGGTATCGTGGACCCTAATCCAACAAATGCAGGTGAACGATGTCTCTTTTAAGTTGCTTTAAAGTTGGAATTATTATTTTCTGTTTGCAACTGTTTTAACATTTTCATTCATTAATAATAAACGACAGGATTGCATGTCACATCTAAAAGGGAAACTATGGATAAATGTGAAGCTGGCAGCAGTTTATCTGAAAATTGTTCCATTGTTACTGACGGTGATATGTCAGTCAGCAGTGCTCAGATGGAAGGTTCTCAGAGTAATCTGGATCCAGCGAGCACACAATATTCTGATATGGATGTACGATATCCCTGTGAGGCAAACAGTCTTAGTGAAGATTGTAGTACCAGTAGAGTACACCAGCCTGAAGAAAACAGAGCTTTTCAAAGAAACAGAATCATTGGAGCTGCGGATAGGGGCAAACGCAAAAGATGGAAGGGGAGAGAGGAAAATTTTGAAGTTGCTTCTGAAGTTTTCACTGGAAGCTGCTGCAAAGATGGGCTTGGTGCTACAAACATGGTAAGATCTCATGATTAGGTTTCTTCTTCTAAAATTTTATATTGAAAACTCTCATTGCTGCTGTTATCGTTCAGGATCTCGAAAATTCCATTATAAAAAATGTAAGCAGTAGGGGTGACAAGTACGAGATTATTTTGGGTATGAGGGAATTAGCCAGTGAGGGAATGGCCGCAGAGGTTGTTGAAGAAATAAATGCTCTAGATCCAGATTTTTTTGCTCAGAACCCAACACTGCTTTTTCAACTGAAGCAGGTTGGTGTCTTTGTGCAGTTTTTTGATACTTCTATCTATCAGCTATAGAAGGAGGTGTTTAAGTGATTGTGCTTGGTTGCAGATTGAATTCCTTAAGCTTGTCCGAATGGATGATCATTCTGCTGCATTGAAGGTTGCCTCATCCCATTTGGGCCCTTTGGCTGCTAGGTATTCAGCTTTGCTTAAGCCCTTGAAAGAAACTTTGTTTGCTTTGCTCCGGTCAAGTGAAGAACCTAGTGGCAAACACTTGCCCTTAGATGCTCTTGCAACTTCCCTTCAGGTATTGCGTGTTTCATAACTGATTGTTTTCTTTTAATATGTGAGGCTCTCCTCGTTTGTTTGTTTGTTTATATCCATTTTCTGTACATCTTGTGATTATGTCTTTTCATGCCTTTTATTCTTGGCAATTAGTATACTGTCCGTGCCTTAGTACTCAATCACGATCTGGAAGCAGTGCACTAATCGACAGATTTGTATGACCAGAATGTTGTTAATAGGTGTTGGTGTCAGGGTTCTGAGACCTATTTGGATTGGTTTCTTGGTTGAAAGGACCCTGGACCGAAGAAAAATAAACGTTCTACAGTTTTTGGGTTTGACTTTACTCCCTTCACTACTCTGTACATTTTATAATGGCAGATTCCGTGCAGCTATCCTTGCACATACTAATTGTATAATGCACACTTTTATCTCTTTAAAACACAGTGTGTGCGTGTGTATTATATATATAGGGGTAAGTTATTGTGAGAGTTACATCTTTTTTGTGAATATACGAACTATGCACAACGCGTATAAAGTTGGTGCACAAGATACTAATTTTAGAGTAAAATCGTTGTGCATCAACTTTATACGTGTTATGCATAGTTCGCAAAAAAAATATAGTTCTCATTTGATCCGCTCCATATATATATATATAGAGTGAGGTTCAAATAAGAACCATTTTAACATGAGAACTAAGAATCATGAAAATTCGTTATGAACAAAATGAATTCGCTATGAAAAGTTAATGAATTCGTTGGGAAAGTTACTGAATCCAAAAATTCAGAATTTTCATCCAGGGTTCGAATCTCATAAGTTGCAAAAATTCTATTTTTTGGATTTAATAGTTTTCCCAACAAATTCATCAACTTTCACCTTTGGATTCATCATTTTTTTTGGTTCTCGATGTTCTCACGTTAATCTTTCCTATATATATATAGGGGTTGGATCCAGTAAGAACTCATCTTTTTTGAGAAATATGCACAAACTTATAAAGTTGATGAACAAAATCTTTAACGTTATGCACAAAAAAACATTCTAAAATTGTTGCACAACAAAACAATTTTAGAAAGTTTTCATTATGTACAACTTTATGACGTTTTGTGTATCATCTTTACACGTGGTATGCATAGTTTGTAGAGTTCACAAAAAAGATTTAGTTCTCATTTGATCAACTTCTTATATATATATATATAGAGTGAGGTTCAAATAAGAACCAATTTTAACGTGAGAACTAAGAACCATGCATAAGACGTTGAAGATGATGCACAAGATGGTATAAAGTTGTGCATAACGAAAACTTTCTAAAATTATTTTGTTGGACAACAATTTTAGAATGTTTTCGTTATGCATAACTTTATATGTTTTATTCATCAATTTTATACATTTGTGCATAGTTCTCATGTTCTCACAATAAAAATGGTTCTCACGTTAACCATTCCCTATATATATGTATATATATATATATAGGGGTTGGATCCGGTGAGAACTCATCTTTTTTGAGAACTTGAGAATTATGCAGACGTATAAAGTTGATGAATAAAACCTATAAAGTTATACTGTGAAAACTTTCTAAAATTGTTGCGTAACAAAATAATTTTAGAAAGTTTTAGTTCTCAAATTTATACCGTTTTGTGCATCATCTTCAACGTCTTATGCATGGTGGTTCAGAGTTCTAAAAGATATGGTTCTCCTTGGATCCAATATATATATATATATATACTACGTATGGTTCGGACTGCCCTAAGTAGTCTGTTTTCTCCATTGGAGTGAGCTTTGTTAGAAAGGAATAGCACCGGGATAATTGTTTTCCTTTTGTCATTCTTCTTTATTATGATTGAAATATACTCTAATTGCTTACAAGTATTGGGCTGGCTGTGTTAGTAAGGTATAATAATTGAGCAGTATTGGACAATACTGTGGTTTCGCTATGAAAACATCCGAAGCTCTTGGCTTATATTGCTTCAGGCACTTCAGATTGATTCTGAAAAGCCAACTGGGTTTAGACTAATAAAGTAGTTGGAGGTTTTGCTTTTGCGCCCTTAATGCTAGGTTTTGAAAAAGACTTTTCATGTTTGTCTTATTGGTGGAACTTTTGCTTAATCACCTTGTCTACAGGTTGCAATTGGTAGGAGGTTTGGTATTGAAGAACCCCAGCTTATGAAGATCATAAGGACCACGCTCCACACTCATAGTGAATGGTTCAAGCTTCAAATGTGTAAAGACCAATTTGAGGGCCTCTTGTGGATCAATTCCCTAAAAGAACACAGTGGTCCTTTGTTGGGAAATGCTGCTTCTAAGTCGACTATTGATACATGCACTCAAGGATCGTCTCCAGCTACGGTATCCTCCAGCAACATGAGGATGCAGGAAGATGGTAGTAGTAATAATCAGATTTCATCCAGTGATACCGGTGCGATGAAAATGCAATACTGAAAGTGATGGTGAGTTCTCACTTGTCTATGTTTGAAGGTCTCTTTAAAAGCTTGTATGGTACCTATTATATCCTAAACTTGCACTATTGTTTGGGAAAGAATAATACTTTATCTTGTGAGAATATTTACTTCAGCATTTATTGTGGTGAGCAAAATGCCCTTGGTTGTCTAATTTCTGATTGGCTGTTGCCCAACTTTTTGCGTTCTTGGTGCTGACAATCAGTTTAGCCTTTTACTTTACCCTCCCACAGTTTAAGCCCATCGAGTAGAAAAACGGACACAAAAACTTAACTGAGAATCAGATGATCTTGTGGAATCCCCAGTGTGTTATTTTCATGTGCTATTACTGTTTCAGGAATTTCTTGCTCTGCCCAGAGGAGATGCAATTCATCTACTTGCCCAGTATAATGGAAATGCAGAAACAGTGATCCAGCAGATTTTTGCATAGCTTCACCTTGTAAGTTCACACCCAGAAATAGCCCATTATTATTTAATTGGACTATTTGTATATTTATTGCATTGCACCTCAATTGTGCCACTAGACAGATAGTGAGATAGGGAAATACTCCTGCTTGATATTGTAAATAGATAGACTTATCTTTGTGGAGAATTGTATTGTTGATGTATTCTCTGGGATTTGATTGATTTATTTATTTATAGGAATAAACAAGTACTCTTTATTCGTTGTATAGGCGCGACTCTGAATAAGCTGATTTGGCTAAAATATGGTAAGTTGCTATGACGCTTTTCATCATATACCATAGTGAGAGACCAATGTAATTGTACGTTACGAAAATGAGCATTTATGAATGTCTTGATACGCGTTTATCTAGAGAAAATTGTTGATGTAGCCACCTTTATAAAAAAAATTGACACCTACAGATAATACAGTTCATATGTCTTTACTGCTACTTGCTTTTGTCTTCGTCATTGGTTACCGGTTTGGCTGCTTTTCTACTATCATATTATTTTTATTTAATATGCGATCTCTTTAATGGAAAATGGTGGAATATATATACTTCCATTCTTTCCACATATTCTGTAGAGTGGTTAATTTTTTCTTGAATAGATGAAAAAACTTTTCAGGCGGCCTATTTTCCGACTTTTCATTCTAGACCATGATAATAGTATTATGGGATATTAATGTTGTTAGGTTTGAATTGACGATCTTGTAAGAAAGAAGAGGATTTACTTTGAATTGGATGAAGTGAAGGTAGGTTTGTCAGAGAGGGGTGCTATCAACTCTCGGAACACAACTAGCGTGGACATAGCACGCTTAGTCACCATGAATACTGCAAAACAGAGTTGGGAGGATTTTCCGGGAAGAGATTTCGATGCTCAAGTCAAATTTCGATCAAGGAAATAAGTTTCAAGTATGAACGCAAGTGTTAAGAGCAAAATAGCACTGTACCTCCCTATGAATGAAGTGATGAAGTATTTATAGAATATCATGTATGAAGGCATTACCTTAGATGAAGGGGGAAAAGTGTTTTCTTGTAGGGGCACATGTTCTCACTGCATAGGTTAGGACCCCAAAGTTAATAGTGTAATCTACCAGTTAATTAGAAAATTCGTATGAGATGCCGAGGAGAGTACATGTAGAATGGTTTCTAATTATACATGCACACATCAGATGGTAAGAGGTGTCATACATGAGTCAATTTTGCCTTGTAAACACTGGTTTGAGACAAATAGAATTACTAGAGGGGGATTTGAAGATTCCCTTAAATATCAACTTGAAAGGTTTAAGGTATTATGGACAACTCTGGCTTGAAGATCTGTTTGAGCTATCCAACAAGACAGTTATATCCTGAGTGCGCGAAGCTAAGTCTCTTCTCTCACACGAGCTCTGTCATATGAGATCTGACACATGAGGTCTGTCATGTGAGGTCGTACGACAAACTTCTCCATTGGTGCATAAGTCTTCTTGAATTGTGTATATTTTTATCATATCAGATATGATAATACTTTTTCATGTTTTAGATTTTTGGCAAAACATTTTCATAGATACTTGCATTTATAGTTTTTTTTTCGTTGGGAATATAATTTTTTTGTTTAGTCAATCCTTGTACTATCAATTTCAATCTTATTTAGTCTTAATTTAACGGATACAACTAATCCATTAATTTTTCCATTATCTCTATTTTATGTCACCTATTATTATTATACAAAATAAACTCCACGTATTCAATATTTGGAGACTTAGTATAAGTAGATTGGAAAGTTGTATCTAAATTGAATATTGCTTCGCGCCCAACATGCTTTTGACGTCGGAACGCAATGGATACTTGGTGGTGACGAGCGCCGCCGTGGATATTTGCTGGTGACGACTGACGAGTTTCCCTGGCGCCGATGTCGATTAGTCTTCTGAAAAATTGCATAGGTTTGATTTGGTGTCTAATAAGGGGGTGGTGGTTGGTGGACTGTCAACGCTGTTACATGAAGTCGATCATCCGATTGCGTAAGAGTTTCCCGACCATGATCTGGATTTTGTAAGGCAGTGATGTATAGTTTTGTGGGCAGGGTTTCGGGAATTCAGAAAGTGAATAATCTAAATGAAGGTGAGAGCCTCCACATTAATTCTACTTTATGTTGATCATATCCAGTACCACACAAATAGATAATGGTCCGGCCAGATCTTAATTGATAGCCTCCAGATTGGTTTATGGATACCAAAGAAAGAGAAGAATTTATAATATTCAATTTTTATGCATAATAATTATATCAAATTTCCAATTAAGATATGATATTGAATTTAATGAAATAATAATATGGGCGGTGTATTATTTAGATGACGAAAAACTTAATTCCATTAAATAAGAATCTAATGAGATAAAATATAATAGTACGAGGACCAACTAAAATAAAGTTAAAAATATAGAAAGACCTAATGAATGAAAAACTCCAAATACAAGGACCAAAGAATGTGTTTTATCATTTTTTTTCCCATCATAGAGAACATGGGTTAAAAAGGTGGGGCTACAAAAATATGATAAAATTTTGTGATCTTTTATTATTATTCTTTTACTTTTTATGATAATTTTGCAACAACAAAAAAAATGCATCCTGAACGGGAAACACAACCATCGAAAATTTATGGTGCAAAAGCTTTTGATCGGATGTTCTCATTACAAGGTTGTGGACAATGAAATGTAACTCAATTGGTAAGACGTTTCCCTCCGATCAATAGATTGGGGATCTGAGTCATCTAGGTACATTAGTGTGTAGGTGTATGTGTGTTATAATTAATTCTTTAAAAAACATAAAATTACACGGTTGTGTTGTTATTGGTTTAGTTGACTCATTATCTTATTGCATATTTTTATTTACTTGATTACACAAAAGGGTATATCTTGAAATCATCTAATTAAAATTAGGTATATTTGCCTTAATTATCGAAATATTTATCCTAATTTGCTCGATAAGATCATATAATAAAAGGAAAAGGAAAAGGAAAAGGAAAAGGAAAGAGATAAAGAACCTAAAAGTCATGGAATTCACGAATAAAAGTTTTACAGGCCTTACTAAAATGTATGAGGGTAAACTCGCGTGAGAAATTTCCAATAGAAAAAAGAGTATCGTCTGCAAAAGCTAGTGCCACAAAAATCACTATGAACAATAGAAATAACAGAGGGTTGCATGTTGGCACCATCTGTCTTTCATCGTGTAATCTCTCATCTTATCCTTAGCTTGGTTTTCTTGTTTATAAATGTGTGAAATCTGAGCCTTTATCTGTTGCAAAAGAATCGATTGCCCGTAGCCATTTGAACAACGAATTTAGTAGACTCGCCACGTAGATAGAGTCTGCCTCAATCCAAATCTATCTGTAGATTGATTGTTGCTTATAAAATCAAAAATATAAGTTGAGATTGATGAACTTAATTTTTGGAATTTACTAGTTGTTGCAACTTAGTTTTAGATCTTATAAGACGTTTAGGATCTTGTTTTGTCAAATACTTTTCAAAAGTTTATAAGCTCCTAAACCTTATAAGCTATTTTGAAAAGTATCTTATAAATGGTTTTAAGAAGTTTATAAGGTTAGCCAAATATAGGTAGGAATTTGAATTATAGATGTTTGAGTTAAAGTGTTTATAAAATGGTTATAACATAGTAGTAGGCATATTTCAAAGCCACACAGAAACATGTTCCACACCGATTCCAAGCACCCAAAAAATCAAATCAACACGTTAAGACATTATACCAGAATTGTCAACTCAGCAATGCCCAAAATATTAGAGGCCCCAAATTATATGTTTCTCTATTTATTTGATATAAATTTGGATCAAACTTTTAACTTCAGTTCAAAATATTTATATACAGAGGGGCCTATGAAGTGTAAAGGACATTTTTTATGATTAATAATTTTTTATCTGATATTATAGGAGGGGCTTTGCTTAGTATCCATAAGGAGTCAAAGAATGTGAAGTTCTCATGCTACGACTCGATCTTTGGTCCTTGTTCCATATCTTCTAGTTCTTAATCAACTGAACTAAACCTATTTTTACACTTTAGTGTATGCTTTTAGTTGTAGCGTGATAAGGACGTTAATTTTTTATTTGATTCCACAAGTTAAATTTCACTGCTGAAATTTAAGATGTAGGGTTTATTTGATATATCCTGTTGAATGTTTGTTGTCCATTTGCATTTTATATGTTAGCCGTAGGTGAATTTATGAAATTCTGTAAAACTGTTTGATATGGAATAAATATCAATTATGTCAGCTTATCGAAAGTAATATACGTGGACTGACCACGTATACCATATTTGACGCAAAGATTCCAAATCAACAAGGTAACTCACAATTATGGGCCCATGGAACTGGACCCAGAGGCCCAGATCCATAGACCCTGGATAGTTGTTTTGAATAGTAAAATGACATCATATGTGTTAATAAGTTACAACCACAGTGACTCCTGAATCTGGATAGGAATTGACTCCTTACGGATAGATCTAGCTCGAATAATATGGCGCAGGTCTCGAGGATTTGTATTACACCTATAAATAATCTCATCATGCAGGGGTTAGTACGTAATCTTAAGCTATAAATAAACCTTAAACACAATACATTATTGATTTTAGCATCGGGTGTCTACCCGAAGACCTCCACCACTTCTGTTTGCAATTGGTCGGATTCTCACAGTCCCCGACGATTCAATAAGACATTTCAGTTTCACGTTCGTAATCATTACTCAATCATTATTACAAGATACACCTATCTTTATAATTATTTATTAAATTTATAAATTAAATCTCTCACTGTCCTGTTGCTCTTATTTTTGGACCAATACTACCGCCAATGACTCATTGAAGTGAGTCTAGAACAGTAAACTCCTCGCGGAGAACAAATAGTAGTATTGAATTACGTGAAATTTTTTATTAATTTGAGCAACAATATTAGAGTGTAATATAAGAATTGACTAAATTCGAGTACACATTCTCCGAAAGTTTAAATATATCTTTATTTACTGTATAATTGTATTTAATACTTTAATTAATTAGATTAGAGTGCATAAGAATTACTAAATTCGAGTATTTAAATGAGTAAATTACACCAGTGTTCATGTCTTGATGATACAAGGTATAGCGAACTCCACATATAAAATTTACACAATCATAACCGATTAGAGAAGGAAAACCCATTTGCCTTTGGTCTTCCATAACAAACAACAAAAGAGTAGCTTGGAATACTCTTTTTTATCCAGTTCCAAACTCATCTTTGTTTCGACCTAATCGATAATCTGTCCCTCTTCTGCCTCCCTGCACTACCATCTACGATCAATCCATCAGTTACATACCTTATTGCTCTCCCCCGGCGCCGCCGCAATCTCAATCCACGGAGCGTCCCGTTTCACCTGTTTCTTCCGTGGCCCGCACAAATCCGCGCTGTCGTCGCCACATCCCCGCTTCTTCTTCACCACAACTCCGAACAATTTCATGCAGTTCTCATTTTCGTCATCATCATCGTCATCACAATTGGTATTCCCATCGTCGCCCGCAGCCTCCGCCCCGAGATTCATGATGCGGCTAATCTGGTCAGGCGCCACCTTCATGCACTGCGTCAGGAAAGCGATCAGCTCATCACAATGTTTCTTGGTCTGCGCGAGCTCTGAGCTCAGCATTTGATTATCTTTCCGCAGCTTCTCATTCTCGCCTGATAAGTCCGCGAGCTGGGCTGACGCCTGAGTCTCCAGGGAGCCGACGTTCTTGGAGTCCGGAGACGAGGTCGAGCTCGAGCTCGAGCCCAAGTCTTCACCTGAGTTTTCCGGTGAAGCTAGATTGTTGCTGGCCCCGGCTTTCCCGTTGGCCGAATTCTGCATAGTTGCAGTTTTCCGGCGGCGGATTTGAGCAAGGAGCTCCTTTTCCCTTGCTTGAAGTTTTCATTGGCAAATTCCCATTTGTCAGGAACGGTTTTCCTGAAACCCTGAGCAAAAGCAAATGCATATGTCTAGTGAGAATACTAAAGTTCTGAAAGATCACCGGAATAATACAAATAATAAATTTATACATCGTAAATAAATGGTATCCATTACAATACGGTTCGAATCTACAAGTGGTGTCACAATGAAACTAAAAACTTTTGAACACATACTTTGATTAAGGCTGTCTCTGTATCAAATACTCCCTCCATCACCAAAATTCCTTCATAGTTTTCCTTCTTGGGATGTCTCCCAATTTCCTTCCTATCTATTTATGGAAACTATCTTTCCAACTTTACCCTCAATAATATTCTTTATTTACATCTTTTTTCACCCATGGTCCACTACTATTTCTCTTTTTTACCCTCAACAACCTATTTATTTATACCTTTTACCACCTATGGCCCACCACTAACTAATTTAATACTCCATCTGTCCCATTATTGTTGGCTCGTTTTTCTTTTTGGGTTGTCCCATTAAGCTGGTTCGTTTCCAAAAAAGGAAACAATTTTACACTAAAAAGTACCTCGAATTTCGTGTCACCCACTACTTTACACACAAAATACAAGTCTCATTAATCTACGTGCAAAAAGAAATGAGTCAAGAATGGTGGGACGGAGGGAGTATTACATTAATGTGGGACCCCTATTCCACTCACAATACACTAAACAACTTTCATTAAAACCCGCACCCAAGATTCCAGGAAGGAATTTTGGGGACGGAGGGAGTAGATAATAGATTCTAAATGCAAGCGTCCGTTGAGGTTATGCTACTTGGCAATATTAATTAAACTCTGACCTACTTGCTTAATATATTTTCAATATTTGGAATTTATTCCACTATGTCACTAGGTCAAACGACCTCGTAAACATTTCTATGTTAGGTGCAACACATTCCAAAGAGAAAACCAAGGAATAAATGCAAATTCTAGAAACCAGCATCTACTTCTTCATCACAAGAAGTCATGCATGTGCTTTTATTAATGGTTTAGAATACTAATCCCATGTCACATATTGTGCTATCAAGTTCGTATCAAGACTTGACACCCATAACTTTATGTAATATGATAATAATATCCCAAAACTATGCCAAGTAAATATATTATTAGCCAATAAATTCTCCATATTTTCCTTATCTTTACATATTCTCCCTTAGCCAGTATTTCATCCTATATTATTGACAGCACACATGGGATTAGTATTAACATAGCTTTTAAATGGAAGGTTAATAAAAATAATACCGGCCTCTATTTTAATATTGAATTCCCATCTCACTACCAATTATAAGGTGTTGAGATTATTCTAGGCCCAGCACCAAATAGAAGACTGTTGCACTATTAACAACCCCTTTTGACGACTTTAAATTATGGAGATCAAATTGACAACCATTAAATACATAGACCTAACTTTACAGCGTAAAGCCGACTTTTTTTATCCTAATAGACTAACAGTAGTTTTTACTTTCTCCGGCAGCCTTAAGAGAAAAAAATCCTAACTTCAGACTTAAGGTTTGTTTGACATTTCGAGCAACACGTTTACATAGCCACAAACCAATTGACCTCATTTAGATCTCTCTCCAAATTCAAATATACTGTTAAATCTAGGGTGTAATCGAACCGAGTCGAGCCGAATACCATTTGAGCTTGGTTTGTTCAGTATCGAGCCAAATCTCGAGTTTTATTTATCGAATATTTCGAGCTCATGAGCTTATTCGAGTTTTAATCGAACCCAAACAAACTTTCTAAATTTAGATATATGTTTAGAATATTGATTATTTTATTTTTAAAAAAATATTTTATCCATAATAACACAATATATTTATTGATTTCTTAGAACAAATAAAAATAGTTAGAGATTTAACACAATAATTACTAATTATAGAAAGAAAATAATTATATCTAGTTAATAATTTTATATTTTCAAAGAAAATCAGTTAACGAACTTATTCACGAGCTAACGAACCGAATACTATCATGCTCAAGCTTGGTTTGTTTAGCTAACGAGCTTCACTAAACGAACTCGAACGAACTTTTATCGGAAAAGAATCCGAATAAACTTTTACCATTTACAGCCCTAGTTAAATCCCAGTCTATTTATTTCAAGATTGCATGTTTGCAGCAAGAAGTTTATTTTCAATAACTTGAGGGAAATATTGGGTGACGTAACATGTTGAAACAGGTTGGATATTGATATCCTGCCTACTTCCCCACCTAAAACGTTTAACTCTCACATCCATGTTGATTTTTTTCCTTGTTTTGTATCTATGAAACTAAATAGAGTCCAATTCTAGAAATGCAATGGCCCCATGGCCCCATACCCTCTCTCTCTAGTTCAAAACATCTCACTAAAATCGATTTTCAATTTAACTAATTCTAATTTTGTTGCTCTGTTTCGATAGGATCGCAAAATTATCATGGGTAATGCGTCTGTTTGGTAGCTCTGTTCGTATCCTTACGGTGTTTTAATGACGGGCTTATAGATGCGTCTGTTTGGTAGCTCTGTTTTGCACTATTTCTTTAGGATTTGTAACCCATAAAAGTGGAGGATTACAAAACCCATTTGAACAGTACATTTTAACTAGACGAAACCTAACTAACCTACCAAACGTGCCCTAAATTTCTGCTAGATTATCCCATGTTCTCATTGGAATATTTTTTTGTTCCTCTTCCACAAAAAGAGTTAATTGGTGGAAAAAGAAATACAGAGCATCTTATAGTTATTATCTTCTTTGTAGTAGGTGGACCATCACCCCTTAACCCAATCATCTCTCCACTTCTAAACGCAGCATTACATATGCCAAGTAAATCAGTTTCGGAAGAGTGAAACAGTGAACCAAGTAAAGACTGAAATCAACGAGCAATACAAAATGAAAGAGAGAAGAAAACCGACTTACATAGGTATTAAGCTGGCGAACGAAGCTGGAGAAATTGTTGTGCTTGAAATAATTGGGCAATAAATCCTTGGCGAATTCCGCCGTTTTCCAAACCACGAACGCCGTCCCAGCCTCGTTCCACGAGATCACGTCGTCGCTGGCCGGATCGTCCACTAAATGATACGTCTTCGTCAGAAACGGCGCCGGAACTGACCGCTGAGCCATTTTCCCCACCAACCCCCTACCCAATTATCCCTCACCCAAAAAAAATAATTAAAAAAAAAAACTAATTTTCGTCGAGAAATCGTATAATACTTCGGAAAAAAATCAAAACCAAACAGATGATCAGCAACTAAAGAGCAACAAGGCGGTGAGGAATTCCCAGCCCCAACAGTAAAAACCGAAAAGGAAAACGTAAGAATGAACAACGTCGTGCTTAGAGAGCTCAGCAACTTCCATTTGCCTTCTCATATTCTTCAATCCGGAGATCGATCATACCTTCCTTGGATAAAACTCTGCAATTTTCTTTCAAAATTCTTATTTTTGGCTTTTTTTCTAGAGACGTGTAGCCGTGGAGAATTTAAATAAATAGTGGGAGGCAAAGAAAATATGATATATATATATACACGCACAACACAAGTGGGGCGGTATAAAAAGAAACTCTAGAAAACTTGAGAAACATGGGGCCCGCTTTCGTGTTTTCTTTTCAAACTATTGGAACTTCCGACCGAAGCCCAAGAAACGGGCGCTGCTACTTTTTCGCCGGTGATTTTTCGAGGTAATTTCTCCAACAACTTCTTCCAATTTATTGTTGTAGTTTGACGAAAGACTAGTTGAATAAATGTCTTGTATATTTCTACTACATCTATTCATAATCCAACTTAATTCAAATTTTTAATAAATTATTTATTTTCTAATCTATATATACAATTTGCTATCCAATCTGTTTTCATCATTTCTGGGAGTGGACGAAGAAACTTTCTGTTGTATTTTCTTTTTTAACTTGTTTTAAGCACTTATTATCTAAAAGAAGTTTTAATATATTTAAAAAGTCTATGAAAATATATAAAATTATTTTATAATTTAAATTTATAATTATAATATAAAATACCATAGCATGATACAAGCATAATAATAAAATAAAAATTACAAGAATTGAAATACCAACTTCAAAATAACAAATCAAGCTACAAATAGATGTGTAAGTTACTAAAATTTGAATAATTTTGGTCAGTAATAATAATTGAGATGATTTGGATCCATAACTGCAAATGATAGAAAAAATGAGAAAAAATACATGAGAGAGAAATAAGTGAGAAAAGAGAGAATTTTAGTTTGTTTATCAAACTGCATAATATTATACTCCCTCCGTCCCATTTAAAGTGTCCATTTTCTTTTGGGCACGGGTATTTAGGAGATATGTATAAAGTAGTTAAAATGATAAAAAGTGAGTAGGGCCCACACTTTTTGAATGGATAATTACTTCCTAAAATGGAATGAGACATTTGTAATGGGACAACCCAAAAAAGAAAGTAGGACATTTTAAATGGGACAGAGTGAGTACTTTATTTATAGAGAGGAAAAAGACGAATTTGGACATAATTTTAACTTTTTATATACAATTATTCTATAATATATAGCATTTAATTTTATCTAAATATAATTTTATGGCACCAATTAAATGGTGCATGTGGCAACAATTGGTGGTATGATCTTTTATGGTCTTAATTTGGAATACAGATCCAGACTGTGAACTTTTGTTAGTGATTTTCATTTTCATTTTCATTTTCAATTTTGCTTTTTCTTTTCAATTTTCTTTTATCTTCTAGTGAGATGGATCATGGATAAATCATCAATGGGATGGTTATTAAGTTAAGCGTTCAATTATTTTTATTTGTTATAACAATTTAGCATTATAGAAGATATTATACATTGACAGAGTAGCCCATGAAGACCTGATATCTTAAGAAGATGTTTATTTTGGAAAACAGTTTAGATTAATAAAAAGAATTCCGGTTAATTGTCAAGGTTAACACAGCCTATATTTACATTGTAATTACAATTTACTTTTTAAAACATTGTAATCACACCAAGATCGTTTAACCATTTTGTAATTTTTACATCCCAAATTTTTCCCAACAAGTAAAATTTGGAGATGCTATAATTAATTGCAAAATTTTGACTAGATTGGAAGACATAATCTAGGTTTTTTTTTGTTGGAAAACCCCTACGTAAACCGTGAAAGTGTAAATTAGTGTGTTCTTTATTAGAATGCTCACACATTTTTGAGTGAGAATAGTTTGTATTCCTACTAGACTGTTCCAATAAATGTTTTAGGAGAAGTGAGTTAAACACATGTTTGTATTCGTTAGTTTATTGTATTGGGTGAAGAAATACTAGGATTGACAATCCATTTGTATTAGATTGTTATCGTGTTGACACGATAAGTCCAAATTTGAATAAAATTTGAATGATTTATTTGCACGAAAACGTTTATTTACCATACTTAGCCCTATGCAATAATTTCAGTTTCACAAATTTCGGTATGTGGGGTCATCTTATAGAAGTGTATATATTTCTCCTCCGTCCCAATAAATTAGGCTCCTTTCTTTTTTGCACGTAGATTAAGAAAAATTGTGTTTTGTGTGTAAAGTAGCGGGTGACACAAAATTCGAGGTACTTTTTAGTGTAAAAATTTTCCTTTTTTGGAAACGGGTCAACTTAATGAGATAGTCCAAAAAGGAAAACGTGTCAACAATAATGGGACAGATGGAGTATCTGTTAGCAAATGTTCCAGAATTTTTTGAATTTATCTTCTCTAATCCAAATTATTCATTGAAGGTAAGATGGATTTGAATCTTATTATAAATGAGGTGGGATTTAATTGGTAAAACAATTCTCCCCTCCCCCAACCAATAGATCATGGGTTCGAGCAATGGCGGAACCAAGTCTCCAAAACAGAAAGGGGGTAAAATATGTAGAACAGTTTAAATAGATTTTATAATAATTATATAATAAAATAACCTTATAATAATTTTCTACCATTACTCATATTCTGATAATATTCTGATAACGACATAATATCAATTTATTCAATTGTATCAAAAATTTCTTTCTCAATATAATTAACCAAATAATGATTCATCCAACGGTCTTCCATTATATTTCAAAGCAAATTTTCACAAAGTTTATAACGAAAAAAGTTCTTTCCACAATTACAATTGCCACATGTAAAACAAATGTAAGCTTAATAAGCTTATATACCAATTGATACAAAATATCTCTCTTTGTCTTCACCAATTTCCTTACAAAATAATAGGAAATATGAATACTAAATTAGTATAAAAAAGATTGAAAAACCACCAATAACTGATATGGAATAGGAAAATTATTTTTGAGAAAGATATGGAATAAGAAAAGTAGATATTGGTTCTATAACAATTTTCTTTTTACACATGGAACAAAAGTAAAAATAATTATAAGGATCTCTCAGTTATTCAATCTTGATTTTGTTTTATCTTTATCTCTATTTTTTTTGTGGGATAAAAGTAAAATATTTTTTATAATTTAACATATAAATAAGGATATATAAGATAGTTTTAATATGAAAAAACTATCAATTTTGATAAATTGTAAGCGGAATATACCCATTTATTAGGTTATATGTGAAAAATACCAAAGTTAGAACAAACTGGCTAAATATATCCTTTGATGTTGATTTGATTGCACGATTTTATGGATCATTCTTACACAAATTAAAGTGTACTTATTTTCTATACACTTTATACTTGTATAAAAAGTGAAAAATCAGTGGCCCCACTGTAAAATTCCACTGGCCGCCGCCATTGTTCACTACCCACTAGCTATAGTGGGTAGTGAAAAATTTTCACTACCGTTGGATAGTAGGGTTTCCACTATCCAATGAGTAGTGGGAAGTAGGAGTGAGGAGTGACTTTTTGTCTTTTCCTACGATTAAATTCAAAAAATAAATTTGATTGAAAAGTAAAAAAAAACTCCATGTAAGAGTTTGTCGTTTAAGTACCAATGTGATGAAATATTAGGGACCATTTAGTCAAATTGAGTATTTTTCACATATAACTTAGCAAATGGATAGTTTCTACTTTTTTTTTGTTTTTTTTTTGGTAATTTAATACAGAAATTTTAAAGACTGCGTCACGGTGGATTCGAATCCGAGACCTTTGGCATCGGGCATTAACCACTCTACTACTAGGCCAACACACACACAAGATAGTTTCTACTTATAACTTAGCATTGTAAGTATTTTAAAATTTTATTCAATAAAATATACACACACAAAATTGAGGTGGAGCAATTGCTTGCCTCTCCTAAATGTGACTCCATTATTGGGTTCGAATTGTCTAGATGGCTTAGTGTGTTTGGTAGTGTTTGTAAAAAATTGATAGAAGACTAGTTATTGTGGTATCAATTTCAGTCTTTGGGTGAATTATTACTAATAAATTAACGGGTGGACTAACCGGTGGCTTATTTGGAGAAGTCACATTAAATTAGTGACGCGTGCTTCGTTTTCTAAATTCTCACCTAACGATTTCCATGCAGAAATAAACAGTGTTGTTGGATTATCAAACATATAGGTTTTTTAGTTTAAATTATTTTTAAAATTGAGTTTACTACCGGAATATTCTTAATTGTACGAAGCACACAATTTAACGATCTAATTAAATTGAACGACTGTTGAATATATAATTATTTATGAATAGAATGTTTTAGGAACTTATGTATAAATCTAGTTTATAAGCGTTATATTTATAAATTATGCATCGAGCAAATAATCTCGAAAATAATCTGCGTCAGCACATGGGCTATTAAAAAACAATTAGACTATAGAGAATTCATGATGTTCGTGTGGGGCTAATTAATTTTGTACGTACTTCATGAGTAGTATAATTTGGAGGTCACTGAAAGACAGTATATATATATAAAAGACAGCACATGGGCTATTAAAAAACAATTAGGCCATAATCAGCTTTATTGAAAGAAAAAAAATAGTTTATTTAATATTTGATCTATTAAAAAATTAGTTTTACATTAAAATCATCTTATGGAATTACAATTTTGTCCCTATTGAATGAAAAATTAAATTTAAATTTAAAATTAATAAATTTAATACTTTTTCAAAATAGCTGGAAAAATAGTATTTATATAAAAATGATTAACACATTAATTTAATATTATTATTAATTAATTATATTGATAATTACTAAAATATCCTCGTACGACCAGCCATAATGTGGCCGCATATCTTTATTGTATATAAAATGTCACTTGAACCTATCGTCGTCTTAGGAGCCATAGACTATAGAGATTTAACTTCTCCAATCACATCATTGATTGTTCAACAAAAGATACTTTTTTTTTTATAATAGAAAATGAGCTTATTCTCTTCTCCTCTATTACTTTTATAAATATTTAATTTTATATATTCATAGTCAAAATATAATTATTTAGTTAAAAGCGTGACCCTTTATCATATTGCTTTAGTGGATGATCAAAGATATAGATTATATTAGTGGACGATGATCGTGTTGGTCAACTGAGTCAAGTAGTGAATGATATATTCCATGATCCCTTTACAAAGGTATTTGATTCTAGTTCACCAAACATTTGGACTCTTGCAATTTCCAATCGCTTCTTTATGGACGTGTCCCTAATTTTTACAATATTTTGAAAAATATCTTCAATTAAGTTTATATATTTAAATGTCTTCAACTTTGACGAGATTTTGAAAGATATCATGATAAAATTTTTAGCAATAGAATGTTGAATCAACTCGTTGGATTCTCCCGTGGATTATAACTTAAATGACGTGAAATTTTTTCTTCCACCCCACTGCAAAAAACTACATCGTTTCAATGGCTAAATTTAAAAAATAAAGTATATATGATTCACTTAACGATGTACGTGGCTGATGTGAGTTTTTATATTATTATAAAATATGTAACTTGTTCAAAACCTTTTGTTCTTATATTCTCCATTAGATAATATCATTTGTTTTTTCAAAACTAATGCACTTCATAAGACAATAAAAATATCTTTTCATTTGAAGTAACAATATGAATAAGTTCTTTCTTTCTTAAAAAAATGGTAAGCCAATGATGTCTTGTTACACTAACAAATTAGGAGGTCGTGTACCTCAATGTCTCAAATTAAATTCAAAGTACAAGTGGGTAATTTTCCCACTAAGTAGTTTCTTTGTCTTGACTATTTGCTAATTGGACTTAGTTAATTACAATATAAGCTTTTTGGTTATAATTCAAATTGACATTGTAATTTCTTAGAATATTTGATAATATGAAAATCATATGTAAAGTGCTGAAAAAGCTAATTTATCACGAGAGGGAGGGAGGGAGAGAAAGAGCACTAAAACATGGCATATAGAAATTGGTAGATTTAAATGGAGACTTAGTCGAAATTTTGTAGACAAAAACTTGGGTGAGCTCCGTCTCATCGTGAGCTCACCCTTGTTTTTTTGTTAAAATAATTATATATTAAATATGATGAGTAAGAATAATTCGATTTTTTTAATTTATAATTAAATTTACTAATTCATAATTATGATTTATTAATTCATAATTAAGGTTTAATAATTCATAATTAGAATTTATTAATTCACAGTTAGAGTTTATTAATTCAAAGTTATGGTTTATTAATTTACAATTAGATTTTATTATTCAAAATTAGGGTTTATTATTCAAAATTAAGGTTTATTAATCCATGATTAGAGTTTATTAATTTAAAATTAAAATTTATTAAATAAATTAATTTTAAATATGATTAATTAATTATGGATGGTCTCACTGCGCGCACAGAGACCATCCCAATTTTCTATTGTAGGATTGTCAAATCATGGGACAAGGTGTCTTCAATTTGTTCTACTTCTTATTTATAGTCTATAATTTCTTTTGCACAACATTATAATAACGAGATTGATAATCAATACAATGAGATGTGTGTAGAGTCACCATCTTTACCAAGTATTTCTCTCAAAAATAGTTATCCAATATGAAAAGTTATTCTCCAACTCTTATTAAGTTTTATTCACCAACTATAATTATATTAATATGTTTTTCTTATTAATATTATTATATTGGTAGATATCATATTATATCAATTTGCCTGTCGCTTAAAAAATAACCTAACCTTCGAAATTGAACATATACCAAATCTGTATCATTTTTGTTGGCAAATACTATTGTATGTCTCAAGATTGCACTTTTTAATAAATTTATTATCAAATTTAAAATGTAACAATCCAAACGATTTTTTTTTTCTTTCAAATATAACAAAACGACAAACATTGCGGTAGTTAGGGTGCTAGTAATAAGAGTTTTTTTTTTTTAAATGAAAGAGTTATCACTTTTAACTAATGGTGGAGAAAAATCGAATTCTCTCCAAACTCGCTAGAAAATTCGATAATTTTCATTTCTGGAACAAGCAGAATTATCGAATTTTCTTGCGGGTTTGGAGAGAATGCGTGTTTGACACGGTTTTGGCATGTGTTGTGTATGCACACGTGAAATTGCCTATGTAGAACATTTTCTCTCCTTTTTTTCTAATAAATGGTAAAATATTTAATATGAATACCAAATTAAAAATCATGACAAAAAATAAATTTTAATTCGATATATATATACATATATATAAATTGAATTTTAAATGTCAGAAGTTGTGATAATTTGAAGTTTAAAACTACAAAATTATATCATCTCTACTATTTTTTGAATAAACCGATTTTATAATTCTTTTTCATATTCTTCCTTTTGTTTTGTTTCAATTATATACTATATATATTATACTTTTGCTTTTTTATTCATTACAATTTTGTAATATTTTATTATAAATATACATGTTGATAAAACTGACATCGATTTATTAAGCCTGATATGGTATTACCGTCTTACTAAGCTCAAATTGATGCGAACCTTTTAAACTAAAATAGGGTGTAAGATGAAATAGAAATTAAAACACATGCAGACTTATGAATATAGATTGATCTAAATATGGGTATTATATAATGACCCATCAATCATCACAGTCAAAATGGCCTCCTATATGGGCCATCCCATTGTACCCAAACTTATAGTTTGGCTGAGTTGAGCTGTGAAAATAGATATCTGAAGAAAATCAATCCTAAACAGCCGGTCCACTTGACCTGTCATATTTGAAGGAAAAAAATGACATTTCTAGTTATAAAGGTTCTGACATCTATGTTAAATATATTTTCATTTAACTTTTAAAAATGACTATAACATTTATAATGTACTTTTGATTGTAGTGTTAGACTAACACCCTCAAGATCCGTAATTCCAACCCTAATATCAACACATTATACCTTATTTAGAAGTCAATTACACGTGTGTTTAAAGAATTTATAAAGTTCATTATGTGACACACGGTGCAGAAGTACGGAGTGATCGTCGGTGCAAAGGCATTGACAAATGAGCGGCTCCGATTAAGGCTTCAAAGCGGAGTGGTACATGAATGAACCGAAACGCACCAGAATGAGATATGTGACTGCATATTTGAAGAGAGCTTAAAGGATTTGATATGTGCTCTCATACCAACAAGATGCATATTCTTTTCGGAAGTCCGTCTTATAAAAACTCTAAAGTTAAGCGTGTTTGGTTTGGAGCAATTGTGGGATGAGTGACCCCTTGAGAAGTTTCTCAGTGAGTATGTGAGTGAAGACAATGCACACTGAAAAGACATGTGTTGGTCTGTGGGGTCAGCCGTCAATCCAGAAGTTGTCGTTACACATTACATGATAGTTTAGAGCTTGTTCTTGAAGTTCTTACATGATCTTGGAGTAGGGCCCTAGTTCTTACATATAACTATATTAATTAATTAACACACAAAAAATTAGTTCCAATAACAAGAAGCGTAAAAGTTAAAATGTGAAAGCATAGCATTTTAAGATAAAGAGGAAAAAGTTCAACACAAAATATTCCGACCGAGTTAATTTCCCACTTGGGTAAAATTAATACCATAGTCCTTATCATTATAAATATAGTAGTATATATATTGAGTCATTATTGAGTATAAAAATGGCACACGCCTATCAATCATAGAGGGTGGACCGATGGCGCTAGTGAAAGTCTTATAATAATATCAAATTATGGAAATATCAGTTCACCAATGTGGTTGGTCGTTGGTTATATAGGGAATTTACATAGAACATGTAGGTATAATACATCTCTCTCGTATGATAATATTTTGGCGCAAAATAATCATTACAAACATGTCTGTATCAATTAAAGTTTATCTTCTTTTTTCTGCATTTATTTGGCGCAAAATAACCATTACAAACATCGAGGCCGAGTCAACTCGGAGTTTGACGCACTGTGCAAGCAACCACTTGCGCCCACTGCCTCAACCTCGTCTTCACCGTCTGTGGATTATTCCCTAATATTCAACCAAACTCAATCAGTAATCCATTATTATTTGCTACGTCTAATTTAAGTTATCTTACAAATCTACATTACTTGGGCTTTGCAATTTATTTTTATTGTTGAGTTCGAACAACTATACTATAACACAAAATTTTGTATTTAAATTTTATAAATACAAAATTGTATACAAAAATAATTTGAATTTTGATTTGATGAATTTGAGATGGATTCGATCTCTATCTACCCTCTGATTCTTCTCTTCGATGTGGATTTCTTGAACGATCTTCGAATTTTCTTCAAGTTGTTTGGAGGGGATGTAGTTCCTTGATCTCTTTGAACTTGAAGGTTGAACTTGATGACGTTGATCTGAAGGACTTCAGTCTTGTTTTCAGATCGGACGTCGGATTTGATTTGAAATGTTGAAGAACGCCTCGAAGATCTTCAACTTTGGAATGATTTGGAGGATGAACGCGATGATTTGCACGAAGAACGCCTTGAATGCTTGAAGAAGACTTTGAATGTCGGAGAATGCTTCGCAGAGGATTCTTCGAGTGTCTTGGGCTCTTCAAATCTTCGATTTCTTCACTTCACTTCTTCTCCCATTTATGAGAGCCTTCAAGGCCTATTTATAGATATAGGCTAATGGACTTATGGGCTTGTGGGCCTTTTGGGCCCATCATGCCATGAGCTTGGGCTTTGGGCCTTTTGGGCCATCAAACCATGGTATTGAGCTTGGGCTTGAGTTTGTGGGCTTGAGCTTTATGGGCTTGAGTTTGAGCTTATGGGCCTTTTATGGCTCATTTGGCACAATTGAGCGATTATTCATCTCCAGGTGTCGTTGCCACATGTCATGCTCCTATTTGCTAATAAAATTAAATATTAACCATATATCTATTTATTTTGGAATAAATTCCATTAATAAAATAGAAATATAATTAATTATTTAATTCGTTATTTACACGTGGCATGATCTCATTTGCTAACAATTTTAATTGTCTACAAATTGCCCCATCGAGACTTGTTCATGGACGAGTTGTCTTGGAAATGGACGAGTCTCGAAATCCACTTAGATAGTTTAAACTCTTGTCGAGGAGTTCTTGACTTTGAATTTGATTTTGGATTTGTAAATAGTTTATACTCGTATTTAGGAGTTTTTGGACTTGAATTTAGAAAGTTTATACTCGTTTCAAGGAGTTCTTGACTTTGAATTTGATTTTGGATTTGTAAATAGTTTATGCTCAGATTTAGGAGTTTTGGACTTGAATTTAGAAAGTTTATACTCGTTTCAAGGAGTTCTTGACTTTGAATTTGATTTTGGATTTGTAAATAGTTTATACTCGTATTTAGGAGTTTTTGGACTTGAATTTAGAAAGTTTATACTCGTTTCAAGGAGTTCTTGACTTTGTAAATAGTTTATACTCGTATTTAGGAGTTCTTGAATTTGTAAATAGTTTATACTCGTATTTAGGAGTTTTTGGACTTGAATTTAGAAAGTTTATACTCGTTTCAAGGAGTTCTTGACTTTGTAAATAGTTTATACTCGTATTTAGGAGTTCTTGAATTTGTAAATAGTTTATACTCGTGATTTAGGAGTTTTGGACTTGAATTTAGAAAGTTTATACTGCGTTTCAAGGAGTTCTTGACTTTGTAAATAGTTTATACTCGTATTTAGGAGTTCTTGAATTTGTAAATAGTTTATACTCGTATTTAGGAGTTCTTGCACTTGAATTTGAGTTTATAAACAGTTTATACTCGTATTTAGGAGTTCTTGAATTTGAATTTGAATTTGAACTTCACACTTCCAAAATTGGGCCTATGGACCTACTTTTAATTTGGTAGCCTAATTACATAAAAAAAATGGCCCAAGCGTAAGCCCAAAAGGAATTGGACCATGTTTTATTTCAAAGGCCCAAGTCCATTTTTTTAGCAGCCCCATTTTTATATATTTTTTTTCGGTAGCCCATAAACAAATTTCCAGATTGGGCTTTCCTCAATTCTAAATGTCAGCCCACATCTCTATCTTATTTTCATATTCTTTCTTTTTAAAAGAGAACCCAACTTAAGGCGCAAGCTTGGCTGCAGAATGAAGACAAAAACATTAACTTTCGTTTGTTTGATAGCTTCATATTTGCTCAGAATTTGTTGAAGTCTGTAGAGTTTGTTCAATCTTGCAGTGGAGTTAGTTGAGTTTGTAGAAATATGATTGGAGCATTCCCTAATCTGCACAGGTACATACAATCTGTATGTGCAGGTTGCGGCGCATTAGGGTTTAGACTTGAACCTTACTCGCTCTCTATAAATAGAGACACACTTGCGGGCTACTGTATAGCCATTTCTCCTTTGTTCTTTCATCAGGCAAACACAACTTTTACTTAGTTCTTTGATGTTCATTGTTGCTCAGGCTTGTCCATGTTGAAGGAGATAAGCTTTCCGGCGGCAAAGGTGTGGATAGCAATGTCTTACACCTCAAGGTTGCAACACTCACTGTTATCTTTACTTTAGCATTAAACGCATGCTTCTTGACATCCTTTGTTTCTTTCATGCCTTTTTTAATAGCAGCTACGTAGGGGCTGTGTTTTGAGAGAGAGGTTTCATACTTCAAGCTTTGTGGCTACTGGGGTTAATCCAACGAAGGGAGCTCACGGTGTTGAGGATGGAGGCGTCATGGCGGTAGCTTTGCTCGACGACGGCGCAGACTCAAGACGACCGGAGATGAAGGCAGCACGAACTGGTAGCGGGAGCAGAGGAGGCAAGGACGGCGACAGCTCTGGCGGGGCTGATTCCAGCAGCGGCCTGGTAGTGAAGACGTCGTCGGAGATGCTGCTGCTGTTTTTCTGGAGAGAAGAGGCATGCGTCGACCGGAGCAGAAGAGCGTACGTCGACTGGAGAGGGCGACTTCTGGAGATGCGACGGAGGTGTGACCACCGTGCGGCTGGAGTGAAGAAGCAACGGCCTCTGGAGCGGAGGTAGTGACGGCGACTTTGCGGAGGCGAGAACGGCTCGACGAAGACGGCGGCGCAAGCCCTTCTTTCAGGCTATGGCTGGAGGCTGAACAACGTCGTGTCGTTGAGCGCTTCGCCGAAGAAGAAGGTGCTGCAAGTGGCGACGCTGCCGGCATCTTGCTGCTATTTCCTCGCCGTTGAAGCGTCGATGGTGATGGGTGCACACTGAAGGCAGCGGCTCGTTGGGATGGTAGAGCCACGGCGGTGGTGTTGTCCGGTTGAGACACTTAATGACGGCGATGCAGTAGCTTTTTTTGTTAGCAGCAACGATGGGAGTCGACTTTTGTTTCTTCAAGACTATCAGCGACACGGAGTTAGAGGCAAGGCGGCTGTCGCCGAGACGATGGCGTGAAGCTTCTGTATGCTGTTGTCTTGTTCGTGGAAGTGGCGCCAGAGCTTCATCGAGTACACATGAACCCGCCGCGGCATATATTCCCGAAGGTTCTTTGTCCACCATGTGACGGAGAAAACTTTTCCCGGGTTTTGTTCTGTCGTCGAGTTTATATTTACTTCTTGTTATATTTACAAATATATTTACAAATGTAACAGAGGAAGACATCGGCAACGACGGGTAAGCGAAGGTGGCGCGCCTTGACTGGAGCAGAGGCGGCGCGGGGCGTGGGATTTGGAGGTGTAGGCGTCGTTGTCATGTCGTCGTCGGTGGTGGGGATTCAGCTCTGCCTTAGCTCTCATTTGCCATACTTTTGATAGAACAGTACAATCCTTGTCATGATAAAATTCGCACACTGATGCATTATCGATTTTTCTTTGCCTTGTTGTTTCTGCATTTTTTGTTGCTGCTGTGTATGTTTGGCGCTCGGCGGAGGAGACGCGACCATAGTGCGACGGCGCGAAGCGGAGGAGATGATAATGATATCACACAACGGGGCAGACGGTTTTCTGGAGGTGACGGCGACTTCGATCGTGGAGCAGAGGCGTGCGGTGAAGACAGGCTGTCACAACGGACCTGGGCTGCTGGAGGCATGGGCTATGTTCAACCTCGACGACGGCCACGTTCATCCTCGGCGATAAGGCGGGCTGCGTTCAACCGGCGATAAGGCTGCGTTCATCCTCGACGATAAGGCACGGGCTATGTTCAACCTCGACGAGAAGGCATGCGTTCAACCTCGACGATAAGGCTGCGTTCATCCTCGACGATAAGGCTACGATAAGGCTGCGTTCAACCTCGACGATAAGGCTGCGTTCAACCTCGACGATAAGGCTGCGTTCATCATCGGCGATAAGGTGCGTTCATCCTCGGCGATAAGGTGCGTTCAACCTCGATGATAAGGCTGCGTTCAACCTCGACGATAAGGCTGCGTTCAACCTCGACGATAAGGCTGCGTTCATCCTCGACGATAAGGTCGTATTCAACCTCGACGATAAGGTGCGTTCAACCTCGGCGATAAGGTGCGTTCATCCTCGGCGATAAGGCTGCGTTCAACCTCGGCGATAAGGTGCGTTCAACCTCGGCGATAAGGCTGCGTTCATCCTCGGCGATAAGGTCGTATTCAACCTCGACGATAAGGCTGCGTTCATCCTCGACGATAAGGCTGCGTTCAACCTCGGCGATAAGGCGCGGGCTATGTTCAACCTCGGCGAGAAGGCATGCGTCAACCTCGGCGATAAGGCGCATTCATCCTCGGCGATAAAGTGCGCGCGCCAAGGCGGCGGCAATCCGGGGCTACATGCGGCGGTGCGGATCTTCGGACGACGACGCGAAGTGAGTCGTGTCGGAGCGAGCGCGGTGTGTCGGCGGTGATAAGTGCCGAACCTTGCTCGACGCTGGCTGCAGATGAAGGTCGACGGCGCGCGAGACGGCGACTGAGTTCTAAGGGCGGCGAGAGAAGGACAACGGTGACCGATGCGAGAGGTGATGGCTACGAAAGGAATTGAAGTTGTGTACCATCGGCGGAGATGAAGCTAGAAGGCTGCGGCATTCGCGAAGAAGCTAGAAGCTATCGTCGTCCGCGAAGAATTGAAGCTAAGCGTCGGTGGAGATCGACATCATGACCTTGACGAGCTAAGCGGCTATGGATGAGAAGCTTGAAGTTGTGCGTCATCCGAAAGAGAATTGAAGCTGGCGTCGGTGGAGATCGGTATCACGACCTCGGTGAGCTAGAAGCAATGTTCTCAAGCGAAAGCAATTTGGATTCATTGTCGACGCCATCTCGAATCGAAGTCAGCGATATGTTGTTGGGATTATCAAGCTGAAGCCATCCTCAAAGCAAGACTGGTGACGTGGAGTTGAACTCGACAAGGTAGAACCATCTTCAAAGCAGAACTAGCAACATCGAGCTAGACTTAAGAAGCTGGCCAATATTCAAAGCAAAATTGACAACACCGAGCTGGAGTTAACAAGCATGAGTTATCTTCAAAGTGTAGACCCAGACTATCATCTCTGGCTGTTGCCCCATGACTGTTTTGCTTCTTTACAATTTTCACCATACTGTCTCTTCCAAGAGTTCGTATCACTTTTCTTTAATATTTTGAGCTTGATTTTTTGATCACCCAACTTGAAATACAAATTAATGACGAACTTTGACCACGCAACTTGAAGGAGAAAAACACATATCATGACTGAACTTAGAAGATATCTAAGCTGCCTACGTACCATTTTGAAATGGATCAAGTCAAAACGTAGTTCAAAAGATCAACTTGTGTTTTAGGGGAGTGCCGTGCACAGTTTATACTCATGCGGGCCAGGAGTAACATGCAGTTTAGGCTCATGCGTCACGGAGCTGTCTTGATTTTTGTTTGTTGATTTTTTGAGTGACGTGCAGTTTAGGCTCGTGCGTCATGGAGCATCGTTGCTTCTTTTGTTGGTTTCTTGCTTTCTCAATTTTTGACTTTTGGTTTTCTTCATTTTTTGTGTTTTCCTTTTGATCTATGTACATATATACATGTCTTCCTTGCTACATTTCGGGGATAGTAGCTTCAAAACTTTCCATTGATAGGCCGATCCTTACATTGTCTTCGAAATCGACTTGTATGCCCCGTTGGTGTAGACTTCCTTGATGACGTATGGGCGTCCCGTCTTGATATGAACTTGTTACCAACACGATGTGTAGTAACAATTGGCCTTCTCACGGCAAGCACGAGATCTCCAACTTGAAAAGAGCGAACGCGTACTTTTTGTTGTAAGCCGCGAGATCGAGCTTGGTAGCATTGAACCTTTGTTGGGCTTCTAGTCTCTTCTCGTCAGAGCTTCTAGTTCTTCGAGGTGCGGGGCAGGCGTTCTTCTTGATTAATCCTTCTTGGATAGCGATTCTCGTGATGGAATTTGTTGTTCGAGATGAATAACGACTTCTACACCATACACTAGAGAGTAAGGAGTTGCTTGTGTAGGGGTCTGTGAGTGGTTCGGTATGCCCATAGTCTTCTCCAATCCGCTCGTGCGATCGCGTTTGATTTGGACACTACCTTCTTGACAAGTTGCACAAGGTTTTGTTGAAAGCTTGACTAAACCATTGGCGGGTGCATTATACATTGATGATTTCATTTGTTTGAATCCGAACTTTTCGAAAGTTTATTTATCAATGTATTCTTTGAAAGGCGTTCCGTTGTCGGTGATGATGTAGCGAGGATCCCATGACGATAGATGATGTGGGCTTTGATGAAATCGACAATGATTTCTTTTTATACTTCTCTTAAGGCGAGCTTCACCCGTTTAGAAGTAATCCGTTCTTGACAAGATATATAGATGCCTCCTAATGATTTCGTCAAAGGTCCACGACATCCATGCCCCAAGCATCGAATGGCCATGAAGCGATCGTGGGGTGAAGTGGCTCGAGAGGTTGATGAATGATGTTTGCATGGAATTGACAAGCTTGGCATCTCTGCATAATCCATACAATCTTTCACCATCGTTGGCAAGAATAACCCATCCTTTTGATTCGAAAGTGTAGCTTCGGTCACGATTGATGGGCGCCACACACCGAGTGTGCTTCTTCCATGGCCTTAGCGACTTCTTCATTGCCCAAACATCTTAAGAAGACTCTTCAAAGATCGTCTATAAAGTACATCTTTGAAGAGTACGAAGCGAGTACGCCGACGGATGTCGATTCTTCGACGATGGGTCGTTTGGCAACTTATCATGTTTGAGATAGTCGACCATCAATTGGCGCCAATCTTCTTCTTCAATTTGAAGACTTGACGACATTGCTTTCATTACCTCTGCCGTCTTCATTTTCAAATATCGGCGACTACCCAACTTTGACATATCGGTATATGTATTTCTCGGCCGAGACATGGCTATCGTAGATGCAAGTTTCATGATGCATCCGCTTGCTTGTTTTCACTTCTTGGGACATGTTCAAGCTCGGCGTCCCAAGCCATCCGATGATCCTTTGGGCATACTTGGCGTATGGAAGCAATTCGGTTTCTTGACCTCATATGATCTAAGTATTTGGTTTACCACCACTTGGAATCTCAAGTAAACTTTTAGGTGTAGCCTTTTGTATCCATTGCCATCTCTAAACCGAGGATAAGCGCTTGATATTACGCTACATTGTTTGAGCAATTCTCGTTAAAGTAAAAGAGTATGGTAAGACTTTCCTTTCAGCGATCTGAACACAACGCCGGTACCTGCTCCTTCTCTATGAGATGCCCCGTCAAAGAACATTACCCAGGAGGCGATATCTCTATTTGAGCGTCTTCATCCGGAAGATCATCACTCGGTTCCCACTCGCGAGGATCGGATGGTGCGCGGAAAATCGACCGATCTTGCCTTGGACGGCTTTTTGAGGAACATAAGTAATCTCAAACTGTTGTAATTGGAGATACCAACGCGAGTCTATCGGACAGATGGGCCTCGACATCACAATTTCAAAGGGTTTGCTTTTGAGATTAGTCGTCTTGTATGAGCTTGAAAGTAGTGCTTCACTTTTGGATGGAAAATATCAAAGCCAAGCACAACTTCTCAATTGGGGAATACTTGATTCATTTAGGCGTCATTGTTACGCTTAAATAATATAACGCATTCTCTTTCCCATTTTCATTTTCTGCGCAAGTAATGCCCCATGGAGCGTTCTTGGCTGCAATATACTGAATCAAGGCGGCGCCACGGGTCTTTGCTAAGGCGGAGATCTCATCAAATAAGACTTGATGCTTTCGAAAGCATTCTTGCACGATTCGTCCCATTCAAATGGTACACCTTCTTCATGATCCTGTTGAGCGGTTGACATCTTGACTAGGTTTGAAATGAACCTTCGCGGTAGGCTAACTTTCCTTGCAAACTCTTGAGTCGTGGATGTTCAGAGCTCGGGCATCTTCAATATGGCGTCGATCTTTGCACGCTCGATTTCTATTCACGATGGCGGACGATGAACCCGAAATTTTCCGGACTTGACCCGAATGCACATTTTAGTGGATTCATTTTCAATGGTGCTCTCAACCGTTCAAAGATCATCCTTAAATCTTGCAGATGATCCTTTCGCTTTGGTTTTCACCACCGGTCATCCACATAACACTCGATGTTTCTATGAAGCATGTCGTGAATATCTTACGCATTGCTCTCGGTAAGTAGCGTAGGCATTTTTCAATCTGAATGGCATCACCTTGTAGCAATATATACCCCAGGCGCACGGAATGCCGTTAGTTCTTCATCGTTCGGTGACATGCGGTTTGGTTATAGCGATGATCCGTCCATGAAGGATAATGCTTCATGCCCCGTTGTAGCGTCGATCATTAGTTCGTGATAGGAAGTGGAAGTCATCTTTGGGGCATGCTTCATTCAAGTCTCTGAAGTCAACACAAACACGAATTTGTCCATTTTTCTTTCTCACCGGGACAATGCTTGAAATCCGTGTTGGGTATGTGACTTCTCGAATGAATCAGCGTTAATGAGCTTGTTCACCGACCGATCAAAGGGACCAACTCGGTCGAAATCGGCGTTGAGCACGCTGGCAGTCGCGCTCTCTTTGACAACTAGGCGATGCGACTATTTGTGGGCTCAATCTCGGCATTTCCATGCGACCACGCGAATATATCTTTGAACTCTTTGAGTAGTTCGATGTATAAGCGTTCTTCATTAACTGATCGACAATGCATCGATATAAGTCGGTCGCGGATCATCATGAGCCCAAGTTGATTTCTTTCAATTCATCAACGATAGATTTGACTCCTTCCCGAATTGTTGGGGAGCTATTTCGTCTTCTTCTTGATGGCCACTTCCTCACATAAAGTGATGTGATTTGATGTGGCGACTTGCTCATTCTGTTTTCATTATTAGTAGCGTAGTGAGATGAACCTACACTTTCTATCTTCTTCATCTTCTACATGTGTAAAGACGAGTCCTTTTCTTAGCCTTCAATTCTTTCCCACAGTCACAAGCAATGTGGTGCCTCTTCATGCGAGAAGGAATCAAACTTTAGTTTTGAGTCATCGGTGGTGTATTACCGATTTTCCTTACATTTGCCTCAACCCACGCGTTTGCAAGTCTTTTGAAAGCGGATACTGTTGGACTTCCTTCTTACTTATTCTTTTAAAGACGGATACCCTTTGAGTCTTCTGCGATGGAGGATTCTTGATTCCTCTTCACATGCATAATTGGTGGTAGCCCTCTTGATGGCGATGCGAATGGGGTTTTGAGTGGTGAATCTCAATCCTGCTTTAAGGTTTTGGGCCATGTGGTCATTCTTTTTCAAATGAAGCTTTGACATGGTGTTTTCATGAGGATTGTATCCAGCGCTGACGAGAAGCTTGTATGCCTTGGGCCCAAAGTGTTTAGTAATTTCATTACTCGAGAATTCTCCATGTTCTGTGGAACTGCTCTGCTTTGGTCGAACAAATCCTCCAAGTGGTTGAGGCGGCCTCTTGGCGTCGATTTTGTTAAAGGCATGGTGAATCCTTCTATCTTCTGGGAATATGCTTCTTTCTTTCCCTTTTGGTGGACTCGGGTTCTTCATGTCGTTTCACCTTCGTTTTTGTAGGGCTTGTTTTACCATGTAATACTTGGCGTCGACAAAGTATGACTCGAACTTCGTGAATGGTTTCGATCGCCATTCATCGTCCTCACAACACCATCTTGCTGATACTTGAAGCATTGATGCAATGTAGAAGGGATGACGCCATTTTCATGTAGCCATGGACGACCAAGAAGCATATTGTAAGATGTCTTGGCGTCGATTACATGAAGCAGTACAGATGATCTCATGTCACCCATCAATAAATTCAGCCTTACAGTGCCAAGGGCTCTTTGTCCTTCATGGTTGAATCCTTGAATCATCAACCGGCCGCTAGCTAGCTCATCTTCCGGATTCTAGTTGCTTCAACGTTCTTAAAGACAAGATGTTGTTGCGATCCTCCATCGATGAGAACCCTATTGATTTTTGTTCATGAGTGAAGCAACCACGAACAATGGTCTATTATGACACGTAGATCCAAGTTGCGGTCTTCGTTGGAAAATATAATTGCCCAGACGTCTTCGTCTTCAATAACATTCGACTCGACTTGTGTCCTCGCATGATCATCTATGTCGTACAGAGTTGCTACACCTTCTATTATGTCACCGATATCGGCGGTGAGAACATTTCTGTCGACTGCCTTCTTCAAGAGATATTTTCCTTCTCGAGCCAGCGCATGATTCTATCCTTGAATATGAAGCGATCGTGTATGGGTGTCCAACCAATCTATGGTACTTGCGATATTGGATCATCGATTCGCCTGCCTCGTTGGGCGGCTTCATCTCGAGCGATTCGATGAGTCTTTCTGCGGCGGTCGTCGAAGATTCGAGACATCGAGAATCCGAAAAGGGTATTGCTTTTGTTGCATTTCTTTGAGGGTCGACCTTCTCTGCCCCATTTCCTGAGACGTACTCTGATTGTTCTCTTTATCAACATCCTTCTTTATAAACTTAACGGATGTTGCCTTTACCGCCATTGATTCTTTCTTTGGTGTTTTCTCAAATGGTTTTGTTCCTTCTAAATTCTTGTTTTCTTTGAGCAGAGGTTCTTGGATCGGAGGTCCATCAATTCCACTTGCCGCCATACTTAGCTCCATATCATGAGCTCTTGTTGCCAACTCTTGAGCGTTCTAGTTGGATTCTCGCGGGATATATTGCAAACCCCAATGCATCCTTGAATGTACATCTCGATGGCGGATGATTCGAATAATCGATCCTTGCAATTTAGACACAAGTTTCTCCACCTATTGATATAGTCAATCACGGTTCTTCTTTGAATTGACGAGAACTCGTGAGTTCCACCATGCTCATTGCTACGGTCTTTGTAAAAGCGGTTGAGGAACTCATGCTCCAATTTGTTCCCAATCTGTCAAGTGAGTTCGATTCCAAGTCCGTATACCAATCGAAGGCATTTTCGAGCGAGACGAGCTAACTGCTGACCAAACGATCTCCAAATGTTAGGCATTGTTACATGTTTCGACGAAGTGAGCTACATGTTGTCTTGGATTACCTTTGCCGTCAAATTGTTGGAATTTGGGTGGTTGATAACCATGTGGCATTCTCGAGTTGTCGATTCTTTGAGTATAAGGCTTGGAGTAAATCGAGGATGATTTAAATTTCCGTCAAACACATTCTTCATTGTTATTTCAATGAACTCCTTGAGTCTCGCTTTGATGAAACCGTCGTAAGAGATTTGAATGTGTTTGCAGACGATTTTCTCTCACCATGAGTTTCTTGCTCATCGTTTTCTTCTTCATCATCATCGTTGTGTTCATTCTCCTCGTCATGGATGCGGCTTGATTCCACCTTTTCCCCTCTGAGTTTTGCAATCTGAGCATCTTGCTCTTGGATGTGTTTGTTTAGAGATTCAACCAGCCTTGTAAGATTTGACAACTGTTCTTCCATGGTGGAGGTGTTCGTCATCATCACAGGCGCCTCAAATGGGTAACTTGTGATGGATCTTCAATAGGGAAGTGAAGCTTCCGCAGCCAACACCTTCTTCATTCGAGGTGGTGATCGTTCTTTCTTTCTTACAGCAAAGGTCGACTTGAAGCTTCTTGAAGTTGTTTGGCTTTGCTTCGTGTGATAACGCCAATGCTTTCTGATGAAGCTTTTGAAGTGACCTTGGTTGCACGTTTTTGGGTGAACATCGTTCAAGATTTTGGTGAAGAGTAGAGATTAGAGGTAGAGATGTCCCACCAAGGTGCAAAATTTGTAACACAAATTTTTTTATTTAAATTTTATAAATACAAAATTGTATACAAAAATAATTTGAATTTTGATTTGATGAATTTGAGATGGATTCGATCTCTATCTACCCTCCGATTCTTCTCTTGATGTGAATTTCTTGAGCGATCTTGAATTTTCTTCAAGTTGTTTGGAGGATGTAGTTCCTCGATCTCTTGAACTTGAAGGTTGAACTTGATAGCGTTGATCGAAGGACTTGATCTTGTTTTCGATCGGACGTCGGATTTGATTGAAATGTTGAAGAGCGCTCGAAGATCTTGACTTTGGAATGATTTGGAGGATGAACGCGATGATTTGCACGAAGAACGCTCAATGCTTGAAGAAGACTTTGAATGTCGGAGAATGCTTCAGAGGATTCTTGAGTGTCTTGGAGCTCTTCAAATCTTGATTTCTTCACTTCACTTCTTCTCCCATTTATGATAGCCTTCAAGGCTATTTATAGATATAAAGCTAATGGACTTATGGGCTTGTGGGCCTTTTGGGCCCATCATGCCATGAGCTTGGGCTTTGGGCCTTTTGGGCCATCAAACCGTGGTCTTGAGCTTTGGGCCTTTTGGGCCATCAAACCATGGTATTGAGCTGGGCTTGAGTTTGTGGGCTTGAGCTTTATGGGCTTGAGTTTGAGCTTATGGGCCTTTTATGGCTCATTTGGCACAATTGAGCGATTATTCCTCCAGGGTGTCGTTGCCACATGTCATGCTCCTATTTGCTAATAAAATTAAATATTAACCATATATCTATTTATTTTGGAATAAATTCCATTAATAAAATAGAAATATAATTAATTATTTAATTCGTTATTTACACGTGGCATGATCTCATTTGCTAACAATTTTAATTGTCTACAATTTTAATTCGTTAATTGTTGAGTTCGAACAACTATACAAATAACATGATAGGGTTTCTCTAAGTTCGACCAAATTCACAAATAAGACTTGTTGAAAAATTTATAAGATTGGTGCATTACATAGCATGTTTTATAGAATTTTCGGTATGATGTTACATATTTGGATATCACTATCTTGTTTTTTGAGCAACTAATTGATTTTGTAGTTGATGAGGTCGAATTTTAGTGGTAAAGTGGAGGAATCAAAAACTCTCTTTAATAGTGAGTCATTGGTTCGATTTCCACTACCATGTCGTTGGTTCTGATTCCTACTTACGTGTGGATTGTAGTTCCATTTATATGAATTTTAATTCTAATTTGTACTAGTTTGGTTATTAAGTGGTTATTTGAATTTTTTTGTAATCTAATACTATAGAATTCAAGATATGTAACTTGTATCTAAAATATGTATGAAAAAGTAATTATAAGTTTGTCAAAATAGATAAATTCAAGGGAGTAATATAAAGTGTTGGAGAAAACAGAGCAGATTACCTGAGCAGATAATGGCGTGGGAGCTGTGATGGGCAGAGGAAGTGCCGCCCTCAAATAGGGTGGAGGAGCACGGCGGCGGAGTCCTTGAAACGGCGTTGTTGATGGCGTAGTAAAGGCCGTAAGCCGGGAAAGTTTCGGACAGCCGCTTGTCCATTTCCGGCGAGTCGAAGTCGAACCCGAGCTCTATACAGGCCTTGAGTTCATCGAGATCCTCGTCGGTGACGCTCCGGCTCCGCCGCCTACGGCGGCCCTTCTGCCGCAGCCACGCCTCGTCGCGTTGAGAGTCGGGCGACCACGAGTTCTGTTTGTACAGGTGAGAGGCCGCCGCGGGGGGAGCCAGAAAATGTGGATGAGGGGCGGAGATGACATGGGGCGCGGCCAGCCCCCGCGGCGGGGAAGGCGGAGAGCGCGGCAGCTCGGTGGTGGTGGTGTGGGAGATTGAGATGATGTTAAGATGATGGATCTTTGGTTTTTATTTCGTTTTCGGTTGAAGGTGGGTCCCAGCCATTATGACCTATTCTATTCCCTTCCTTCTTGATTATTTTTTTTCCAATTAGTTTTCTGAATCGTCGGCCACAAAAATAGTGTTATATTCTATACATTTCTTCAAACATATTTTATATAATCAGGTATCTTTGTAAAGTATTATTCCGATGGTTACATTTTAAATTTTTTATTTTGATCAACATAATTTTACAGAAATAATTATTTATTAAATATCAAATATTATACATTGTTGTAAATTAGATTCAAATCTTGAATTATTGTAATTAAGATCCAATTTTATAATTTGTTTCTATTTAGATTAAACTCTTTACTTTCTTGCAAATCAAACTCTTCTATTTTTTAGCATATATTTGGAATTGAGGTATGTAAACTCATACGATATTAAAACTTAAAATTGATTGCGAATTTTAAAAATTCATTATCTTGATTATTGTATTGTCAATTCTATCGTTCGACGTTCGGAGATTGAATAATTGAGTCGAGAGTAAAGCCTTCAATTAATTTTGAGTTTAAATATCGTATAAGTGTCAAAATTTCAGCTCCAACTACATGCTAAAAATAGAAGGGTTTCATTTGCTACAAATTGTAAAATTAGGTCTTAACTGCAACAGTTCAAAAGTTGTATGAGTAGTGAGCAAAATATTCAAAATCCAAATAACCGAACTCAACCGAACTAAAATATTATATTCGGTTCGAATTTTTGGATCATATGGTTTTTTTTGTTAAAAATTCAATTTTCGTTTCAGTTCAGATTGACTTTTTTAAAACAGAATAAATCTATATATATGTATATAATATTTTAGTTAAATATTTCTAAACTTAATATATATGTATATATAATGATTAATAATTCGATTTCAGCTTTTTAAATTTTTTTCGATTCGACTCAGATTTGGTTATAAAATTTTTGAACTTTCAGATAATTCGATTAAGTTTGAATTATTTTTCTTTCAAATTTTGGGATCTCAGATCGGTTCAAATCAGAGAAAAATTCAAACCCAAATCTAAAGTCTCGCCCCTAATTTGGGTTGAATTTCCAATAATGCTCAATTGGAATTTAATAAACAATTATCTCGTTTTATAAAACGTTTTAGAATTTACAATATTGAAAATGTACTATCTAGTGAACATTCCTCTGTTGCAGTTAAGATGATGATTTATGATTGGTTAGTTGTAGGAGATTAAAAGCTCGTGTTGTTAACATTGTAAAGTATCTTTATAAAGTATTAATTTGGGATAGTTATTTTTTAAATGAGATATTTTGATGAAATATGGTAGTGTTATAGAAGTTAAAATATTGAAAGTTAGTGAACATTCCTTTATTTTGATTGCGATTGTGATCATGATTGGTTAGTTGTAAGAAAAAAAAGGCAATGCTTTTAACATTATAATTTTGATCCATCTTAAATGGACAACAAACTAGTAGTTGATGCAATTCTCTCCGACGACCTAGATAGCTCCAAACTTGGAGCTATCATCGAAAACTGTCGATTCTTCTAGAGTCATATCCTAGTGTTTTGGTTAAACTTAAATATGTTATGTGAATTTTTTTTAAAGTGTATGTTTGGGATTAAAAAGGTGTTTATTTGGAGAGCTTATAAGCGCCTAAAAACAATTTATAAAAACGGTTTATATAAGCTATTTTTAAAAGTTTATAAGTTCAGCCAAACATCCTCTAACTTCCAATTGTTGTAAAGATTAATTCTTCTTCATGTTCCATGCATGTGCGCTTAATAAAATTGTGGTGTTTCCTTAAAACAAACGAAGAAAGAAAAAAATCTCTCAATAAAATAACCTAATTTTGTATCAAAATATTAACAATCAAAATTAAATTTCCATGTAGGCCTTCTTCCTTAATTGTAAACACTGCACCGAGTCACGTCCTCAATAACATACTCCCTCCGTCCCATGAATCATGGCTCCGTTCTTTTTGCATCTAGATTAAGGAGAGTTGTATTTTATGTATAAAGTGGAGTGTGACACGAAATTCGAGATACTTTTTAGTATAAAATTGTTTCTTTTTTTGGAAACGAGCCAACTTAATGGGACAGTCCAAAAAGAAAAACGAGCCAACAATAATGGGACAGAGGAAGTACTATATATCAATTATATTATTATATTTTTTATGATTGAATTTATAAATTTTATCCTATCTTAGATATTTATAAGTATATTATTATTTTTATTTATTATATAAGTGAAATTAAATTTATTGAACAATAAAATTTTAACAACATGATATTTAAGAATTGACTTTTAAAAATTATAAATTAATCAAGATAAATAGCAATAATTATCAATAAAATAAAATTTTAAACAATAAACAAAAAAGAATTGAAAAGGTTAAGGAAAACATGTGGCAGTGGTACTGTTCACAATCCGTTGTAGTTAAAATTGATTTTTGTTGAGAACAATATGTTCATTACTACATACATTGATGAATACACAAATTATGGAACCGATAAATTATTAGTATTTTGATTAATAATCCATACTCAAATATTTGATAATTTGATAGCAAAGTTTGAGAATAGTAGTTTCATCTCTTTGTTCCTACTTGGAAGTCGAGATTGAAACTTTTTTTTGTTCTTTTGACTTCTCTAGTTATTCTTCGCTCATCAGTTAACTATTATTTCAATGATAATATTACATTATATGTTAGATTTAAATTATCTAATTGCAATATATAATAATGTTATCATGTTTTAATAAATGAAGAAGAATGTGAATAAATATAAATTCAATAATATTAAGTCGAAACTGAAGCTTCAAGAGTAAGAGATGATGACCATTATCTGTATATTTTCTTTCTTTTTCTAAATCTCTTTCTTGTGTATTTCTTTTTTTCAAAATAGGGAAGGAACATCATTTATGAGATCATTAATAAGAAATTTAAGCAACACATCGAATTTATTTATTTTTGTTTTTAAATTTGCCACCCCAATGAGCTAGCCCAAAAAATTAAGCCCAAATAACCTTGA
The DNA here is from genome assembly GCA_036937905.1 of Salvia rosmarinus. Taxonomy (NCBI): domain Eukaryota; kingdom Viridiplantae; phylum Streptophyta; class Magnoliopsida; order Lamiales; family Lamiaceae; genus Salvia; species Salvia rosmarinus. The sequence goes on along the minus strand of CM072815.1, from coordinate 95,986,219 downwards.
AACGTTGAAATGAAATTCGAGTAAGTGGGTTTCTATTGTAACTTTGAACTCAAATAGCCCAAATATATTTTGGGCTGAAAATATGTTTTGGCCCAAAATAGTATTCGGCCCAAAACATGTTTTTGCCTGTTTCTTAAATTACAATATATTTTCACTTGCTGGGCTAAAATAATCCATGTTTTGGGCCATTAAACATAATAGGCTTTTCTAAACCTCTCTGGCCCAAATACTATTTTAGGTGTTACAGTGGTAAGTTGTAACCACTCAATACCTATTAATTAGTGAGAAGTGAATTTAGTATTTTTTCTTTTCCTTTTCTATTAATTGCTGGATAAAGGGCTCATAGGATAAATTTAGTGGGCACTGCAGTTTCTCTAAAATTGGAGGAGAAGAGGATTGAGATATCTTTTATTCTTGAAAAATGAAATATCACTATAATATGAGTATAGTGATATTAGTAATTTCATATTTAATATATAAAAGAATATTTCCTCATTATATTTATTTATTGTAGATAATCTAATAATGTTTTTATTTCTGTACAACAAAACAAACCAACATAATAAACATACTAAATGTGCGACAAAAATACACATACATATATATTATTAATTATATAAATAAAGATTTGTTGCATATGTGTATAACTATTACTACAAAAATAGGAATTTCTTAAAGAACAATCTCAATTGATGAAAGGTGAATTTTGGTGTGTGTGTGTGTTGGCCTAGTGGTAGAGTGGTTAATGCCCGAGGTCAAAGGTCTCGGGTTCGAGTCCACCGTGACACAGCCTTTAAAAATTATGTATTAAATTGACCCAAAAAAAGAAAGGTGAATTTTGGTGTGTGTGTGTTGGCCTAGTGGTAGAGTGGTTAATACCCGATGCCAAAGGTCTCGGGTTCGAGTCCACCGTGACGCAGTCTTTAAAATTTCTGTATTAAATTATCCAAAAAAAAAAGTGAATTTTGTTTTTTTAAATTGTTGTGTTTGTGCCGTCAAACCATTTGGAGACGGAAAAGGTTTTCACTCTGTTTGCTTTTTTTTTCCCCTCTTTGTTTGAGGATGGTAAGAGGCAGTCGAGAGAAGAGTGGCTAAGCATCGGGGTGACTGCAACAGGATTTTCGTAAGCTCTTCGGGCGATAGAAGAGGGAGGTGAGGTGGCGGCAGGTTGTAGTGACAGCGGCGGCGTAGTCGTTATTCGTTCACGGTAGTGAGAAGAGAAGGAGAGAGAGAAACAGAGATAGAAATGAGGATGGGGTGGTGAATTCAGGCAATGGCTCGCCAGATCTGGAGAGGGGGCAACGACATCGTTGGGGGAAGATATCTAATTTTGGATTCATTAGAGAGAGAAAAGAGCGATAAGGGTGGGGAAGAGAGAGAAATATATATATATAGAGAGGCGAGACAGAGAGGCCGCTGTCATTGTCATTGGCGGCAGCGACAATGACATGAGAAATTGAAGAAGGGGGTTGATAAATCTAGTTACGTGAGTATGCGAGATTTATGTAAAGCAATAAAGAACACCAAGGCTTTTACGTGGTTCGATCGTTAATGAGATCTACGTCCACGGAGGAGTGATTCATCAATACTTTCACTATGATTTGAGTACGGTGAGTGTAGTTACAAGCTCTTAGCATTGATAAGTTGCCAACCCTCCCATCACAATTTTCCTTCTATTTATACGTGTCCGAGACCCTAAAGGCGTGTTCTATCCCCTTCCATGTAGGGACTCTTCCTTGGCGTGTAGGGGCCCTTCGCCTTCCATGTAGGCGGTGCACGTGACCGATGAGGAGGCTGGGCGAAATGGGGTTTAGAGGCGGTGGGCCTTTTGCTTAACCGCGTGGGCTCGGTCGTGATGTCGGGCCCAGCTCGTTGGGCTGGCGGTGGGCCTGGGCGGTTGGGCCATATCCCATCATAGCCCCCCCCGAATAGTCGAGTAACAACCATGCCGGGGTGAAGCGAATAACGCGTTTTGCAGAGGTGGGATGTTGCTCGGCTGAGGTTGTTGTCGAAGGTGTTGTCTTTTTCTTTTGGTGTCAGGATTTGAGCAGTTCGCTGGATTGAACCGAGGTAGATGGTTTGGCGTTTTGGGCGTCGTCGCTTGTTGGGGACCGCGGTGGAGTCGTCTGTCGTTTGACAAAGGTGTTTTGCAAAGGAAGTCAAGTCCGACACGGATAGCGACCCTGTGTGGGTTACACCGAGGTCCGCTACGAGCGGCACCACTCTTCGGAGAACGCCGGTCCGACACGAGTGGGCGACCGGTAGGGATGACGAGTGCGTCTGAGTGGCGTCGTCCTCTTAGGGATGCCAGGTGTGGCATGAGCGCGCCGACGACGGAGGACGTCGAGGTCCGAGCTGGATGGGGGTGTTCTTGTGAGGGCGATGCGGGTTGGCGGACGCCGAGGTCCGACAGTGAGTGATCTCTTGGAGGAAAGCCGAGGTCGGGCCTGTGTGACTGCCTCTTGGAGGAAGTCCGAGGTCCGGGCCGTCTAAGGTCAACGTAATCGTCACATGATCGGGGCGGGCTCATGCTTACCGTAGAGTCGTCATACGCGCCAGCGGCGGTTGGGCGCTCGAACAGCGTCGCGCATCACATCCACATCCAATCGCGGGTAGCACGTGTGAAAGTTGAACCGGCAGTTTTTAGCGCCTTTGTCCTATAAATAGCCCAAATGAGGCAAGCATTCACTTTCCCTTCGACGCTTTGTTTGAGAGATAAAAATTTAGAAATTTTCCGACTTCTTCCCGATCTCATTGAAGGAGCCATATATTCCGTGAAAAGTAAGTATGTTTTCTTCATCTTCTTCTCCGTCTTCCCGCTCGAAAGTTCATTTACGCCTCGGGTCCGCCGTCTGTTCCCGATGTAAAGGACTACGTGTGCTATAACCGCTGGGTAAGTCCATGGGACTTAGTCTGTGGTTCCGCCAATATCATCGGTATGGGACGGACTTAGGGTGGGCGTGGCGAGGTCGAGCTTGACCTTGGAGGAGCTTTTGAAGTGGTAAGGAATACTGGGATCCCGGAGGAGGCGTGGTGGTGCTCGCCGCAATGGATGATAGGCGATGGCCCTCCGGAGGATTTATTACCGTATATGTATAGGCGTGCATGGGCTTTTGAGCAGTTGGGCGGCCCCAGGCCGCCCCTGAGTCAACGGTTCGGCCCGGACCGACGGTCAGCGGCCCGAACCGAACCGAGAAGCTAGGGCTGGGCCGGGCTCGGTTCAGCGTAAAGAGGCCGAGCCGGCGGTTAACCGGCGGTCCGAACCGTCGGGCTTCCACGCGAACCGCCGGTCCCGATTATAGCCGTTGGAACCGGCGGGCCTAGGGCCGAACCGGCGGGCTCGTAGAGCCGTTGGAACCGGCGGTCCGGCCCTAAACCGGCGGTCCCAACGGCTAGAAAACGGCTAGTTTTCGATTTTCACCCCAAAATCACTCCTATAAATATATCCATCATCCTAACTCTATCCTCACTTCAATCTCTCATTTCTCAACCTTAATTCACTCATTTACATCTAATTTTCAAGCTTTCAAGCTCTTATTCTCACTCTCAAACTCAATCTCTCAAGCTCTCTCAATCTCTCATTCTTATTCCAAACTCTCAAACTTTCTCACTTCATCAATCATCATGTCTTTCTTTAAGCGATTAAACAAGGGAAAGGAAAGGCCACGATGAAGGAGCTCCAAGTGAGGAGGAGACATTCCAACTCAGCGTTCACGAAGGGCCTTAGGCGGAGGAAATCTCGAGGCAAGTTGCGAAGGTTCTGGCGAAGAAGATGCTCGATTTTATGAAATGGTGCATCGAATGGAAAGAAGTCCCAATTTGGTGGCGTGGGCTCGACGACCAAGGCGACGATGAAGAAGGCGACGAAGAATATGACGACTTTGACCAAGATCGCCGCCACAACCACCAAAATCAAAGGAACTTAAGTCCGACATTTTGTGAAGCACTTTGGAGTACGTAAATTTTACGTTTCTTACAAATTAGTTTCACAATTTTAATTTCATGTTCATAGTTCTTACAATATCTTGTTATATTTTCTTTAGAAAAGTGGAAGTGCTAGGCGAAGCACCTCTTCCCGACGGTCGAAAGAGATCGTTGCTTATTGCAACTATTGCACGAAAACCTACAAATGGATCGAGAAAGGAGGTTACGGAATGCTCAATAGGCACATGGAGGGTTCTCATCCTCATGAGTATGGAATATCAACGAACCAAGCTCAAATTAAAACCCCTTCTCAATATTCTACAGCGGTGCGTCCACTTTATTTAAATTTGATAAGGAAAATATGAAGATGCGATGGCTAGATATTGTGCTATGGAAAACTCCCTTTAATTATGCCGATAGAGTTACGTATGAAGAATGTTATAAAGAGGACTTGGTCCTAATGCATACAAAGTTAGTAGAAGTATTATGCTTAAGAAGATTAGGAGACAATGCGTGGAAAAAACATGATTTAATGAAATATTTAGTTCGTTTAGGTCATAAAGTTTCTATTTGTGCCGATGTTTGGACGGATGCTTATAATAAGAATTCTTATATGGGTATTACTTGTCATTGGATTAATTGAAATGAGTTATGCAAAACGTTTAATTGCTTTTAGAGAGTTTGAAGAGCCTCATAATGCTTTAGGTATTGCTAATATTATAATTGGTGTGTTAAATGAGTATTCTTTGATTAATAAAAATTTTTCCGTTGGTTTTGATAATGTTTCGCAAACACCGCTAGTATTCCTCAACTTATTGAAGCATCGCACCTTCTTTTGAAGGAAAATACTTTCATTCTAGATGCATTTGTCATATTTTAAATTTATGTGTTCAAGATGCACTTAGTATTTTCAAGATTCCGTTAGTCCTATTAGAAATGCTATCAAATGTTTGCATGCTTCAAAAACTTGTGGGAAGAAATGGCAAAATATTGTCGTATAAAAATATTGCTTATACATGTTTCAAATTGGATGTTTTCATCGTTGGAATTCTACTTATGAAATGCTTAATAGTACTATTTCATATAAGGGTCATTTATGTGATTTTTTAGAAAAGAGTTTACATCTATTCAATTACATCTTAATGAGTCTCATTAGGATGCTTGCATGGATTTATATCGATTGTTAAAGGTATTTCATGGTGCAACGAAACAATTATCGGGAGTTTATTATTGCACTTCCGTTATGGTTTTAGAACATTGCATGCATATTGTCATGTCTTTTCGTAGTTGTTTTAGTAAACCATCTTTATGTGGTGTAATTTATTTTATGGTTCAAAAGTGGCTAAAATATTTTGGGAGATACCTACAATTTTTTGCTTGCTAAGTGTTTAGATCTAAATGGAAATATGATGGTACTTGTCGAATGCTTAATGTTTATTATGATGCTTTTAGGCAAATGGATTTTCAAGGTGCTAGTATAGAAGGAGAATTAGTTTATTTTGATCTCCGGATGTAGATCAAATCAAATATAATCTTGAAAAGAATTTAAGAAATATTTTCAAGAATATAGGTCGAAATATGGTAGTGATGATGATATTCAAACTCCACCTCCTTCTTACATGATGTCTACGATTAATTTTCCTTTTGATATGAATGAGTTTGATCCTTTGGTGCAACAAATGACTTGATGTACCAAAATAGAACATTCGAAGGCCGAGAGGACAAGGTAATAGTGAATTAGATATATATTTGCAAACTCCTTTTGTCTTTGGTGTTGAAGATAACGGTCCTCGATCGATGTCTTGAAGTGGTGGTCGAAGAAGAGAGTACCCAATCCTCTCAATCATGGAAAAGGAGTTATTTGTCGTCCGGCATCCACCGTATCCGTTGAACAAGCATTTAGCATTGGAGGACTAATGCTTGATCAAAGAAGAAGCAACATGAAGCCGGCGAACATTCAAGCTACAATGTTGCTCGATGATTGGTGTAGGGCCGACCTTAGAGCTCAAGAACCACAATGGGAAGATGGTAGCGAGAGCGAAGACGAGGCCTTCACCGAAGCGGATCGATCGGAATCGGGTGCGGAGGCGGAGTAGAGCATTTAGAAATAAAAAGAACTACATGGACTTTGATTATCTATGATTATGAGGATATGTAGGCAACTCAATTTTAGAAATTAAATTGAGCTCAAGTCCTTTATTATTATTATTTTTCATCCCTATGTAAAAGTCATAAGCGGATTTATGTAATTTTACTCATCATTTATTAAAAATGCAAAGTGTTGACACATATTTTATATTTATCGTATTTTAACAAATGCAAAACGCAAAGTATTTACAAGTTCAAACATAAAAAATCATTTACAAATTACAACTTACAAATTTAAAAATATTTACAAGTTTATTAGTTTACAAATTTTACAAATTTAAAAATATTTACAAGTTTATTAAGCTTTAGACTTAAAAGTTAAAAGTTAAAACTTTGTTAAAATCTTGAACTTTGATACTTGTTGCATATTTGATTGAATTTTCAGAAAAATTGAGATAGAATTGGAGATTTTACACTTCTTAAGAGTTGAAGTATATCGCGATACGAGTTTGTGAGCGCAAACGGATCGAAAATCGGAGCTCGGAAGAGAGAGAACGGATCGATACAAAATCGCTACGCGAACAGGCCGAATCGGCGGGCTCGGCCCTAAACCGGCGGTTCGAGCCCGAACCGGGACCGTCGGGCTCAGGCCCGGCCCTAAACCGCCATCTAGTATGTAGGGCCGGGCTAGGGCCTTCACTTTTGGAACCGTCGAACCGCTGGGCCCGGCCCTAAACCGGCGGTTCCGGCCCATCAACACGTCTATATATGTAGATAGTTTGAGGGCGGGTCTTAGGTATCCTCGGCCCCAATTTTTCTTAGCTTTCAAGAGTATTTCGGATCCCATTTGTCAATTGACCTCGAATTCCATTAGGTCGGTGGTGGGGCTAGGGCTCTCTGCTATGGCATTGCCGAGGAGTTCTCGCCCGAGGTATTGATCTTTCTTTTAGTGTCGAGACCATAGGAGGTGTACTATCTGTCTCTCATTGAAATTTAAGGTAGCGGTCCTCTAAAGTGTCCCATTGGCGGAATAGATATTTCTTCCTGCGGTGAGGGGCATCCGAGGTATGAGTGGGGCCTCGATGCGATGACGGACACGAAAATCAAGCCCTTGGGCCACATGGAGGAGGTCTTGGCGACTTTTGGTGAGATTTTATCCATAAGTTTCACCGAGGATGACTGAAGAAGGCGGGCTGAGTGTTTATGGGTGGAGCGTCGGGATCGGGTGCGGACGGGGTGAGGGCATCCCATCTTCTTAGTCCTTATCGTCCGATTTTCTTTGTGCTAACACGACTTTCTTACGTAAATGCGGTGAAGCCGACGAGGCAAGAGGAGGCTCACGATCGCCGAAAAGGAGCTGCAAGAAGAAGCGGGCGGAAATTTGGACCTACCAGGGTCCAGAAGGTCGACAATATGAGCAGTGATGGCGGGCCTCAGGCGGGGTCGGCCCGGCATCGAGTCGCGGCCTCGGGGCCGCCTCGAGTTCAGTACCGCCTCAAGCTTGGCCGCACCCCCCCGAGGTACAAAAGTTCTTCCACATTTGGATTTGTCAGCTCTGCGATCTGTATTAACTAGTCTTCTCTTTTTAGGGTGGGAGCTCGGTGATGGGGCCTGCAGTGTTCTTTGGGGGCTGCAATTGCCACCGGGCTGGTCGCCGAGAGCTCAACCGGTATGAGTCATTGGGCGGGAGCTTCGCGCGTGCGCCGATCTTGATGCGGGCCGCGGGCTGGGAAGCCGAGGCCGCAAGGCTGCTGAGGACGGGAGGGTGCTCTGAGGCTGCCAAGAAGAGGGCTTGGGCACTGGAGGCCTGGGGGCTCGAAGAGGTTCGCGAGGAGGTGGCGAGGCGGGCATGAGCTTCAGCGGACGAGAGGGGTGCTAGTCGGCGATCGGGGACCTTGCCGAGGGCCTTTTCGACCAAGCTCATCGAGTCGGAGCTTCTCGGCTTTTATTGCCGACACGCCGCCGTACTCAAGCCAAAGGTGGTGTCGACCACTGGAGGTGGCGGCCGCCATGCACGACCGACAAAGTCGAGCATGATTGGACCGAGGTCGACCTCAGGAGCCGAACAAGGCTTACGCCCGGGTGATATCCGGGGTTGGCTCCTTCCGGTCTTTGGAGGCCACAGCGTCCAGTTCGACCCTTCTGACGGCTGAGGTCGTCGTCCAGTGCAAGGAGGATGAAGATCCTGAGCTTCAGGAGCTACTTGCCGAGGTGCGGGCCGAAGGTGAAGAGGAGGAGAAGGAGGAGGAGGAGGAGGTCTCGGAGCTTCCGGTTGGAGGGGGCCAGCCGCAGGAGCAGCAGCAGGGGCGGCAGGAGGTCGGCGGTCCCAACAAGCCCGTCGGTGGACACGATGTAATAAAGTGAACTACAGGGGTCGATAGGATCCCGAGCCCTTGTAATAATTTCCCACTTTTGAGTAATAAACACAATATTTTGAAATGTGTATTGTCTTGTTTATTTTTAGCACTTCACTTACGAATACATCGGACTTGATCACGACCGCCGACAAAGCCGAAGAAGTCCGAGGTGCTCTGGTGAGAAGGATGAAGAGGTGGCCTTTGGAGAGTCGGTGCGCCGAATCGACCTGAGTTTCGCGGCATGGATGTCGGCTCGGCATCGTCGGCCCGGCCCGAAAGGAAGTTGCATGAGGCCGACCGTGAAGTGGTTCGTCTCGCCGAAAACAGGCTCTTAAGCTAAGGATCGCTCGACTTGGAGCCGGGGCATGATTATCTGCCGGCGTGATTCGGGCGCGATACAATGCGAGCAGCTCGGTGACGGAGAAGGCGGCTCGGATCTCGGGAGGAGCATCTTGAATATGAGAAGGTGATCCGCCAATCTGGTGGGGTCACCATATCGAAGCCGATGATCGAGTGCAGAGCTTGCTCGGGGCATGGTCTTGGGACGAGGAGGGCCTAATAGCAAGAGCTTTAAAGGCGCCTCGACACCATCGTGGAGTATGTCCAGTCACGAACTTGTGTGCAAGCGATGCTTGCCCGCCCCACAACGAGCACATGGGCGGCCCCAGTGTTAGGCGCCCGGGTGGAGGCGGCTATCTTGATCATGCCGAAGTGCTCCGATTGTTTGGCCGCCCACTTTCAAAGAGCGAGGACCTCGGCCGTGCTCCAGTCCGCGAGGAAGGAGGCGGTCGGGCGTGGTCGCACTTCGGTCGGGCGACAAGCCTTGGGGTGGGAGTTCATCCTTTCTGGTCGGGGTGACCCAGGGCAGCACGAGTGTCCCCTGGAGCGGGCGGGGTACCGGAGTCTCTCTTCAGCAGGGGTGTCTCGGGCACGCGCCCGATCTTGGAGTAGGCAGCGGGGCTAGCCTCATCGACCGGGTCGAGGCACCGAGTTCATTCAGTGTACATCGCCGAGGTGGTGATTTTGTTCGGGATCAGTGCGACTTGACAAGACTGGCGAGGTGGAGCTCGGAGGCCGAATGAGTTTGTATATAGCTTAGGACTTAGTATGTAGTCGTAAATGTATTTAGACTCGTTTGAAGTGTATGTTTTCCCCATTGAGAGGTACAAACATAGCTTAGGACTTCGTTTTGGTCGTAAATGTATTTAGGCGTATCTGAAGTGTATATCTTCCCAAATAAAGGGTTATGAATGAGCTCGGAAGCCCGATTGACTTGTATATGGCTTGGAACTCGGTTTGTAGTCGTTAATGCATTTAGGCGTACAACGGAGTGCATATCTTCCCAAATAAAGGGCATAATTTGACGAGATCCGATCTGGATGTCTTCGCATGTAGATATTCCAACTTAATGGGTGTCTGTATGCGTGCATGTAGGCGTTCAATTTAATGAGTAATCTGTATGCCTTGCTTTGAGGCGTTCAATTTAATGAGTAATCTATGAGTGCGGGCGCGCGCTTAGTGAGTACCCTACTTAGTGGGTTTTTCATCTTCGTAAGGGCGCCCCTTGTGAAGGTTTAGATGTGGTATATCCGAATGGATGTTCACATAGATATGAGACAGTGAAATATTCATTAGAAAACAAATGTTTTATTGAATATGTAATCAACATCGTATTTTGGCAAAAAAATAAAGGACTAACATGATGCCGATCTGAAATCGAAGCTATGTAAAGTACTCCTTAAATGAGTGATGTGCGGGTTTGGGGATAAGTGCACCGGATAGGTGAGCTAGCTTGTAAGCCCTTTGCCGAGGTCCTCGTGAACGCGGTATGGGCCTTCCCATGTCGGATCCGACTTGTTAAGGCGCTCAGCTCATCGGCTTCATTATTTCGTAGGGCGAGGTCGCCTACTTGGAGGCGGAGGCTTTGACCCTTTGTTGTAGTACCGTGCGACCTAGCCGCTTGTGCTTGGCCGTTTATGAAGCGAGCTCGTGCTCTCCTCGAGAGCATCAAGGTTGGCACGCAGGTCTTCCTCGTTCCCGGCACTGTTCGAAGTGGAGAGTGCGGGGGGGGTGCGCCGATCTCGGTCGGTATGACGGCATCGGTCCGTAGACCAAAGCGAAGGGGTTTCTCCGTGCGAAGTCCGAGGTGTGGATTCAGGGACCAGAGGACTTGGGGAGATTTTCACCAATCACCCTTAGCTTGGTCTAGCCTCTTCTTCAATCCTTGCACAATCGTCCGGTTCGTCACCTCGGTCGGCCATTCGCTGCGGGTGTGCGGCCGAGGGTGGCGTTCTTTCGATCGGAGCTCTTCACACCATTCCTTGAAATTTCGCCCCGAAGCGTGTGCCGTTGTTCGAGATCGAGAATGTGCGGTATCAAGCGGCGGACTATGTTCTTCCACACGAATGTACGAATCTTCCGGCTCGTGAGGCTCGAAAGTGGCTCACCTCGACCCGTTTGTGAAGTAGTCCACAGCGACGACTAAGTATTGAAGCCGACACGGTGCTCGGTCGAGCGGCCAACGATGTCGATCCCCACCGCATGAAGGCCATGGACTCTGCAGTCGCTTAGATCGATGCGAGGCGCTTTTGACCGTGGAGTGAAGGCGGCACCGGGCACTTTTGACGAGCTCGGCCGAATCTTGAATAAGGGTGGGCAATAATATCCGACCTCGGCGTCTTCTTTGAGAGAGCTCGCGACCGATGTGACTTCCACAGACACCGGTGAATTTTATTGAGCACGAGTCGGCTCCTACGGCGGGGCATCTCGGGAGGGATTGAAGGTAGGACTTCCAGTGAGGCGCCCTCATGCATGAGGTACTTACGGGATTCGCCATCGTCTTTTGGCTTCGAGCCGATCTTGAGGTAGTCTTGCCGTCTCCCGAGATAGGCCTTTATGGGAGACATCCGGTTCGGCTCTATCTCGGTGATGATGCCGACGTGGGACTCCGCGATGCTACGGAATGAACCTCCTCCCTGGTGGACTTGTTGATGTGTGACTAACTTGGCGATGGCGTCGGCTCGGCTATTTTCCCTCGTGGGATTCGATGAATCTTGAAGTACTGAATGAGGTCAAGATCTCCTGCGCTTCTCGGTATTGCTTCATTCGATCCTCCTGGCCTCGATCCGCTGGACACGGTTTACCACGACACAGGAGTCTCAGAAGATCTGGACCTTGTCCACTTTCAATTCGCTGCGGAGTCACGAGATCGGTAACCGTACTCCACCTCGTTGTTGGTGGTCGGGAAGGTAAACCGGAGGCGTGGGTCACTTTCTTGCTTATCTGGGCCGAGGAGGAGGATGCCCGTCCGCTGCCGTTTGCATGAAGCTCCGTCCACGTACATCTGCCGGCAACCATCGGGCGGTGCAAGGAAAGCTTCCTCCGTTGTGAGGGCGGGAGTTGGAGTGACCTCGCTGGTAGAGCCCACCTCGGTGAATTTGACCTCCACGGAAGTCGCGAGCTTACCTTTTATGGGCGGCACTGGGGGAGTACGAGATGTCGTGCTCACCGAGCTCCAATGCCCACCAGCTATACGTCCGGATGACTCCGGCTTTGACAAGACTTGTCTCAAGGGTAAGTCGGTTAGCACACAGGACGGAGTGAGCTTGGAAGTAGGGTCGGGCGTCGCTTGGCGTTCACGAGGCAGTGCTACCTTTTCGAGGTGGTGTACCTCGTCTCGGGTCCTTTGAGAGCCGGCTAATGAAGTAGATGGGAGTTGTCGTCCGACCTCATCCGGGACCAATACCATACGATTGCCTCGTCGAGGAGGCCAGTACAAGAGAGGAGCTCGCGCTTCTTTCGGGCGGTCGGGATGGGCGGTCTGCGAGATACTCTTTCAGCTGCATGAAGGCGACCTGGTGTTCCTCCTGCCAGGCGAAGTCAGGAGCTCTCCTCAAGATCTTGAAGAAGGGAAGCTGCTTCTCGGCAGCCCGAGATAGGAATCTGGTGGGCGGCTAGACACCCAGTGAGTTTGTGGATCTCCCGGATGGTCTTTGGCACTTGCATGTCAAGCACTGTTTTCACCTTAGTGGGATTTGCCTTCGGACCTTCTTGAGAAACCCAAAGATCTAGGAATTTTCCGTCTTCACCATGAATGTACACTTGTGGGATTGAGTTTGAGGTTGGCCGACTGAGGAGTGGAGAATAGTTACGAGGTCATCGGCGCACTCTCCGTTTTGACTCTTGACTACGATGTCGTCGGCGTGAACCTCGACGATCCGCCGATGTGATCCTTGAATATGGCGTCCACCATTCTTTGATAGGTAGCCCAGCGTTTTCGGGCCGAATGGCATCTTCCGATCTGTAAAGACACCAAGTCGGTGATGAATCTTTGTCTTTGGGGCGTCCTCCGGCTCATTAGGACTTGGTGGTACCCTTTGTATAGATCTAGGTTGAAGGTCTCATGGCCCACCGGTGCTTCCACCTTCTTGTCAATGTCGGGAGGGTAGCGGTCTTTGGGCGATGTTTGTTGAGGTCGGTGTAATCGACACACATGCACCATCCCTCCCAACTTCCAAACCACGATTGGATTAGCCATCCGGTCGGGTATTTGACTTCGAACAAGATCTTGGCCTACGGGTTGAGTCACCTCGCCTCTTATGACTGGTTGCGCTGCCGCAAACACTCTTCTTTGCCGGATGGTTTTGTGGCGGGTCGATGTTGAGGCGATGAGTTATGAGCTCGGGTGACACTCCGGTCATGTCGAGTGGGGACCACGCGAACACGTCCCTGTATTCCTTCGTGTCGCATGACACCGCCGAATGTTAGTTGGGCCACAGACGCCGACCTTGACGACTGGAGGGTGGGTCGTCGTATAAACTGGAGGTCCCGGTCAGTCGTCTCGAGGTGGCGGCCAGGGATTCTCAGAATTGCTATGCTTGAGGCGGGGCTACATCACAGGTTGAGACTCGTAGGCATTCTTTGTTGCCGTTTGGTCACCCTGGATGCTCGGACCCCAGCGGCGTGGGTATCTTGATCGTGGTGGTACATCGAGCGGGACGGCCTTAGTGGCGTATAGCCAATCTCGGCCCAAGATGATGTTGTCGGCGAGTGAGCTCGCACTAGGAAGAATTGAATGGACCCAGTGACCGACCACGAGCTCGTCTATGGTAGCGGAAGGGTAATGGACGCCTCGGGTTGTACCGCCTCGATTGAAGCTCATGGCGGGATGGTGCGGGCGTGTTCAATCCCTCCGACCTCAAGTTTATCCAGCAGCCCAGGAAGATAATCTTGACGGAGGCACCGGCGTCGATGTAGACACGGTGGGCGTTTTGTTGCCCACCACGGCTTGTATCGTGATAAGCGTCTTGGTGGGGCATGATTTTGGGCACCGGGTCGTCTTTGGAGAACACGATGTCCTCACCATCCAGTAGCTTGTTCTTGGCTCCTCGGGGCTGGCCTCGAAGCCGCTCTTCAACGACGACCTCGTCGTCCTACGAGGAGCCCGGTAATGACATAGACCATTCCATTCGTTGGGACCTTCGTCCTCGTCATCTTCGGGTTGGGTCGCCGTCAAGGTCGGCCCGCGATTATTGCCACCGTTGTTCTTCCTCTCGCCAGGTTCCCCTGGCCGAGCTCGGCCGAGGTATTTCTTGAGGCTCCTTCTTTGATGAGCTCGTCAATTTGCGAGCCTAGTTCGCGCAATCCTCGGTGTCGTGATCATACCCGGTGATAGTCACGATCTCCTCGGTTGACCTCTTCTTGGATCCTCCTTTCATGGGAGGGCTTTGGGAAGAGCTCGGCGTGGAGCTCGAATATCGCCCTGATTTGAGTGGGGAGGCTGCTGCCGCCGGGGTTGGGCCGAGGTCCGAGCACGGACTCAGTGGCCTCTCTTGATTACTGTCGAAGGCACGGTGATCGGCGCCTCGACTTGGTCATCAAACCTTTCTCGACCTTACCTGCGTCCCGGATCTCCTCTTCTTCCGATTCGACTCGTCTCCTTTGACGAAGTTGTCTACCAGTTCCAAAGTTTACTTGCCGTCTTTGGTTTCTCCACGGTGATTTCTTTGTTCAAGCGTCGGGTGGGATCCGTTCTTGAGCGCGTTGATGATGTAGAGATCGTTCATCGCCATCAATTTTGAGCGATTCTTTGATGAACCTCGAGGCGAGTTCGACATCGTCTCGTCCGTCCCTGGCGGATTGTGAGCAGGTCGGAGGAGGCTGCCGAGGTGGCATCTTCGATAAAAGCGTCATTTGAAGCGGTCCGTGAGGTCTTGGAAGCGATTGTATCTTTGTTCCGTGGAGCGAGGTGAACCAGCCGGGCGTTGGAGACAAAGCACCTCGGGAAGATTTTGCACATGTGAAAATCCTCCATTCCTTGATTCGCCATGTTGGTGGTGTGGCGAAAAGGAAGTCGGAGGGTCCCCGAGGCCATCGTGGCGGCGATATTGGGTGCCTGTATCGTTGGGCACAGGCGTGTCCGAATCTCTCGGAGAAAGAGAGATGATTCTCCGTGCGGTCGAACCGGAGGTCGTTGCCGTCTCTCCGGGGAGTGGGAGATCGATGGCGTCGCCTATCGTCCCTCCTCGAGGAGTTCGGCCGTCTCTCCTCCTCCTTTCCCGCCCGCCGCGTGAGTGTTGTGCCGAGGTGGTGGCGGCTCAGCGGATCGCGCGAGGCGGTGGTCGCGGTGGTTTGTCGCGGCGATAGGCTTCGATCGTCGGGGTGACCTCGGCTATCTTGCCGAGGTGAACGTTGATTGTCTCGGAGGCGACCTCGGTGCCCGTGGTACCAGTCAGGGGACTCTCGAGGGCCCGCCCATTTGTCCTCTACAGTCGAGGAAGCTTTGAAATGGCCACGGTTGGCGTTGAGGAATTCGGTCACAGCTCGGCCAAGGGCCTCGTGGGACGAACGAACTGTTTGTTCGTCCTCGTTGAGGTCGGCATCTCCCTACGTTGGGAGGCGGTCTGAGGTGTATGGAAGCGTTTTCCATGTTGCCCTCGGTGTGTGTATTTTGTAGCGTCTGCGATCTCCTTCCCGCGGCGGTGACCACTGGTTGTCCTCAGTAGCGGTTGTTGCTAGTGTCGACGGCGGTTGTGCGTGCTCTCGCCATCGAGTTGTAGAGGAAAGCGAAGCTTTCTTGTTGAGTTTCCCAGAATGTCACGCCAATGATAAATCTAGTTACGTGGTATGCGAGATTTATGTAAAGCGATAAAGAACACCAAGGCTTTTACGTGGTTCGATCGTTAATGAGATCTCGTCCACGGGAGGTGATTCCTCAATACTTTCACTATGATTTGAGTCGGTGAGTGTAGTTACAAGCTCTTAGCATTCAATAAGTTGCCAACCCTCCTCATGTCAATTTTCCTTCTATTTATCGTGTCAAGAGACCCTAAAGGCGTGTTCTATCCCTTCCATGTGGAACTCTTCCTTGGCGTGTAGGGCCCTTTGCTTCCATGTAGGGCGGTGTCGTGACCAATGAGGAGGCTGGGCGAAATGGGGTTGAGGGTGTGCCTTTTGCTTAACAGCGTTGGCACAGTCGTGATGTCAGCCCAGCTCGTGTGGTACTGGCGGTGGGCTGGCGGTTGGCCATATCCCATCGTGGGTGTCTTGTGTATGTCGTGTCATGTGAGGCGAGAGAGAGAAAGAGATAGACGAGATGGAGGCTGGGAAATCGATGGATATAGCGGGGTTCAGGCGCGATGGCGTAAAAATCAGAGGTGGTGGAGGCGACAATTTTAAGGGAGAATAAGAGAGTGTATTTATAATAGGTATCAGAGAAACATGAGAAAAAATAGAGATGTTGAATTTCCTAAACAAGATGATTGGGTCAGCCACTATTTGTGGTGGCGGGTAATAAAGTTGGAGATACATTTAAGTTCTCCTTAACAAAATTGATGGGTATCAAAATTAAAAAGAATGGTCCATTAGATTGTGAAAATGGAGATATGCGCTGCCGACTAAATAGTTGTAACTGGGAAATTGATAAACTAAAATAATAAGAACATAAGTCATCGCTATCAATTATCTCAGATATTTCCTAGAACGAATCTTAGCTCCATATAGCAATTAGCTGGAATTGTTTCTTTTCTTTTTTCTCCTTCTTGCTTTCAGAATTTGCGACTTTCTTTTCTTGTTTTATTTTGTGAGCTGTAGAATTTTGGACATGAGCTTCGCGAGTCAAAGTTATTGATCCTATTATCATCTCTCTCTCTCTGCCAAACCTTTTCTTCTTCTTTGAGTATTTGTTGTTTCTCATCCTCCCATTGGTTGTTATTTCAACACGTTTAACATCTATTAAAATCTATTGTTATGTTTCTATGTTGTTAGTTTTATATTCTTGAAATAAATTGATCATTTTATAAAGATTTAAATATAACTTTTTGTAATATAATTTGTTTCAAAATTAATTTCAATATTGTATTTTAGTTGTAACTAGATACCATTAAATATTAAGCATAATATCTAAGCATCTAAGATGTACAATGAATAGAAAGAAAATTAATTCAATACTAAAATGTATAGAAAAGTATTCTATTGTGGAGTGAAATGTAAAATTATGTTTGGAGATTAATATAGGATACTTTATATTTTACTCTATAATATTGCAAAATTAACTCTACAATACAGTTAATTAACGACTGAAATAGTATAATGATCAACCGTAGCAAAGTCAAATATCCTTTTTACCTTGTTTATGCAAATTTAATTTTCCTCTACACAATATTCTTGCAAGTTTAAATGCCGTGTGAAAGCATCTAGGGCTCATTACAAGTAAGGTTGGCAATTCGTGTGTGTCGGGTAGTTATCGTGTCGATACGATAACGATATGACACGACACGATAAGGCCAAACACGAACACGATCTGTTAAGGATCTGTCCGACACGAACACGACTACATGACACGAGCACGACAAGAATATGACACGAAATGTAATGACACGGACACGAGTACATGACACGAATATGACACGATTTTCTGTGTTGACACGATAAGATAACGACACGACACGAAATAATAAAATTAAATCAAAATTAGGAAATAAATTAATTAAAGAAATAAAAATATATAAAATATAATTAAATTAATATTAAATATATATAAATATTATCGAATTATACGAAAACGACACGATACGATCTGACACGAACACGAATGCAACACGAAAATTGTCGGGTTATACGAACACGAACACGACACGAAATTATCGTGTCGACACGATAAGACTGAACACTAATCCGTTAATTTCGTGAGTGTTCGTGTCGTGTCGAAAATTATCAGTCCTAATTACAAGCACCAAATCCACTCTTCATCTAATTCACTAAAGTATATCGGAGTCAATGGTGTTACTTCCTGAAAGGCGAAGCTTCTATCTTTGGAGAAAATACATCGAACCCCGGTCACTAATCAAGAAGAATTTATCATAGAATTAGATACCGGACCCGGACCATCAACTATGGATTTGAAGCGATTCGAGTCTGGAACCAGAATTGAAATCGAAATCGAAACTGTTGCTTTAGAATTTAATGGGCTATAAACGATTCTGAATCGGTATGAGTAAAATCGACTAATTGACAAACTTACTTAAGCAGGGCATCGATGAGCGAGTTTTACTTAGATCAGAAACAATAAATAAGTATCGATTCTAATTCTGGAATCGAAATTTGAACTGGACCGGACCATAGAACTCTAAGTCTCAGATATCCGGGTCTGGAACTGGAACCGTTACTTAAAATTTAATAAATTATGAAAAATTCTGGATCGATCCGGGTAAAACCCGTCCATTGACATCCCTATGTTCAACCATCAATAATATTTCAACACCAACAATTGAAAATCAAACGCGGCCCTCATTTCAACAACAGTGATGATGATGCAGGTGTCACAATATGCACATATTGTTTTTAGCATTATGTTTCTGCTAAAATAATATTTCCTTCGTGCACAAAGAATATGTTACTTGTGGACGACACAAAAGTATTATATATGGATATATTAGCATTGCTTAAATAGCATTAAATTTGAAAAAAAAAGTAGCATTACATATGGAATAATAACATTATATATGTTATATTAATAGCTTTACATATCTAATCTGGCATATTATATTAATGGCATTTTTTTCTTTAAATAACATTACATGTATATGCTATTAGCATTAAATACCACTAAATTTTAGCATTGCTAAAAGTAGCAATGTAGATGCTATCTTTCATTACTACATCTCTAATATTTATTATGAATAATCTATTTCATTCTTATTAGGGATGTATCCACTTATTTAAGCATTTCATAAACTCAAATCCGTTTAAAATTTATGTACTCATATCCGTTAAATCCATCCTTGTTACTAGCTTTATTACCATATTCATCCCGAACTGGTATAATAATATCCTCTGAACCCGTATAACAATATCGCTAATTACCTAGATGACCCATTTAAATTTATACAAATCTAAAGAATCATTGTTAGAATAACAAGATTTTTCGTCCTAATAAAAAGTCAAAAATTACAAATTAGATATTAATAATAATTAAATATAAAATCAAAATATGCAATTTAACTTTAATATATTGTTATCCAAAATAATATTCTAAATCATAAAAACAAACACATAGATGATATTTTAATTTCTCATATGATCCGTGACCACATTAAAAAGAAAAAATCATAATTAATTAGCATATAGTACCATAGAAAATATTAAAAATTATAATATTGTAACTTTATATAAATAGATTCAGATAGCGAGTATCCATACATGATTTCCCAAATGCATCTTAAACCCATCCTTGTGCTGACTTCATCATTCAAACTCTTCTCAAAGTCTTTTAATACTTAATCAAATCAAATCTATAAAGATTTGGTAAGAATGCATACCCAATCGAACCCATTGTCATCTATAATCCTTATTTACAAAAATATCGTTGTATGTTTAGTTCATTGGTATTTAGGATATTATCATAGGCTGTAAATGAGTCAAACTATTTGTGAGTTATTTGGAACTCGGCTCGATAAAAGTTCATTCGAGTTTGTTTAATGAAACTCGTTAGCTAAACAAACTAAGCTTGAACATGATAGTATTCGGCTCGTTAGCTCGTGAACAAGTTAGTTAAGCGATTTAGCTTAAAATATAAAATTATTAATTAGATACAATTATTTTCTTTCTATAATTAGTAATTATTGTATTAAATCTCTTAACTATTTTTATTTGTTATAAGAAATCAATAAATATATTGTGTTATTGTGAATAAAATAATTTATTTTAAACTAAAATAATTAATATTTTAAACATATATCTAAATTTGAAAAGTTTGTTTGGGTTCATTAAAAGTTTCGAATAATTTCGTGAAATGAAATATTCGATAAATAAAATTCGTGACTGATTCGATAATAAACAATAGAAACGAAGACGGTAATGTTCGACTCGATTACACCCTACTTATTATATCAATTATCCATATCAGTTATTAATTTGAGACAGATTTATAGTTATTAAATACAAAAATTACATACAAATAAATCGTGGATCATTTAGGATCACCAGCGACGAAAATCTGAATTGAGTCGTATTCAAATTTCCACCAATGGTCGACACCAAAATTGGAGCCTAAAAGTGAAGGGAAAATATATAGAAAAAATAGCTCCACCACTGAGACAAGACCATGTGTCCATGTGTGTAGAGACTAGAGATATTTGCAGAGATGAGCAACACAAACACTCCACATCAGAGCGACACGTGGCCGTGAAATCCCCATCTTCATTCCTCCTTCATTACTTTAGATTGGCTCCCATTTTTCGCGGCCCCACTTCACCTGCTACACTCGTTAATTTAGTTAAAATATTTCCGAATGAGACGATAGAATAATATACACCACCATCTCTGTGAATCATTCCCGTGGATTGTATTGATTCTTGATTTGCAGTAGAAGGGAAAAAAAAATGAGTTCAACCGTTCTCTACAATCCAATCAATCCCTCAGCAGCAGTTTCGTCAAGAACGCATTTTTTACCGGCTCTTGTCCGCAGCTCGCTGAGCAAGAAGCCGTTGTCCGGCAAGCAAGAAGTTGGGGTTTCGAAGAAACTGACGACAGTGAGAGCTGGTGTGGCCGAAGTTCCAAAAGGCGAGCAATTGGGAGCTAGTGGGAGCTCAGGGCCGGCGGAGAAGAAACTACGGATTCTGGTGGCCGGCGGCGGTATTGGCGGCTTAGTTTTCGCGTTGGCAGCGAAGAAGAAAGGGTTTGATGTGGTGGTTTTTGAAAGGGATTTGAGCGCCATTAGAGGAGAGGGGCAGTATAGGGGTCCGATTCAGATACAGAGCAATGCTTTGGCTGTTTTGGAGGCTATTGATATGGGTGTTGCTGAGGAGGTTATGAACACCGGCTGCATCACCGGCGATCGGATTAACGGCTTGGTTGATGGGATTTCCGGCAATTGGTATATTTTCTTCGCTCTAATGTAGATCTTGAGTTCCTTTGAGTTAGTTGAATTGTCAAATTATTGAATTTATTTGTTTAATCGGAGCTATATACCACGATAATTAGTTTGGTAGATGGTACCCTTTATGTCTCTGAAATAAGTGTTCCTTGCCGTTAACATACACGTATCAAGAAAGTGGGCAATTTTATTTTTACTGCCCCTAGTTATTATACATTGAAAATGGAAGTTGAAGTTTTGGGTTCATGGAGTTGTTGAATCCAATTTATATATATTTTAAATGCACCTATTACATTCTTGAAACTATGCTGATGAGATTTGAACCACACCTTGAAAATGGATTCGTTTTCTAAAATGAGATGAAAAATTGAATGTGGGAGGGAGAGACTAGTTTTTTCTCAATGTTTGCTCCATTTAATTCTCAAATTGCCTCTTTAATGTGATTCGAGTTAAATAGAATGATAGAGTTGATTATCAGGTACGTCAAGTTTGATACATTCACCCCTGCAGCAGAGAGGGGGCTTCCAGTAACTAGAGTCGTTAGCCGCATGACTTTGCAACAAATCCTTGCGCGTGCAGTTGGGTCCGATATAATTTTGAACGAAAGCAATGTAATGGACTTTGTCGATGATGGTGAAAAGGTAATGGCTCTTCTTTATCTGCTTCAAACACTTGAAGATTAGTTGTTCGTTCTGTTATATCTGCATTACTAAATTCAGGTGACCGTGAAACTCGAAAATGGACAGTCTTATGAAGGTGATCTTCTCGTTGGTGCAGACGGGATATGGTCAAAGGTAGCTCTTCGTTTCCTTTTATCAATACAAATTCATAGACAAGTCTAAAGAGGTGAAGTAGAAACAAAACAAAATTGCTTGGCATGTCTTATTTTGTTTCATATATGCTAAATAGATATATGTATACATAATAATTTATGATCCACTTATCAAGTACCTTAAAGGCTTTTCTTTGAAAACTATTTTATCGATAATTCAGTCACGTGGTGCTTCTCAAACAACTACGATAGTTTAGTAGTGTGGTAGAAACAAAGGCAGAATTTATCTGCCTTTTGTTTCTGACAATGTGATTGATGAATTTGATATAGGTGAGGAGAAACTTGTTTGGGAAAACTGAACCTATATACTCTGGCTACACATGTTACACGGGAATAGCAGATTTTGTGCCTGCAGACATCGAGACAGTAGGGTATGCTTCGTGTCTAATGTCTCCCCATCTATATTTGCTCTATGCTTGATCCGGATTAGGCTTATGCAAATCAACTATTTTTGAAGGTACCGCGTATTTTTGGGCCACAAACAATACTTTGTTTCCTCAGATGTGGGAGGTGGAAAGATGCAGTGGTATGCATTTTACAACGAAGCACCCGGTGGAGTTGATGATGAAAATGGTAAATATGCTTCACATGATCTTCATGTTGCTTCGGCCTTTGATACTACATTTTTCTTTACATGGAAAAATTTGTAGCAATCAAGTAGAGGACCTTGCTTTCACATTCGTCAACTATTGAATCAATAAATTCGAACTAGTATGCAATTCTGTTAATGAAATTAACATAAATTTCCATGTGCCCTAAGATTGAGCCATGAAGGGTTGTTTCTTTTGACGAAAACGCCTCCAAACAAGTCCGAGTTTGAAGATGATATTGGCCGTGGCTAGCATGATCTGTATACCTTATATACTTCCTTGTTTCTGAAGGTAAAAAGGCGAGGTTGCTGAAATTATTTGAAGGTTGGTGTGATAATGTTATGGATCTGTTGCTTGCCACTGACGAAGAAGCAATTCTTCGAAGAGACATATATGACCGGTCTCCAATATTGTCATGGGGGAAGGGTCGTGTGACGTTGCTTGGTGACTCGGTCCATGCAATGCAGCCAAACTTGGGGCAGGGAGGGTGCATGGCCATCGAGGTAGAGTTTGTTTTTCCGTATTTCTCCCCTCTACACAACCCTCCTAAACTCAAAACATTTGGAAAATTTGGTCTGCAAAATTTGTGATCATTATAGCATTTCCTAGCTGTCTATATTGGTTTGATAATCATAATGGTTATGTTAATATAGAAAATCCAAGAGCTTCGAGTTTATTCTCCATTCGATATTTGTTTTTTGTTATAATGAAGGATGCATATCAACTCGCACTCGAGCTTGAAAAGGCTACAAGGCGTAGTATCGAGTCAGGAAGCCCAACAGATGTAGTCTCTTCTTTAAGAAGGCAAGAGTTTAACACTATATAATCAGAAACTCTCATTTTCCTTCATTTAGATATGACAATGTTCAGAAACTATATAAGAAGTTGACAGTCTTTCGATTTTCGCTATTTTCAGTTATGAGAATGCTCGAAAACTTCGTGTTGCAATCATTCACGGACTTGCTAGAATGGCTGCAATAATGGCATCAACTTACAAGGCATATCTAGGAGTCGGACTCGGGCCGTTGTCTGTAAGAATTATGGCATTTTCTTATTCATAACATGGAAGGAATAACCATGCTTAAGGCCCTCTGAAGTTGACAGAAATTTGTGCTCTATTTTACAGTTCCTTACGCAGTTTAGAATACCGCATCCCGGAAGGGTTGGGGGAAGGGTATTCATCGACATCGGCATGCCTCTAATGCTAAGTTGGGTTCTTGGTGGTAACGGGTAAGATTCCTTCGCTTAAAATAATGGTTTTAACTGTGAATTTCGTTCGCCTCCATTGGAAAATGAAGTGAAATCTTAAAACCTAACTGAAGTTTTTAAAATGTTCAATCGAACCAACCAAAGTTTTTTGTAAGGGCATTTCTGTTCTCTTTTCTCACCCCTAAATGAAGTTATTTGTTCAAAATATGATGATATTCATGTAGTTGCAAAGCTTATCAAAATGTTTTGTGCAATGTCAAATTATATATAAGAATATGAGAATTATATGGTGTAGAATTTTGGTAGAAGTGCAAGGATGAGTCTTCCTTGAATGTTGAGGAAATTAATGAGTGTTATTATCATATGCTTTGCAGGTCGAAACTTGAAGGGAGAACACTGCAGTGCCGGCTTTCCGACAAAGTAGGCTACTCAAACAACTACTGAAATATGTCTTCTTGCTAGGCTGCAATTACTTACTGTAGTTAACTTGTTTCTACTTCAGGCTAGTGACCAGTTACGGAAATGGTTCACGGATGACGATGCTCTAGAGCGAGCTCTCGATGCAGAGTAAGCCTATTCCACATTTTGAACTATCTACCTCATTCAATTAGCTCACCTTCACTCCTCATACGCAGTTGGTTTCTATTTCCACTCGGAGATTCAACTGCAGCATCTGAAACTATATTCCTAAGCCGAGACGACAAGAACCCTTGCGTGATCGGGTATGCACATCTCTTGCCTAAATCTACATTCACTTGTTTAATTAATACATTCCATTTACACTTAGGCCTAACTTCTTTCCTCATCTTAGGAGTATATCGCATCCAAACTTCCCCGGAGTGTCGATAGCTATACCTTCACCTCGGGTGAGACTCTTTCCTTGTTGAACGTGCCTTGACTTTTACTTTACTGCTCTCATTCCTAACGAGAAAAGGTTGCAGGTGTCCAAAATGCATGCTCGTATAAGTTACAAAGAC
Source organism: Salvia rosmarinus (assembly GCA_036937905.1). NCBI lineage: Eukaryota > Viridiplantae > Streptophyta > Magnoliopsida > Lamiales > Lamiaceae > Salvia > Salvia rosmarinus. The sequence goes on along the minus strand of CM072815.1, from coordinate 95,961,869 downwards.
GGGGCGTTTTCCCTCACAGACTTGAGGAGTGAGCATGGGACTTGGATTTCAGAGTAAGGACTTTTTCTAGCTGTTTTACCCCCCCTAGCTTAAAGAATGCAGTCTTAGAAGGTTGAACATTTTATTTTCCAGTAACGAAGGCAAGCGGTATCGCGTCTCCCCTAACCTGCCTACTCGTTTCCGGCCTACTGATGTGATAGAGTTTGGCTCTGATAAGAAGGTTAGACCTTGGTCTCGTATTACCCTTTGCAACTTTATCTTGAGTTTCTTGTTCTCTGTCTCATTCTGTTATGTTGCGCAGGCTGTTTTTCGTGTGAAGGCAATGAAATTTCCTCCCAAGACGACGAAAAGGACGAAAACGAAGTTCTGCAGGCAGTGTAGCTCGAGGTGAGCTTGAAGGAAGAAAAGGAACTTGTACAGGATTTGATTGCGGCAGTGTAAAGCTGCCGAGATTTTGTTTAGTGCAGGAAAACCATTTATGTGTAAACTTTGAAATGGCTGAATTCCCAAGGTTAATTGTTGGAAGAAAGTCATTTTTAGATCATAAATAGCAATAGAATTACATACATACATGTATATAGATGTTCTTGAAGTATAATCATATGCGTGATTTACCATTACCACTTGTCAACGTCTTATTCTACTACCTTCTTCCTTCTATCCTTCTGATCAATCTAAATTTTCTGTAATCCTCTAAAACTGTTGCAGCGTAAGATTTCAGTTTGGTGATTCTTAATAATAAATTAAAGCCATGCTAAACCTATATAAGGGGCATCAATTTTAGTATTCCCTCCGTCCCAAAAATATTGGCTCGTTTTTGTTTATGGGTCATCACATTATTGTTGGCTAATGTGATGCATTTTAAGAGAAGATCAGATCCAATTCGAATTTGTCAGGTCTAAATTTTTGAAGACGTTTCATTTTTTTAACCTATTTTTCTTTTGTCCCCTATGGATAATCCAATGGTTAAGGTGAGTTTCTGTGGTCGAGAGGTCAAAAGTTCGAATCCCACCAAACGTCTCTATGAGCTTGAGTCTGTATACCAAAAAAAAAAAAAAGAGGGGGAGGCAACTAGTTTTTTTGTCTCTCAAAAGCTAAACGTGAATAAACTTTGGAAGTTGGGAGTTTCAGATTCCAAATACCAAAAGAAGGCCTGAGATCAAACACATTCAAATCCTATCCCCACACTCATTTTATATATCGCATTTTAGTATTTTACCCAAAAACAATACACCTTTCCTTACAGCTTCAAAAAGCGAAAACGGCAACACAAATTTTCTCACGGGCAACCCAGATTCTCTACAAAGAGACAGCCTGGTACGACGTCGTCAAGCTCTTCAGCACCAGACCACCAAACGACGCCGTTGCCCTCATTACCTCAAAGTGATAGCAGTGTGAATGTGGCCCACCTCCCAACGGCGCATCGGGACCCACACAAAGGACGCACACGTGTGCGCCCCCCTGACTTGGTTACCGTGCCACTCCCCAAATAATATTTCTTCTTTTTTTGTTTTGTGTTTTCAGAAACGTTACAACATTGATAGACTACAAAATAATTATTACACATTTACACTCCACTACCAAATTCTTTGAATCTGACTCATACTAATCTAAACTTTTCTTTTGAGGGGTAATTTTTTTTTTTTTGGGATTTGTCGGTCACAATATGGAATGCTTCTGCAGTCAAAATCTATGCATTACTGTACTAACATAATCTGATTAGGCACACTAAACATATATTAGCTGTATGTCAATGAATTTAGAAACATACATAGGGAGCAATTATGCCTTCACAACCTAATTATTCATCACCTTTTTCAGCTTTGCAAAACTTATTTCTTAATTATTTTTTAGAACATTCGTCAACAATAAATTAAAAGTTAGCCTTTAGACCACAAATTAATTATAACAATAATGAGTTATGACTCGAAGAAAAAACTAAATCAAACTTTTTACTTACTTTTGCTGGATTGATGTAGTCTTTTTTCTTTCTTTATTTGTGCGTAACGAATTCCATTCTACAGAAAATCAATTTATTGTTTCGTTGGAAAACCACGTAACAATTGATCTAATGATCGAGTGGTTAATATCCGAGACCAAAGATTTCGAATTCGAATCCATCATGATGCGATCTTTGAACTTCTGAATTAAATTGAAAAAAAAAGTAACAATTGGATGAATAATCTGAATAAAGGTATAACAAAATCGTTTCATTTCAAAAAGTATATACTAATTAAAAAATTAAAACAAAAACAAACCGTGTTTTTTTTCCCGAATTCCTAAACCAAACTTCGTACCCCAAAAGAAGAAAAAAAAAGTAAATCGAGATTCGGAAAAACTGAAAAACGTAAAAAATCTCGATGTTTGCCGGTTGCCACACTATGACGACGATGCAGAAGACGACGATGAGCGGTTAACCGAATCAGCCAGTTTCCCAATCCTCTCCGCCAACTCCGGCGACAGCTTCACGGCTGGTTTCCTCTCCTTCTCCGGTCGGAAATCAAACCCCAATGCATCCGAAACCTCTTCGGAGCTCCACCCGCCTTTCCGGAGCGTATCCGAGAACCGGTCCGCTTTGAGCAGCAGAGCGTCCAGCACAGCCTGATTGTCCAGCATCACCATCTCCCCCTCGAAGAACCCCGACGGAGACACGTGGACGATCTCCGAGACGTCCGATTCCGCCCACCCTCCCTCCCTCAGAACCGACCCGATTTGGCCCACGTACTCGTCGATCCATTTCGGCAACTCGGATCTCGGCATGTCGATGTACCTATCCGGCGACGATGATGACGAAGATGACGAATTCGAGTTCCTCCGCCGCCGATCCACGGCAGCGTCGCTCCAGAACTCCACCCACCGTGGCGTCCGCCCCCCGGTTACCGCGTCGAGGCTCCTCCGGGAGAAATTCGTCGATGATCCGGCCGATTGCCCGGTCATCGAGCGCTGCTTGGAGATGTTATCCTGAAATAGGGTGGATTCTCGATCGAAGAAGTCGGATAAATCGAAGCCGCAGCAGAAAATCCGATTCTCGTCGACGTAAAAAATAGGGTTTCCGGCGAGGCAGGGGTTGCAGGGGATGTAGCAATGGTTGAAAATGGGGATCAGGAGCGGGGCTCGTTTGAGAGCGGTTCTAGCTATTTTGAGGGCCTTCTCGGGCGCGGAGGGGCGCGGGCCCCACGATTTGGACCAGAGTGTGTTCCGAGCTATGTGGAAGGAGATGGAGGCGATGGGGAGGTCTATGGAGGCGCGGAGGTGGAGCCGCGCCGAGCCGGACGAGCGCCAGTCGGGGAAACCGGCCCCGACGGGCAAGCCGGCTGAGAGCACGGCTTTGAGGTCGGGCGGGAATGCGAATCCGAACTCAGCTTCGGCTACGGCGAACTCGGACTCGGTGAGACCGGGTTGGACTGGGATGCCCGAACTCTTTAGGTGGGTGATGACTTTGTCGGCGAGGGAGCGGAAGGAGAAGAGGCTGTGGCGCGGCGGAAGCGGCGTAGACGGAGCGGACGAGGAGGCGCGCGCCGAGAGGCGGCGGAGGCCGGCTAGATGGGCCGGGTTTAGACCGGTCATCCTCCGGTCCACGTCGACCATTGTGGTTTAAACCTTTAGTTTTAGTTGGCCTCGACACTCGACAGAGTGGGAAAGAAGGGATGGAACGCGGATTTAGTTGATTTCGGTTTATTTATTTTGGATCGGAATTAATTTTGGACACGGCAGAATTAAAGGGGCGTCTGTGTATTTAGAGAGGGAGAGATAGAGTGAAGTGAAAATGCGGAAAAGGCGAGGGAGGAGGCATTTATAGAAGAGGGTGGTGGAGTAACTATCAGCTTTTGTTGGATTAATTAATTAATTAATAATAATAATTCTTCGTCAAGACAAGTAGAATTTATAATTGATAGGTAGCGACAGATAAATGTTTTAACTAAGTTTAAATAGGATAGTAGTATAACATAAGTTCGTAGTTCAATTTAATGTAAGGGTCCAATTTCGACATTCAGTAACGCCAACGGTCAAGGGATGAAAGCAGCTTGCTAATGCAATCAGAGACAATGATTACTTTGTTTTTAGCGTCGAAGAATGAGTCGAGTTCATATAATTTGATTTTGCTCCCATATGAAAAAAGAAGAGTAAACAAATGCTATCGTGGATAATGAATCCACATAAAATTACGACTAAGCGATTGTTTTCCAGTTTAAGCTAAATTATACTCCTTCCGTCCCGCTTAAAGTTTTTCATTTCTTTTAAGCACGGCCCACGGATATTTAGGAAAAATATATAAATGAATTAAAGTGTTAAAAAGTGGATAGGGTTCACATTTTTTGAAGGGATAATTATTTCCTAAAATAGAATGAGACATTTGTAATGGGACAACCCAAAAAAGAAAGTATAACATTTTAAATGGGACAGTGGAAGTAATTTTCTTTAATTTAAAATAGAACATAATAATAAATTTCATGTGTGATTCAATATGATAGACTATATATTATCTTATACTCCCTTCGTCTCAATATTGCACGTAGATTAAAGAGAATTGTGTTTTATATATAAAGTAATATGTGATATGAAATTCGAGATATATTTTAATGTAAAATTATTTTCTTTTTGAAACAGATCAATAATAGTGGGACAAAAAAAATAAGACAATAATAATGAAACGGTGGAAATACGTGTTTTTATAATTAAAATGATGCACAATCAATTCACCATTGGAATGTGAATGTATGACTTCCATTATGTGAAATAGTGCACAGATAATATCAGTGAGATATTTTTCCAGTCTTTTGATAAGTGTCTCTATTCAATTACACGTGTCGAGAGAAAAAAGATTAATTTATTTTATAATTTTATAATAATCATAATAAATATAGTTATTAAATTTAAAAGTATTAAATAATGGTGAAATGAAAAGTATATTATAATTTATTCTTAAATTATAAAATAATGTACTTATTAATAAATAATAAAAAGTGAAAAGATTACACTTATAGAAACTTAACCTAATAATTAATGATTTAATTTGTTTTACTTTTTATGAAATAAATCAAACTGTAATTTTTACATGGAATACATATAAAATATGAAAAGGTCTCGTGCGAGATTATTTTACCCGTTAAAATCATAAAACGAGTTAAGTTCGAATTCAAACACAATCAAATATTAACAAAATTATAAATAAGATTCAAATGTTGATTCATTTTACAAATTTTAGATCAAATTTTAGTAATAAATATTTAGAATTCCAACAAACTGAAATAATGAAGGAATGAATGTACATAAATAAACAGTTGTTTTGTCAGTAAATTTGGAAATATCGGTGTCCAACTTGAACAGCATATCTCTTGACGAATAATAATACCCAACGATTCAAGATTCCATCGCATACCAGAAAGAAAAAGAAAAGGAAACATCATATGTCGTCCTTAATAAGCTTGGGTTTGCTTTTTATTTTCTTTTTCAAGAAACAACTTGGGACTGAATAAATATTTTCCTATATCTATTATAAAAAAATTACAAAATTTGATTCATCTATTATATCTCTATTATTAATTTAATTTAAAGTCAATACTATACTATGTATATTATATTTATCTAATTATCTATCTCTATTATAAAATGTGTATTCGTATAAATTTTGATTGTACCTATAATATATTTATTCATTAAAACTTTTAAGAATAGTTCAGTAATTTAATATATACAAATGGTATATATTTGATATAAAATAAGAATCCTTTTGTCCTTTTGTATCTATATTTAAAAAAAAAAAAACTGTGATAAAATTTATATATATATATTATTTAATATGATGCATGTGCCATCTTGCTGAGCCTTTTTTTAACAAGTTGTTCTAATAGCTTGCAACGGAATTTATTTGCGACGGAAACTTGGTGTGTTGAAATTAGGAGAAGTTTATAAGTAAAAAAAAAATAGTGGGAGAAGTTTTATATCCACACTCATAAAAACATGAGTTTATACCATTTTATTTTTAAAAGACAAAATTGTCCTACCACCATTTAAAATAATAAGTCTCCTATCTCTCTCTCTCTGCCGAATTTTTTAATATCTCTCTCTCTCTCTCTCGCCTAAATTATATTGAATGTTTAGAAAAGAAGGTAAACATTAATTGAATGAATGTTTACCAAATTGAATGCTTTCTCTCTCTCTCTGTAGAAATGTTTACCAAATGAATGCTTTCTGCCACAAAATTGAATGGAATTAAATTAAAGTTGGTAAACATTAATTGTAAAAAAGGTTGGTAAACATTAATTTGAAAGAAACGCAGTGAACATTGAATTCAAATCACAAACGAATTCATTTGTAACATTACAATTTCAAAGAGGAAGAGAGCGAAAATAATTAATAGAAGAAATTGTTACTGCGTTTTTCAATCAAACGGTGGAAATCGAGCATTGCTAATGGATTAAGGTAAATTAAATCCGTATTGAATTTTTTTTACGTGTTCTTGAGTACACGGTTGTACAGTTGATGATTTACAACAGTAAATATGTTTTTAATACTTTTATATTCTTGGAATGATAAATTTCATGTTTTGAAGAAAACAAAATGTGTTCTTGAGTACACGGTAGAAGTATTATGCATCACATATGTCATTTGTGTTGATTTTATGTTAATAAAGTGATTAATTTAATATTTAAGATCATTTAGTAAGTTAAATTTAAAATATGAGATGCTAACATCGAACCGGTAAGACACTGGCTCTATAAGCGCACTCGTACACGGTGCACAAAATTCAAACCGTGCACAAAATTCATCATTGACGGTCGTGAACGCGTGCACGGCCGCACAAAGCACGATCGTGCACGGCTTATAAGCCGTGTATGGTCCGTGCAGTGCGGTGCGAGACCATGCGGCACGGTGCACGGTGCTGCATCGCACTGCACCTGCACGTGCACGCATGCATGGCAGCACGTGCGTGCATGGCCGTGCATCCGTGTCTGACCGTGCGTGGCGTGCATCCTATCTATCCGTCATCCTATGTATACGATGTTATCTTTTATATCTTATTTTGCAACAGATGTCTTGCAACGTCTTATTATACGTCATGGTGGTAGTTGGGACGGAGCGAGTATATAGGCGACGAGGTTCTCGTATACATGGTCAGAGAACAGATTTCACGTGCTAATTTGCTAAGAGAGATTCATGAGCAAGTAGGCAACAATGGTGGATCGGATTATATGCTTTTCTATCGACGAGCGCTAGTGATGGAAGAAGAATAAAAGTATCGTTGGCCGATAATCGATTTGTTCCGATTGATTGTGGAACAAAGGATGATCGATTGTGTATGTGATTGAAAAGGCAAGCGATGCGCAACCACGGTACACACGAGACACCGGTATTATATGGTTCACAACGATCTACGGTCTTGCCGAGTCTAATGCAAGATGTCTTGGTTCGATATACACGAAGATGAGCCGTTGTCTTGAATGAGGAGGAAGACGAGCTGGTGTATTCGGATGAAGAGAAGACACGAACCGGCGTAGAGATATATTTGATTCATTCACTCTGAATTTGGTGCTTGGATTCGACAACCGGGACATCTTGATAAGGTTATCGGACGGTATGAACTTCACTTCCGAACAAAGAAGATGATGGTGAGGCTCATGCTACAACTTCACGAACCCGAGATGATGATACAACGCATGAGTTACGCAACTGGGTTATTCCATTACTTGATTGTGACAGTGCATTGCCATTAGATTGGGTTGAACCTTGTGGACCCCATACCGACCAATTATGCGTTGATTCGATATTTAAGACGAAAGATGACTTGGCGATAGCCGTGGGATTGTACCACTTGGAGAATCATGTAGAGTACGTGGTCGATCGGTCAAGTAAAACACGTTTGGGGTATGTTTGCAAGCATGGCAACGGTTGTCCTTTTAAGCTACGAGCCGTCCAGAGGGCAACGATATGGAGAGTAATTAAGTTGAACAACAATCATACTTGTCACTTGGATTTGAATCGCACTGACTGCTCCACGACAGGTGCTGCTAAGATTGTTGGCAAGTATTTTGCACGGAAATTGGTCGATGAAGGTGTGGTACTGAAGCCGAAAGAGATGATTGGAGAGATGCATCGACAATTTGGCATTGAGATGGATTACAGCTTTGCTCTCCGAGCAAGAAACGTCGCTATAGAGATGACATATGGCGATTTCGAACGGTCCTATCAATTGCTTCCATCATATTTGCATCATTGAGAGAATCAAACCGGGACACTATATGATATTGAGACGGCTCATGATGGCGAATTTCGATATTTGTTTCTTGCTCTTGGGCGGTGTTTGTATGCTTTCAAGCATTACCTACTGACGATCGTCGTTGTAGACGGACTCGTCTTAAGGAAAGAACAAAGGAATTTGTTTTGTCATTATTACGAAGGATGGAAATGAAGGAATCTTCCGATTGCTATTGGGTTAGGTCCGATTGAGGATGAAGAGTCATGGACTTGGTTTTATCTCGGCTGCGTTCGTGCATTGGTCATCCGATGATCTCTTAGTTGTGTCGATCAACATAAGGGCATCGAAAAAGTTGTGGAGTCCGTGTATCGAGCGTCGCACATGTGTTGTGTTTTACCATTTGCGAAGAATATGGCGAGATTTGGATCGCATGTTTGTGCTGATTATCAAGTCATTGCATACGCCATCGATCGGAGGATTTGAGAGATTTTTTCTGCGTGGATGTTCTAAAACCGTGACCCACCATCATCTACTTTCCATTGGCGAGCATAGGTGGTCTAGGTTGAAGTGTCTGTCACGAAGATATAGTTTCATGACTTGAACGCGAGAGAGTTTCAATAGTCGGTTGTTGTGGGCTCGGCGTCACCGTTTGCTCGTTGCTTGAGACTTTTCGATCTATTACGGAGAAATGGTTTGACGTCTGACGAGCTAGTGCGCAGACAGGTCGATGAGTTGGTGAAGTAGCCGCGTCGAAGCTACATGCCTCTGCCGAAAAGGCGTCGCTGTTGTTCGTTCAACGACGACACACATGTTTAAAGTCAAGAGGAAAACACATCATCGTGGTTGATTTGCGAGAATGGGACATGTGAATGTCGTGAGTTCGATTTGGACGAGATCCCTTGTTGTCACGCCAGGCCGCTATTAGGTACGGTATTTATCTAAACGTCAAGTCCAACTCATATGTTGTGGTTAATTTATTTTGTGATTAATTTCTTTTTTTTAGGCGTCTTTGGTTTACAAGTCACCGACTTTGTGGCTCGATATTATCGACGATCTGTTTTGCGGCGACTTATTCTTATCGAATTGGATCGTATCACATCCGGTGCATGGATTGTACCGGACTCAGATCGACTTACATTATTCGACCTCCAATCATCACACGTCGGTGGGCGCCCTAGATTGAGTAGGATGCAATCGGTTGTTGAGGGTTCTTCAAGATCACGTCGTCAAATATGCACACGTTGCGAGGTCGAGGCCACAACAAACGCTCATGCACGCATTTATTGCCATTAGTGATGAAACATGTGGAAAGGACACGACGTAGGAAAAATGTAGTATTTGTCGAGTGAAGAGCATACAAGGAATTTGTGTCATCAACGGCCTCGTGAGTAAGGATATTTGTTATATGATGATATTCGTTGTTTTGGATTTTGTTGAATTATGTTGGATTTGGTTGAATATTGTTAGTTTTGTTGGATTATGTTGGATTTTGTTGAATATTGTTGGTTTTGTTGAATTAGGGATTCAGTTGGATTGTTGTTGGTTTTGTTGGATTATGTTGGTTTTGTTGAATTAGGGGATTCATTGGATTGTTGTTGGTTTTAGTTGGATTATGTTGGTTTTGTTGGATTATGTTGGTTTTGTTGAATTAGGGGATTCATTGGATTGTTGTTGGTTTTGTTGGATTATGTTGGTTTTTTGAATTAGGGATTGGTTGGATTGTTGTTGGTTTTAGTTGGATTATGTTGGTTTTGTTGGATTATGTTGGTTTTGTTGGATTATGTTGGATTATGTTGGATTCACGATCGAGGGCACGACGGAGTATCCACTATGACCGATTGGTCCAACATGCAATGTGATTTTGTAATTCAATATCATGTTATATTTAAATTTTAATATATTTGTTTTAATAATTCATATATTTTGTAATAATTGTGTTATATAGGTGATTATACCTATCCTTATCGATGGACACTACGTCGTCATTGTTATCGAATGCTTGCTCATGGACGCTTGATCTATATGATTCGATATATTGGAGATTAGAAGATCATGCGAAGAGAAACGCCCGCTATTGCAGATGGCTCGATATTGCATTTATTTGGATTCATCTTGGATGAAGGCGATTATTGGAGTTTCAACGATACGGGCATATCGAAAAAACCGTGCCACTGAATTATCTATCCCGTCACCGCTAACCAGTTCTCCCAAAAGGCGGCGTCGCATGGTCCATATGCATGCATGTCGTTGAGCGTGTGATATCCGGATCGTAGAGTATTACTTGGGGAATACTCACCATCCACATATAGGAAAATTATAGTCGCTTCTATTTTTGAGTTGTGTGAAGACACTTAGATATGTAAATTTAAATGTGTAATATCTTAAATTTCAGTTTTATTAATATTTGTAAATTAATAACTATTTAAGATTTTAAACTCCTATAGTTGCTTCTATTTTTATTTATTTAAACTCCTATACATTTCAAAATGACTCTGCTGCATTGATAGGCGTGGTAGAACTTGGACCCCAAAGATCCGTATGCACTAATTGAAAGTGTGAAGAAGTTTTTTATTATTATTATTATTATTATTATTATTATTATTATAGCACAAGATATAAAGAAGAATAACAATAAAGGTGCGAATACAATATTTCAAAATATTAAAAAATACAACTTTAATTAATCGCTTATGCCTTCATTTATTCGATTTGGACATTTCCTTCGTGTATGTCCCGGTTCCTACAATGATTGCATTTCTTTGGTGCTCGGCGTCTCTTGTTAGACGATTCTCCCATATCGTTTGTAGGCACTCTTCTTGTAGACCTTTCACCCGGATGGAATCCGACTTGTTCTAGGTCGTCCGGCTGTCTTGTCACAATAGGAGGCAATACATTCGCTGAGCTACCTCATTTGGAACCGACCACTCATTGTATTGAGGACATGATTCACTTTGCACTTGTATGTCTCAATTAAAGTGTTGGTCGTGTAGTATGATTCGGCGTAATTGTGGATGGATTCTCGGCCTCCTGTCGATGAAAAGTATTAGTATGAGTTACATGAAAAATAAAGCGACGTGTAGTATTAGTATTAAAACTTACTTAATGGCGGCAATTGCGTGTGAACACGGCATCCGTCTTGGTTAAATTCTCGACAATCACACGATTTTAGTTGAAGATCGACCGGGAAGTTCCTAACGCATGATCGCACCCTATATTTTGCATTTGTAGACCTCGTCGTGAGTAACGACGACTTTTGGACACCGCTCTTGTAAGCTTTTTCTTTGTTTCCTCGGTGAGATAGTTGTCAAACCTACGTCTTCTTGCTCGTCTATCGTTGAACCACTTCTCAATTACAAGTCGATTGCCTCCAACATTGAGCATATTGGAAGGCGCCGCCCATAATAATCGAGAGTTAAATGACTGCTGCATTCGATGTTAAGCTAAAGCGGCTCACGGGGACTTTGAGCGGGCCCATTTTACGGTCCTACGGAGCGGTTTGTGGTATCTTTATCATTTATGCTTCGATAGCGAGACATAGCAGCGTTGGTATTATGCAGGCTCGTATGCATAAGCGACTTCTTGGAACATTTCCACCACGGTACCACTCTGGCTGTTTGATCTTGTTCGATAAGTGGTAGAAGCATAAGGCGTGATGAGCTTGTGGAAATACTCTCGATGGCGTTAGCTATGGACACGTGCGTCCGAGACAATTAAGAGTTTTCGGTGATTTCAAATACCCGTTGGATGCGTGAGATAAACCACGACCAAGATTCATCATTCTCAATTGGCCTGACACCATACGCCAACGGGAACACTTGCTCATTGGCATCCTTCGTTCTGCAACAAATAAAATTCCTTATTCTTTCCTCGAGGTGAGTACCATCTGACGATCACCGGTCTCAAACAAAAATAGAAGGGCGATAGATGCGGTGAGAGCAACGAGCGAGATCTTGAATCGACCATCACCATCGACCTCATAATCGATAAATGTAGGGATTCGTGCGTGTCAACATCTGCAGATAACTGGCAGCATTTGGAATGATGATCATGCCGACCGTATATCAACTCAATCGCGTATGTCGGGCTCATAACGCCACATCATAAGCGATGCGGATACCAAAATCATGTTTCAACTCACCATAATTGATTTAGGCTTCATGATTTCACTGTTGTGCGCATTTTCGAGCATGTCTACGCTGCAACTATCTTTGAATGAACCTTGATGGTCCAACACAACCCAAATCACGGTGACATTTGTGTTCGATATAAACTTATAAACTTTCCAAATATTACCTCGTTGGGCAGCTCGTAACTCAAAATTACACCTCTCTCAGTGCTTGCATTTAAATGTCGATCGTGTTGTATCGAGCGACCAACAACGTATTCGCCCCGCTCCATATGCCACACACCAACAAAGAAGATAGAGGTCATCTTTGCTATAGTAATATGAATTACTACTCAATTCTTCATCCCTTGTCGGGTCCATTTCACTAGCAACAAGTGAGGTCTGCGGCGTTGAGCGGAATGGCGGAACTAACCGATTAGTTAGTTCTTGACGTCGGGTGGGTTGACATCTTACGGATAGGTGCTTGGATTAATCAAAGATAATAGTTTGGGAAGTCCTCCCTCTTGAATCCATCCCGCAAAATCAATAAGCGTATTATTTAAAATTGATTGTTCGGGATGGTCGTCGGAGGCATCTGAGTCGGTCTCTTGAGATCTTGGTCTCGGTACATATTCTTCTTCTTCTTCGTCTTCTCCATCAACATCATCATTCGAATAGGAGTTGTTGGCCTTGTTGTCTCCGTAGCGTGCCTTTGGGATTGAAACCAATCACCGAAATCATACTTGGAACATTTTGTGAATATTCTTCTTGCAAATGATTGGGCTCTCCGGGTTTGATCCACTGCAATATTTGTAGTGTTGTGAACTACATAAAGCGTGGATATTCTTCGTACATGCACAATCGAGCAAACAGTTCATCATCGGTTAACAATGATTTTATTATCCGACCATATCGAGATGTGGATAAATAAAATAATTGATAATCCGTGCTCAATTCATTGGCTGCAATACGTGATTGATATAGTATATGAAATTTGAAAGAAAGCGATCCGGAATTTGGGCAATTTGTTGATACCCGCCAATATCGTACAATCACTATCAAACTCTCCACCATAATTCACGATAATGAATTTCCAATTGTCCATCTACATAAAGAAAGAATAAATAAAAATATTAAAACAAAATTCCCAATCAAAATATACGTACATGTAAATATAGTATATCTTTGGGGTTGCTGGCGAATTACCTTTGATATTGGAAAATGATTGAATTCTCCGTGGTTTTCCTTCAAATCTGTTGCTTCAACTTTGATAGAAAATTTTGGAAAATGAAGATATGAGATGTGAATGAATGAATGAATGAATGAATTCGTCAAATTTTATAGAAGGTAAACAACAACAAATAATGGATGTCTGTGTATCATTCACGTGAAATTACTGTAGCTACAATGAATTCAGACTCATTATTGTACAAATTTACTGTAACAACAGTAAAATCAGACCTATTATTGTACTAAATTCAGACCTATTATATCAGTTTCACGTGAATAAATTGAATGCTACAATAATTTGAGAGAAAATTCAAAGCAATAAAATAAAAAAAAAAAAACCGATCGAATCCGATCGGATTCGATCGTATCGATCGGATTCCGTTCTTCCGGTCGTGCGGTCGGATTCCGGTCGGATTTCGGTTTTTCATCGAATCCACCGAGCTCCCAATAGGAGATTTCCATTTTTAATCCGCTCGTTATTTTACTGTGAAAACAAAGTCGAACATGAGGGTATATTTGTCCATACAATATAAACCTACCTGATTTTGCATGTTTTTATCCCATTGGGTATATATGCATATCTCTTATGAGATATGGGTATACGTGCATACGCCCTACCTGTTAAAATCATAAAACGAGTTAAGTTCGAATTCAAACACAATCAAATATTAACAAAATTATAAATAAGATTCAAATGTTGATTCATTTTACAGATCAAATTTTGGTAATAAATATTTAGAATTCCAACAAACTGAAATAATGAAGGAATGAATGTACATAAATCAACAGTTGTTTTGTCAGTAAATTTGGAAATATCGGTGACCAACTTGAACTGCATATCTCTTGACTAATAATAATACATAACGTTATGTATTATGCAAATGTCAGTAAAATGTGTATTCTTATAAATTTTGATTGTACCTATAATATATTTATTCATTAAAACTTTTAAGAATAGTTCAGTAATTTAATATATGCAAATGTTATATATTTGATATAAAATAAGAATCCTTTTGTATCTATATTTAAAAAAAAAAACTGTGATAAAATTTATATATATATAATTTTATTTTTTATTTTATTTTTGGTGAATTTAATACAGAAATTTAAAGGTTGCGTCATGGTGGACTCGAACTCGGGACCTTTAACCTCGGGCATTAACCACTCTACCACTAGGCCAACATATGCACACAATTATTTAATATGATGCATGTGCCATCTTGATGAGCCTTTTTTAACAAGTTGTTTTGCAACGGAATTTATTTTCGACACAAACTCGGTGTGTTGAAATTACGTATTGTTTTTTATAATTGTAACATATTTATGTAAAATGCATTCACAAATAAACTAGAAGTATAAAAATGGTTTGGATTGCTAAAAAAGCTCTCATGTTTCATTCAACTATTCATTGGGATGAATTTTAGTTATTCACGTATTTGAATAAAGAAAATAAAATTATATTTCAATCTTTCAAATTATAGATTACACGCTTCAATCGATTAAATAATTACAACTACCTCAACTAAGGGTTGGGATTTTTGAAGTACAAATCAAATAGCTCTCGACCGTTTAACTCAAATTCAAATAATATAGAGAGAGGTGATTTATTCAAACCAAGCACGTGAGGCAACTCAGGGAAACACCGACAGTCCGATACTTTTATTATTTTATTTTATTTTTTGGTTTTTCATATATATTCTTCATACAGAGGCATTAATTGTATTTAAAGATGTGTGACAAATTGACTTTGCTAATCAACCTAGGTTGTATTCTCACATGTTGATGTCATCTTAAATTTCGTTTCCTTAATAAAATTAACATTATGGTCTACAAATTAATTGTAATAAAGTAATAGATCTTTGGTATTAGTACAAAATCGTTATTAATTTATTTCTTTTAATCATTAGGTCGGTATTCTTCTGATTGGGTCAACGCCATATTTTAATGATTTTGTAATTTTTGTGAGCTTAAGTTTCTACAATTTATACTTGTAATTGGACTCGCCGTAAATCACTCCTTTCCTTATCATGTGCTAAATTGTTCCAAGTTGAAAATTGTTTATTTGGTTATTGTTTGTTTTAGTGTGGGCATATGACTACAAGAGGCATATGGTATTGTTGGACTTTGGGGAATTTGGAAAGAGATTTAACTTAGATGTGGACCTCAAAAAGATAGATAGCAAGCTACCAAAACTGCAAAATCTATTGAAATCGAATCTATTAACTTATTTTCATTTATCCCTTTTTTAGTAAGGGATGGAGGATTGGGTTCAAACCCTAGTGCACACTAGGGATGTCAATGGGTGAGTTTTTACTCGGACCAAAACCAATAAATAAGTAATGATTCTGATACTGGAATCGACCCATTAGACACTGGATCCGGATCAGACCCGGACCATCAACTATGGATCTTAAGCGGTCCGGATCTGAACTGGTCTGAAACCAAAACCAGACCAGAACCGGATAAGAACTAGAATCGAAACCGTTGCTTTATAATTTAATGTGTTATGAGTGATTTTGAATCGATATTGATAAAACTAGCTCATTGACAAGCCTTAGGCTTGTCAATATACGGGTTTTACTCAGACCAAAACCAATAAATAAGTATTGGTTCTGGAACCAGAACCAGAACCAGATCCGGACCGGACCATCGAATTATGGATCTAAACGGTCCGAATCTAAAACGGGTCTGGAACCGGAACCAAAATCAGAACCGCTGCTTTAAAATTTAATAGGTTTTGAACGGTTCCGGATCGATCCGAGTAAAATCCACCCATTGACATCCCTAGTGCAAACTATAGCGTAATATCAACCAATTAGTGCATGTACATATATTAGCTAGACGTAGTAATTTGGGAAACTACATCGAGCTTTATAAAACACGACACGTGGTATTCAAAATATACCGTTATATTTATAATTTAGATTTATCATTTAACAAAGATCCATTTAATAAGTGTTAACTTGTCGGTCGATCAAATACAGTGAATTCAAAATAAAATTAAAAATGACCTCATGATTATGAAGCATGACAAGAAATTGATTCCAAAGCATACCGAGTTTTTTGTGTACGTGTATTAGCCTAGTGGTAGAGTGGTTAATGCCTGAGGCAAAGATCTCGGGTTCGAGTCCACCGTGACGTGACCTTTAAATTTCGTATTAAATTGACCAAAAAAAGCATACCGAGTTTTGATATCATCTGTGACATTAATTGTTTCCTTATACTCAAAATGGATTTTCGCGTCAGAGTCTTGTTAAGTTTTGTATATATTAGTAAATTGACATTCAAATCGCTAATTGTTGCGAATAACAGTTTGGTTACTATCCATGGATCGCACTATTCTCGAGCTATTCAAATCTCGATTTGATGAATTTCATTGAGTTCATTTAGTATGTTTGAATTTGACTCGTGAACTCATGAGCAAGCTCGTTAAATCCGTTGTGTATGCTCAGTTAACTTTACTTATTATAAGAAGAAGAATTAATATTAGTAAATCTACAATTGTGTTTGAACAAAATAACTCATTTGTTAAAAATAATGAATATTTCAATCTAAATCTAAATATAGAATGCTTGCTTAGTCTTGATAAAACTTGAATCGTGTACATCCAAATATTATGTAGATAAAGATTAAGAGCATCTCCAACCTGCGCGTAAATAGCGCAAGGCGTTAGTTTTGAGTTAAATTTTCTTCCAATCCTAGTCTAAATTTATCTCTATTTTTACTTCAAAATTTTTCTTGCGCAATCTTTTGCGCAGCACTATGCTGCGCTATTTCTTTTCCTTTTTTAAAAAAAATTATTAATTGTAATTTTGTTGTTGTTGTATCTTTGATATTGTTTTCCAATTTGTTGTTGTAATTTTTATGAATATTTATTTATGTTATTTTGTGGATATGGAAGATTGATATATATATATTTATTTATTAAGCCAAAAACTTTCGTCAACAAAGTTTGAAATGTACGTAAATAACTAAAGATAACACAAATTGAAATACAAAATTGCACAAATTATGTAACCTATGGTTTTTCATTTGTGTAAGTTTTAGTTATGTTTATTTTTGCATTAATGTAAGTTTTAATTATGTCTTCTTCTTTTTTGCATTATATATTATTAAGTTTTAATTATGTCTTCTTTTTTTTTTGCATTAATATATTATCAATTTTAATATAATTATATAAGATAGTTTATTTTAAATTTATTTTAATATACTTTTAAGTTATTATATAAGATAGTTTTATTTTGAATAAATAAAGAAGAATATTTTGGAATATTCTTTTTTTGCTGTAAAATATAGTAGATGGTTGGAAATGAAATATTGTTTCTACTGTAAAATAGAGATAAAGCTGTTGTATTTTTGAGAAAATGGTTGGAGATGATCTAAAGCTTAAGTTCGACTCAATAACAACAAATCAAACTTGAGCGTGGAAATCCTTACCCGTCCCAACTCGATTATGCCACCTATTACTAGCTACTGGATTAGATTGGATTTATACCCAAAACACAGCGCACAACATTTTCTTGTCACGGCCTATTATATATATTTATAAGTTTTTTTAGGCTTATGTATTTTTATAAGTTACGATATATTTGTTCGTTTATTATTGTTCGACCAATAATAAACGAACATGCACACCCAACACAACCAACTCACAACGAAATTAAAAGAAGATTTGGAGTTATCACTTTTGGGGATTAATGTGCAGAAACCAATTAAACAATGCCAATTAGTCATCATCACTACAAATTAAACCATATCCACAGCAGATTAAGGCTGGAAAACAAAGCTTGTCCATAATAGATAACAAAGTCCAATAAAATCGATTTAACATACCATTAATTAATATTGTAACAGACTACTATATATTTCATGAAAAAGTAGGACAAGAAATAAGATTTGTGTAGGGGTGTGAGGAGATGAAGGGACCTATCAGCATCGCTACATGTCACACTGTTTCCTCCAAAATGCAAAAGCGCATGAAACGTCACAAAATATTGGCTGCGGATCGGAGGAGGAAAGCAGAAGCGCCACCGTGGCAGGAGGCGGCGACCGCCGCACATGAGGCGGTTTTGATGTCCACAGCATGGTGGAGCAGCCACGAGATGGGCAGCATCAAACTCTTGTCTTCCTACGTACACCCACCATCCATGTTCCCTCCATCTATACCACACCTCTATTTAATGTAAGTACAAACAAAAAAAAACGATGCTCATTTTTCAGTTTGGCATTTCACAATTAATTGTGTTAGGTAGACGCACACACATTGGCGGAGCTACATGAGGCCCTGGGGGGCCCATGGCCACCCAACTTTTTTTCATAAAGAGTACTATTATATACCTATTTAAAATATATAGATGTCCTGCATGTGGTGCGATGGTTAAATTGTGTTGGTTTTCTACATGAGGCCCGGGTTCAAATCTCATGGCCCTCATCTTTTAATTTTTTTTTTCTTTTCTTTATTTCTCTACTTTGTGCCATTTAATTCTTTTCTCTTTTATTTCTACATGAGGCCCGGGTTCAAATCTCATGTGCCATTTAATTGCTTATCGACTCAAAATTTCCTGGCTCCGTCACTGCGCACACATATATATGATATCGTTTTTTCCTTTTTGGGTGGATGATATCTATTGGAATATATTCATGAATCAAACTTATGACAACTAGGTATGTAGTTTTTCGAAATGATTTGTATAGTGTAGCTGTTAATTTATAATGTTGCGTACGTACCTATATCTTGGTAAGGACAAATTAATTGGTTGTTAGATTTATTAGTATCATGAAATCCCGTCTCTAATACGATATATATATTCTTTTGGACATGCATTTGTGTTTTGTAGTTGATTAAAAATATGATGATGAGTAATGGAGTTTGGTGGAATTTCGGGAGTTTCAATTTATCGTACATTTGGGTATAAATTCGCAATAAAAGTTTACACAATCGAAAAAGTGGAGTTTTTTTTTTTTTTTTTTTTTTGGGGGTGTAGTATATATCCGATAATAACCCAAAGTCGAGTTGAACTATAAATTCGGTTTTATTTTTTATGTTTGATTTGATTTGATTTGATTTGATTTTGGTTTTAAATTTTTAAATTTTTTGGTATTTTAATTCGATTTCGATTTTGGAGTTGAAAATACCGAATAATCAAAAACTTAATTGAATTATATGAGGTATATATATATATAATTCTTATTGTATAACATTTATTTAGTTTAGAGTTTAATAATCATAAATATTTATTTGTATTATAATTTATATATGTTTTATAATTTAGAATTCATTCGTTGTTAATTATTATTTAACTAAATAATCATTTGGTAGAAAATGTTTATTTAGTACGTAAGGTTAATAAAATTTTAATTATTTGGTTTTACACTGAAATTGAATTTGATTCAATTTCAATTTTTTATAATATAAATTTCAGTCGATTCAGTTTTGGTAATTAGCTTAACAGTGGAATTTTTCGTTGCTACACATGAAAATTCACCTTAATTTGGCTCGGTACCAGACTTATGACTATAGCTGGCAAAGTAGGGGGTCGAGACGGACCGGCTCTGGGTAGCTCGTCCCAAATTTTTCGGGCTTAAAAATATGAAGCTCAAACCAGCCTCGGGCGACAGGCTTTTTTTAAATCAATTTTTTAATTTTTTTAATATATAAAATTATTATTTTCATTGTACGTATAGGAATTTTTATTTTATTTTTGATATTGTGAGAATCCTCAACCGTTATCTTGGTGCGCTCTAGATAAAAGCTCGCTCATTTGCAATAGTCTGCAAATCACAAAATAATCTAAATCACACTTTAAATATTTGAAATGTAACAAGGCTCGGGATATTGGTGGAATCCAAACGTGAAGCATTTGGTTTTAAGTATACCCATTCCATCACTGTACATAACATTATAAGATTTAATATTGTTTGATATGTATGAAATGCATAGATAAGAGGGAACTAAATCATCCATACTAGAACATAAAAGTCTTACATTACTGTGTGCATGTGTTGACTTAGTGGTAGAGTGGTTAATGTCCGATGCCAAAGGTCTCGGGTTTGAGTCCACCGTGACGCGGACTTTAAATTTCTGTATTGAATTGACAAAAAAAGTCTTACACTTCCCTTTCCTATGATGGATGGACGCTCCTTTAATTATGTTATTTTCCGTGCATGTGTATGTTTGAATATAGTAATTAGTTGGTACCTTAATTTAATTTTGAGAGATCCACCATCCAATGTGCTCCATCGACATATGTTATAAAATTAACCCCCTAGTTTAGTAGGAACATTCAATAATGGGTCGTTAAAAGCCTAATCCACGAATTGATTTCCGTATCTTCGCTTTTTAAATTAAAATGCCTAGTCCAACTTTTGTTTCTGGTATTAGGAATTAAGCTCTCTTACTTTATTCATACGTACATAATAATATCTAATAATCATTATATTATTGCTAGCTAGAAAGAACAATAAATTGATTAAATTCTTGTTTTTATCAAAAGACATGCATGCATGGTACAATCATTGGAGTTTGTAATAGCTGGATATGCAATATATTTATGTACGTAGGTATATATACCTACAATAATAATTGAACACGCCGCTTTTGAATATAGGAAAAGATAAAAGAGAATTTTTCCGGCAATGGTTATGCAATGTATATAATAGACTCCAATTTATTGCAGCAAACTGAATTTCTCTAATTATTAAATTATTATTTAGCTACTATCACACACGTCTAACAGATTTCCATTTGAGTAGGAGAATATTTGTTGGTTTTTTATTATTTGTTTATTTTAACAGATTAATAATAAAAATAATATGTACGTATAAAAGAACACGATGAAATAACAATCATTCTAGAGTTTGGAAAACGACAATATATATCAAACCCTTCACCAACAAAATATAGTTCCCATGGCAATTTGTGCGTGTCGGATCGCTATCGTGTCGATACGATAAGACCAAACACGAATACGACCTGTTAAGGATCTGTCAGATACGAACACGACACGAAATATACAGACATAGACACGAACACGAATATGACATGATTTTTCGTATTGACACAATATAATAATGACACAAAAATAAATTACTCTTAAGCCTTTCTTTCAACAAGGAGAAAGGGTCGGGTTGTTTTTCATTAATCTTTGTTTCTTTTTAACAACAACCAAATAGTACAGTTGTCGTGAAAATTATATATTTGGTAATGCACACAGTAAGAGATAAGTTTGGTAGGCTCATCTCTTCAACCACAAACCCTAGTAATGATGGAGGTGTTAAATCGTATATTTTAAAAGGTTAACTTTATCGGACTAGAAAATATTGCTACATCACATCATGCACATTTTAATTTTATTCAGTCTAAATATAGGCTAAAGATCATTAAAAAGAAGGGGAATTGAAATGAAAGGTATAAGGGAAGTCGAGAGAGAGTGGAATCTCTATGGTGGGACAGTCATGGGATTTGCATGCGTGTGATATAGAATAAGGTAGAAAGAGTCATTTAAGTTTGGTTACACAAATAAAAAAGATATGTCAGACTTATATATATTTACATTTATTTACAACTTATTTCATTTCACGAGGAACCATCCCAGGGATGGATCGCGTAAGAATCTGAAATATTGGTGAGAAATAAGAATCAACATTTAACGTATAAAGTTGTTGCACTAAATGTATAAATTTATTGCACCAAATTATGTGCAACAACTTTATATTAAGTGCTACACTTTATATGTTAAATTTGATGTAACAAATTTATACATTTAGTTCAACAACTTTATATGTTAAATCTTTGCATTCTTATTTATATATATATATATATATATATATATATATATATATATATATATATATATATATATATATAGTTTGGTTCAAATGAGAACCATTCTTATCTTAAAACTAAGAACCAAATGAATTCGTTATGAAAGTTGATGAATCCGTTGAAAAATTAATGAATTCAAAAATTTAGAATTTTTCACCGGGTTCGAATCCCATGAGGCGAAAATTTATTTTTTGGATTCGATAACTTTCCCAACGGATTCATCAACTTTCTCGTGAATTCATCATTTTTGGTTACACGTTACCATGATAAAATGGTTACCGTGTTAATATAACTGAAAAGGAGGTTGACATAGAAAACCCGTGTAGTACACGGGATTTTTAATACATGAAAGGCTAAAGTCATAACAAAATAAAATTATTCACATTTGCCGAGAGATTCAACTACTTTCTGCAAAATATTTCTGGTGGCTTTTTCAAAGATCGGAGTTATAGTAGCTATTATTATTATTATTATTATTATTATTATTATTATTATTATTATTATCATATATGTCCAAAATTATTATTTCTTTACATGGAATTGGCGAGTTACTACTATCTTAATTTATCACATGAATAGGAAATAAAATTTGTGTGACAGGAAGTCGATTTTGTCACTAGCCTAAACTTCCTAATCCATCTCCAACAATAGTTAATTATACGTGTTCATTCATTTCATTTATGTTGATGGGTTTATATATACAAATAAGGTAATTGGGCGGGCAAAGTATTGTCAAACTCAAGCTTGATTCATTTATTATAAATTGAACTCGAACTTTATATATCGAACACTTCGAGGTTTATCAGCTTATTTGAGTTTAATCGAGTCAAAACAAGCTTTTAATTTAGATTTGAAAATTTCTAAGAGTTATTTGTGTTTTGAAAAACAATTTATTTGTAAAAATTATAATATATCTACTAATGTTCATTATCCAATATACTTATTATTCGTTATAGCATAAAAATATAATTTTACCAAGTTAATGATTTTATATTTTCATGTAACTTACTTGATAAGTTTTCTCACGAACGAAGGAGTTTAGCATTGTCAAACTCAAACTTGGCTCATTTAATAGATTTACAAGTTTTACTAAATGAACTCCAACAAATTTTCAATGAGTCAAAATTCGAGTAATTCCATTCATTTCTGCCTTATATGCAAATACACCGAAGTTACTAGTTTAAAATTGTAACGAGCTAGCTAGCAAACATTGTAGGTATACCAACGTTATTAACCTATTCATGGAACTATGATTTATAGGGCCAGCATGTGGATATCATGAATTTTCACCTTTAATTAAATACAATAGAGTGAAAAAAAATAAAATGTTTGTTGAAATATTGCATTTTTTTATTTATTTATCATCTATTTTCGTCTACATTAGAATAATATGTATGCCCTCCCATAAACTCATTCATGGGGCTCACTAGTCGATAATGATTATCATCCTCTCGTCCAATTGTATATCCATTCATCTACATCCGAATAATAATAAATATACCCTCCCATAACTCAAATTCGCTTTTCTTCTAGGATCCCCATAATTCAAATTCTTAATATTGACATTTTTTTTCATATCAGATTTCTTTAGTTTTGGTAAATAAAGTCGCAACCTTTTATATTTTGGAATTCAAATCGTGAATCGCATTTTAGAAAGGGATAAGTATAGTTTGTATCCTTAACTAAGATATTTTAAAATGCCTCCAACTTAATTTTTTTTATATGTCCAGTATTTTGACGAAATTTTGGAAAATATCCCAATATGGAGATTCTGCGACGAAAAGTTGAGTCACATCGCCAGATTCTTGTGTAGATTATAACTTAAATAATGTGGACTACTTTTTCCACCACACAACCAAACGTCATCGTTTCACATGAGGCTAAATTTAAAATCTATATATATATATATATATATATATATATAGGAGATGGATCAGTTAGGGAAATGAATGAATCTTGGTTTTTTATTTGCTAAATCACTGGTTGAGATTTAATTTCGGTTGTGCTACATTTTGAATTTTGTGTGCTATGCGAATCTTGTGAAGTACTAAAACCTTCCTTGTCTTCTGTTGCATTAAAAGATGTGTTAAACTAATATATTTATTATGTGTGCTATGAAGGGATGAAATATGTGATAAACTAACATGTACAACATAGTAATTATGATTGTGCTACACAAATATGAAAGATGTGCTACTATTCATATTTCCTACATTAAGCTTTCTCACCATAGCTAACCCCTATATATATATATATATATATATATATATATATATATATATATATATATGGGAGAGTTAACGTAAAAATCATTTTATTGTGAGCGTGAGAACAAAAAATAATGAATTCGATGTGAAACTTGATGAATCCGATGGGAAAGTTATTGAATTCACCACGTTAAAATTTGGTTCTTATTTGAACCTCACTATATATATATATATATATATATATATATATATATATATATATAATTCCACGTAGATGATGCCATGTCGTTCAACAGTAGAACGGATTCCAAATATATTCGAAATTATTCACTCTTGTTCTCAAGAATTTCAAACCCAAATTTGCAAAATCAAAGCTATAATCCACGTGAAACTCGGTAAGAAGAGTCAACATTTCGTCGTCGGAATCTCCATCTGAAAATATTTTTAAAAATCATCAAAGTTGAGGATATTTAAAAGATAAATATATATATATATATATATATATATATATATATATATATAATTCACGTGGTGATGTTGTTCAACAGTAGAACGGATTCCAAATATATTCGAAATTATTCACTCTTGTTCTCATTTCAAACCCAAATTTGCAAAATCAAAGCTATAATCCACGTGAAACTCGGTAAGAAGAGTCAACATGGAATCTCCATCTGAAAATATTTTTAAAAAATCATCAAAGTTGAGGATATTTAAAAAGATAAACTTAAGTTGGAGACATTTTTCAAAATATCGTAAAAATCATGGACACAAATTATACTAATCTCTTTCTAAAACTAGTTACTTGCATTTTCCTTGGAGCAACTATGATTTATTATCAGTTTATCATTTCTTACCATAGGCTTGTTTACTTTGAGAATATATAATTTTATATATAATTAGTTTAGTGGATAGGACTATCATTTCGTTTCTTTTTCTTTATATTATGCGTTAAGAAGGGAGAAATAATAAATTATGTCGGTGGAACATACATGATGATATAACCATTTAACCATCCAAAACAAAAAACAATCGAAGCTCGTATATCCACCCATTTGAAATCACGGACGTAAACATTGGACAAATTCGGATAATTTGGAGTAATTCGTCTTTATTAATCCTTATCGATCACCGTAAGCTCTTGCTCTTGAATTATTTATCCTCACCCTTTTAATATATCATTTTAATGTACTGTCGTTGTGTCATATTACCGTTTTATACTCTTTAGAAGTGATCAAACTCGCTTGAATAATTAATTTAACAATATTATTTGAAAATAGTTAAAATAAAAAAAAAGTCTTTACTATTATTATTATTATTATTATTATTATTATTATTATTATTATTATATGAATTGTTTGTTTCACTTCATTCTTTATTGTATTTACCAATTACCACAATGTTTTTGTTATGTTAATTACTATAAAACATTTTTTGTGCGAGTTGGGAGATAGGGATACTGGAATTGATACTCTGTTCGCTCACTCCTACAATGAGAAAGAATACCGTTGGGCTAATTATTGCCGATAATTTGATTAAACGTTCTTAGTTATGTCTCCAACAATTATATGTCGGTAAACTATTTATTTTATTCTTGTTAGCTATATATTTTTAGTACAATTTGTCTCCAATTTTGATAAATTTTGAAAAATATCTTCAATTTTGGTTTGATACATTTAAATATCCTAAACTCTGAACTTTAGTTAATACATTAAAATATCTCAAACTTTGACGAGATTTTGAAAAATATCATGATTCAGAGTTTTCGGTGATGAAATATGGAACCAATTTGCCAGATTCTCACATGGAAGCTCAAATAACTCAGCATTCCGTCGCTTGAAACTCTGAGTCGATACATTTTTTAAAAATATCATCAAAGTTATGTACATTTTAATATATGAACTAAAATTGGAGATATTTTTCAAAATCTCATCAAAATTAAAGATATTTTAAAGTTTTAACTAAATTGGGTATATTTTTCAAAATCTCATCAAAATTGAGAACAAAACTATAATTATCCATATTTCTTGTTCTAACTTATCGATGTACATTTTTTTTGTATAATGAGAATATTAGAACGTATTATTTATTATGTATTGAATTTCTTATTATGTAAGTTATTATCGTAAACAGACAGCCATTATCAATTACTGATGTTTATCGAATGTGATCTATTTAAAAACACTTAATTTTCAAAGTTCTAAATAGTACTCATTCCATCTACCAAAAGTTTACATTGCTTTTGGTGTCACATATTTTAATAAATTGCAATGAGTGTGTTTCATCTTTCGTTTCCTTTTCGTTTGTTTCAAGAAATTTATCGATCCATTCCGATTCTTTCTTTTTCCCTTGATTCTTTTCTGATCGAGATGTATAGATCTTGTTCATGGATTAACGAAAATGTGCAAAAGCTCTATTTGCATCTGTCACTTTATAAGTCTCTTCCTTTTTGCGTATGACATCGTCACTCCCTTTGTCAGCATCCACTAATTCAGAACTTAATTTGAAAGCCATATTTCGACCTGAACATTTTCGGGATGTTATTAATAACCAACAAATGACAAGTGTTTTTCTTGTGTGGATCCTATTTCAGTTGGAACTTGATGAGTGGATTCACCTACACGTCTTGCTTTTACTGCTATATCGAAAGTTACTCAACGTATTGCTTGACGTAAAACAGATAGTGGATTTATTTGTCTTTTATTGCATTTTTTTACGGCTCGATAGATAATTTGAAAAGTCAATAATTTTTTCCGTGTTTCAAAATACCGTTAACCAACATATTGACTAATCGATTATGATAAGTTGGATCAGATTTTGCTATTTTTTCTTCTATAATACCTCGACGTGACATGAACATGAAAGGAGGTGAAAATAATAAATGAATATATTAATAGGTAGTGTGAGAGTAAAAATTAGACCATGTATTATTTTTATAAATAAATGGACTGAGGATAAATCATGTTCTCAAAAATAGAAAATACAAGCTTTTAATAGACATTCCAAAAAAGAATTAAAGACAAGTTTTGATGAACAAATGGAGTATTATATTTCAAAATTATTATTAGTTAGAATCTCCTTAAAATTATTCATGTCTCAATCACTGAACACAACTATAGTTAAGAGGACTCGATAGAACAGGATTTAATAATACCGAAGACAAGAGAGTTTATTTTGTTAAAACGAAGAACGAGGAAGTTTTCAGAAAGGCTTTAGTTCAATAAGAATGGTTGTTCACACCATGAATACTTGAAAGCATCTCCTACTGATGAGAGACTCAATTCAGGTTAAGATGCAACGGTCTAAGATGTAACCGAGAAGTCCACAGCACATAATTTATAATTTACACAAAAATATTTTTACATAATTCAAATCCAGTCGATGTAGAAAGCAGACCACAGCACATATTCATATTTAACATTCTACCTAAATCACTGCAATAAAACTTGACAACCCATGGGTTCGAGCTTCAACCTAAATGAAGATGACAGATTTTTGATCCACTCTGAAAGCAATCTCTATTTTTCAATATATCTTGTCCCGCCTTATTCCCCTGAAATGTTAGATTGATGAGGCACTGAAATCAGAAAAGTGAGATATTAATTGAACTCGTGCAACTATAATTGTACCGTGGAGATTTAGAGCGGGAGTAGGAACGAGAACTTGAGTATGAGCGAGAAGGAGAACGAGATCTTCGGGAAGAATGAGAACGTGAATGAGACCGAGACCGAGACCGTGAATGATATCTCCGTGAACTCCTTCGCCTGCTTGGACTCCGGCTTCGCCTGTATCTTCTGGAACAGGAAGCACGCAATTGGATTCATAGTCAAGAACATACGAAAACTCTCAACCATGTTGGTTTAAAATACAAAGCAGGAGACGAATAAAGATAGCAATTATATCCTTGTTCTGTAACTGTGCAGTCTGCCTGCTCAGTTAAAACTCAAACCTGACTAAAATTGATGGAAATATTAACACATGGTACTTATCAATGGACGAAATCAGACACCAAATTCAGAGAAGCAACCCAAATATCATCATGATTTAATGTTGATTCGGAGTTGAGGAGAACTTCCAGATTCTACCACAGAAAAATGGTTAATGGTGCCACTAGGTCCAGAAAAGGTTAGCTATGCAACATAACCGTATCATCATGCCAAGGAACACCTGCTGCTATCACTTGAGATCCATGGTTATATGTTCTATGTCAGAATCAAACATCAAATCAACACTAACAACCATCAGTAGTCTTTATCATGAACACATATCCAACAAGCCCCAATTGTATATCAATTCATTTATTCTTCTACAGTACCGGCAACTCACGAGATAACTATGGCTTTTTACTCACATGAAGCTCCCATACACCACTCCACCGAAGAATTCTCCAACTTCAATGTATCACATCAATGATTTGGCATATGCCATAGTTGCTACGTATTTTAGAAATCTAAGCAGGAGCCTGGGCTTCAGTAGATTAGAGTCCTCTTAAGACATATCTTCTATTAATTTACATGTGTTGTTCGGTGGGCAAACTCCAACTCTCCACACAGAATAGCCAAAGCAGGAAATTATATCTGAAGCAGCATGAAAAATGAGGAAAAATACAATTTTGTGGACCGAAAAAAAAAAAAAACAAGTGTTCAGATCTGAACACAGCATTCATAGAAATTAAACTGACTCAAATTAGAAACTCTATGCAGTTCACAATATGTATAAAAACTGAAATTTCAGTTGAATCTGAAAAGAAAAAAAGTAGAAACCTGGGAGATTGGCTATTGCTTCTACTTCGACTCCGTCGCTGATATCTGCCCACTCTACTAGTTTCTGCAAGTTTTTCAAGCCTCTGGCGCTCTTGTTCTCTTTTCTTAGCCATTTCAATTGCTGTGTCTTTTTTAACTGCAAAAAGTAGTGGTGCAACATTTCATTTCCTTAAACATGCAGAGCAAAGCAACCAGTGCAGAACAAACTAAGGGGGGATCTCCTATGCTCTCTCTGTTTTTGACAACACCACCGAATGATAGTGGATTGAGTGCTTCACTTCAAGAATCAGCATCAAGAAAATTATACTTTGTTTGTTTAGTTGTTTGTCCATGATCCGTTTAAGTCGTTCCTGAGGTGTTTCCTTCTTCTCCCCTTGTTGCTTAAAGAGACTTCCACTAGTAGTTGCTTTGTTCAACTTTGCTAGTGCAGAGGATGGGCTGCCAACAGTTGTGACGAATTTAGTCATTGAGTCTTAAACACAAGGCATTCAGTGTACCGCCTTTTTTTTGGGTGGGGGTGGAAGGGGGGATTGTACACAGAACAGAATACCTTTGTGTGGTTTTCAATAGTTTTGCTTTTCTATCTTTGTCAAGGGATAAACCCGATGCAGGGTCTACATGCAGAGCCTCAAGTATGTGACCAGATGACGGCCTGCAGCAAAAGAGAAGCATTAGAAACACATCTTCATGTGACATCTCCCACACAGTCATATAATGTCCATTCAGGGAAACAGAGCTTCAAAAGGAAGCTCCCTTCCTCATCTCCCAGGCAAGAAGCTTGCAACCTAGACATGATCTACTCTAAACCACAAAAAGTTTGTTCCAGGTAACAAAATGGAGGCTAAGCAGCAGCACAGTAAAGTCTGTCAAGAATTAAAGGTCGAGTTCTCCGACCGGTTCAATGCATCAGTTTGAGATGGAGGAGATGGTGGCGGAGAATATCCTCCAAGCTTCTGCTCCTTCACATCGCCTGAGTCCCCAAATTCAGTAATGTACTCTATTTTTGGACCGCTCTCTTTACTTCGGTGAGTATTATCAGGGTGCATTCCATATGAATAGCGCCTGGACTGTGAAGGAGAGTATGATTGGGATCTTGATCTTGATCTACCAAGAAAAAAGGTAATTAAATAGTTAACTAGAATGGTTAATTTGAAGGTGAAAATTGCTAATAGATTTACCTCCTAGAACGGGAGTAAGCTTCATAAGTAGGACTACGCCTAGCGTCCCTGGAAAATATCAGGCAGAAGATCCTTTAAGTAAAGGGCAAAGATGTTTCTCATAATAATCAAAGCAGTAAACAAAATTTTTAGCAGTTACCTATAGGGATCGTGATGAAGAACTCTAGTTCCTGTAACACGGGCAGCTTCTCTTTCCCTCTCTCTTTCCATCTGAGAGGCTTTCCTTCTCTCCTTGCGACTCAGCTTCCTCTGTGTATACACCATAGCACAGGATGTTTAAATTCCTGACCTAGTTATTCTTTTACTTCAATCGAAATATCATACAAACTTACAATTGAAGGATCCCCTTTGATAACTTCTTTCTGCCTTCTTGCCTCCTCTTTAGCCTTTTTATCCATATATACAAGCCATCCGTACCTCTTCACTCCAAATTCTTTAGCAATCGACTCCATTGCTTCATCATTACTATCATCACTATTGAAATCTTCCTCCTCCTCGTCTTCATCATCGTCTTCCTCACCATCTGAATACTGAAGATCTTCTTGTCCATCTCCCTCATATGAAAAACCAACTTGCGAATAAGATCCTTTATTTGCTGGAGGCTGAGCCACATGAGGCCTATTTCCATTGCAGTTGTCAGACATTGGTCAAAGAACCCAAAACATGTCACAAATAGCACTCAAATAAAAATTCAAGTTAATATAACAGGAAAAATCCAGCAAAGAACCCAAAACATTGATACGGAAATCAAACATTAAAATCTATACCCCGATGACTAAGAAAAAGGTACTGATCTGCAAAACAAAAGAACCGTACTGACATGACATAATATTCCAATACCAAAGCTATATTGCAACTCAATGTGTCGTAGGGTCTGAAATCATGTATGTCAAAAGGCACATAAAATGCTTGACACAGAAATACCATGAAAGGTATGCTTATACCTCTCTGATCCAAAAGCTGCAGTGATCTTAGCCTCCATCTCTTGGTTAACATGTTTTAAACCCTCCTCATCAGAAACTGCAAAACTTTTTTGTTAGCATTCAAGAAAGTAGTTTTGAGCTATAACGCATCATCAAAATAGCCATATTTGTCTGAGAAATAGTCGTTTACCTAAAGATAATACACTTAACATAAAGTAAAATAAAAAGTTTGATTTGTATAAAACAAAAAAATACCGACATCCTCTACGCTGATGCTTAATTAAGTCCCGGTAACGCTCAAAATTAACAAACTCTTCTAACTCTTCCTCTTCTTCAGTTTTCTCTGGAACCCGAAACCGTTTGGAACTACTATCACGGATAAAGTCAAGAAGAGCGCGACCATCAAATCTGAAAAGATAATATGTTACAGTTACTCTTCTGTCCTCCCATAATCTCTCCTGGAATTCTACTCAAACCAGGACAACTAATGTTTCGGCAACTAGTTCCATTACCTGTCAATCAAAACATCCTGCTTCCCATTCCAGGGTATCCTATTTAGATCCAAAAGGGTTAGGTCAATGAGTTTACAAGTTAAATGAGAGTATGAAAAATATAATCATTAGCAACGGGGCCTATGATACAGTTTATACATAATACAAGCAAAGAAAGGTATATACAACAAAAGGCACATAATCTAAAGCTCCACCAAAGAAAAGGACAATAATAATTTTAACAGAGAACAAACATTTTCTAGGCAAAAGACGTCTCATAAGTTAAAAATGTAAAGGTAAAAATTTCTTGCTTCAGTAAATGAAAACAGTCCATTCTAGACGGAATAAAAGAGGTACACTCTACGTCTAGCAAAAGAAAAACTAAGAACAAGTGAAAAGCTTTGTATTCCAAGTTTCGGCATTGAATCATGTGTGTGCTCTATTATTTAATCCAACCTTCTAGCAAAGGAAAACCAGGAACAACATATGCAATATCCAAGATTCGACACTGAATAATGAGTAGGCGTGCGGAGGTCAGTAGATGCAGTTGGGACATGAATAGCTAACTAAACGCTCTCTTTTCAACAGAATACACACACCATGTGCTCAACTCATATAGCAGCTGAGCCTAACGACAATAGATTGATGCTCAACGACAAACGCAACGGTACCATATAACTTCACCAGACTTCATTCTCTCGACAACATCGATATAGAGGCACTAGCTATAGACAGTGGCGGAGCCACGTTGGGGCCTGGGGGGCCCTTGGGCCCCCCAACTTTTTTGAAAATATAGATATATATTTGATATGCGTAAATATTTTAAAGAGATGGTGTAGTCTGATGGATAAGGAATCCTTTGTTATGTGAAAGGTCCCGTGTTCGAAACTGGTCGCGTGCTTCTTTTTTCTTTATTTCTTTCTTCTTTTTCTCTCTCTATTTCTTCCTTCTTTTTTTCTCTTTATTGGCGTTACTTTCCCTTTTTTTTCATCTTCTCTCTCCCTTTTTTTCCCTTTCTTTCTTCTTTTTTCTCTTCTATTTCTTTCTTTTTAGTTTGTGTCTTTTTTTCCACTCTCTATTCTATTTCTTTTCTTTATTTTGGGATCTTTTTTTTTCTTTCTTATATAATTTATTTTATATTGATAAAATAAAAATATGTATGTAAATAATAATACTATATATGTGAATTAACTCTTAACTAAACATGTGTGATCTCTCTATAGATATTTAATATTTAATAAATAAATCTATTGTAATCTAATAGGTTATGATTTTCATCTCTCATTTAGGAGATCGTGGTTCGGTACCTCTTAGTTACATATTTTCATTTTTTTCTTTTCCTATACTTATTTTCCTTTATTTTTCTTTCATTTTTTTTTCTATAATTTGTTTTATGTCGACAAAATGCTATTTCTTTTCTTTTTCTATAATTTATTTTATATTGATAAAATAAAGATATATGCAAATAATAAAGTTTTATATGTAATTAATATTATCAATCAAATTTCTAAAAGTATTATAATAAATTCATTATATTATTTAAATTATTATTATTTTATAATTTTATTTTAAAATATTATTTTATTACCTTTTAAAATTATTATTAATTGGGCCCCCCAGAAAATATTTCCTGGCTCCGCCACTGGCTATAGACAGCTATAATGTTGAACAAGTTTACGAATAGCTATGCCCGATTAATCTCGAAAAAACAAGCCAAGTCCATCTCTTAAGCTATCATCAATAAACGAGAATTCACATTCGCATACATTGAGAGAGAAAGAGGCGGATATTATTAAAATGAAAATAGGGGAAAATGGGAAATCGTACAGGCCCTGCTGATCCTCAGTGGCCTCGTAGAGGGCGTCGTCGCGGTGGATGCGGCAGCGGGATCCAATAGCCTGGATTGACTGCTGGGGGTCGCCGCGCCTCTTAGCCAGGTATATAGCGCGTCGCTGTGCCCGCTTCCGAGCCGCGTCCATCATGTCGTGGACCTTCTTCTCCGACCTCCGAGCCTCGTGCCACATGCTGTCGGCTCCAGTGATGATTCAATATTCACTCCGATCAAATTTCGATTTTTAGAAGAACCCTAGGTTGATTACTATTCCTAAACTTATGAAGGGGTGATAATATAAAGGACTGCAGGTATTTTAGTTTGAGCTGGAGAACATAGGAGGGTAGAGGGTATTATCGTAAAACCAGCCCCTACCGCTCACTTTGGATTAGGAGGCCGAACCGACTCCGAGATGTTGGTGTAAGCCTCTACGTTATTAAGTTATTGTAGCAATATCAAAATCAATATCATTGTATCACCGAAATATTATAAGATAATGATTAGCATGGATGATTGAAATTAAATGGGAATAGAGTGAATTTTGAAATAGATTGGAGATAGGAATGAAATAAAATTAATATGAGATTCATATGACTGATATGTACAAGGAATGAGTAAATATAAATAGAATAATCATTATTATCATAATTTATATTGGTTATTATTATTATTATTATTGTTATTATTTTTTTTGTATTATTATGATTATTATTATTAACAGTAGTTATTCTAAATGTTTATTATTAATAATATTTAATTATTATTTATTAATATCATTATTACTATTATATTATGATTATTATTATTATTATTATTATTATTATTATTATTATTATTAAGTTTTTTGATACAAAAATAAATAAAAATAGTTTTGTTAGAAAAATAAATAAATTTGATCAATCTCATGTTCATAGTAATAAAGCAA
This sequence comes from Salvia rosmarinus, assembly GCA_036937905.1. Classification (NCBI taxonomy): domain Eukaryota; kingdom Viridiplantae; phylum Streptophyta; class Magnoliopsida; order Lamiales; family Lamiaceae; genus Salvia; species Salvia rosmarinus. Next base: position 95,927,198 of record CM072815.1, on the reverse strand, counting down.
TACCATAAAGGAGGAGATGAATGATTAATAGCATGTACATGCAAATGAGCATTTCTCCGGTAATGGTGATCTTACTTCAAAAATCTTATCAGTCACAGAATTGAGAATAGATGCATGAATCACTATTTCATTTCTTCGTACCAACCACCACCTTAATGTGTAATCGTATGGAATAATTATAATTAAAATCCAAACTTTGGCTTTTATTGTAAGTTAGAGTCAATTTTTAAAATGTTTCAAAATGTCATATTCGATTTATTGTATATTTGACACCTCATTTTTCATATGAGTTTGAAATTGAGATTTAGATTTCATTCGTTGTTAAAACTTAAAATTGATTGAAAACTTTTGAAACATATTGTCTAAGTTGTTCTCCTCTATGGTAAATTTCATCTTTAGACAACAAAATTGTCAATAAGGGATGACAACCTAAACAAAAGTATCTATTCTCTAATGATGCTCGAAACTTTCATAGGCGATTTATGTGTTCGTGGTCAAATGGTCAAACTATACCTAAGTATCATGCATAACGTCTGGTTAAGCAATCACGTATGTTTAACTATCAATATCTCAGGTCTAATATGGTCCAACTATTGATTTTTAAGCAACTTTGTTTTCCGACATTTAATCCTAGTTGAATCTTTGTGCAGCGCAGCGCAGCGCGTTCTTCCATATCGTCAAGACAGAATTGTTCCTCGTTTTGCTGTAAAGGTTTTTGTTCAGTATTTTGGACACAATGACATTCGAATAGCAAGAGCCGCAGAGAAATTAGGAAACTCGAGGAACTCACTTACACAAATAGAGATTCACCAAAATTTTATCTTCCACAGAGATGACTAAAGCGGTTAGCTCTTTTCATTATTTTCTTGCAAATTTGTGTAAAAAATCATCTTTTTTGCTTCTATACGAAAATTTCTCTAGCTTTTTAGGTTGTCCCTAGTTTGTTACCTTCAAAAATGTTGGTAGTGATTAGGGTTGTATTCTTCCACTATTTATGATTTGCTTTACACAACATAAGTTAATACTTGTCACACGGTAACATATATAGAAATGCATTTATACACAACAATTTTTGTTTTTTAGAAGAAATTATACACAGCATGAGTTTCGCTGACTATATCTTGTCGTTTGATTTTATAATTATGTAGCTAGTTATGTGCTACTATAATGTGTGGTGAGATGCTTGGCATTTTGTGATGTCTATCTGTAGCCTTCTTTTTAAGGGATTGGAGGACTCTAATGTCCAAAGATACCGTTATATAATAAGCAGCTCTTAAATATGTAAGGCATAAGCCTGCATTTACATCCGTTTCAATTAGAGTCCATAATATTCAATTATAATTTATTAATTCATAGTTAAAATTTAGTAATTACAATTAAAATTTAATCAAGAATGATATATAGAATTGGCACAGTATCAAGAAGTAGTTGCAACCTAAATGTTCTTCTCTTTTTTCTCTTTATTCATTCAAACCATTTGGTTTCGCCCGTGACCCACTGCTAGGGCGACGTCCAAGGCACGATGAGGAATGCCATCAACTAGGGCGCTATTGACCACTAACCACTCGCTCGCCGGCCACTCGGGCTCCGCACTTCAGGTTCGTTATCCTAACTGTCCCGTGCGTCCTAATGCACCATAGTATGCCTCCTTAATATTTGATAGCATAGTCTCGACGAGTCTACAACCAAATTCCACACATCCCATAGCAACAAATCGAGGGCATTATATTTATGTAATGGAATCGCAATCTTGTGTACAATGCAAGAAAACAAATCCATATACGAGCATCAGCTTACGATAATTCATTAAGAACAATGAGGAGCTAGGATTTTCAAATGGACAGACAAGATTATATAAGTATTTAGAAATAAATTTGGACGGGTGGAGTTACATTTATGTATTTAAAAACTGGAGCAGAAAATACATAATGCAACTTAAATATACTAAAATAAAATAAAATTGCCCTGACGGTGGCAAGGGCTTGGCTTCGACTCTGATTAAGTACCCATCATATTTTCTACTATTTTCCACCCTTGGATAAGGCAGTATTAGAAAACTCGTAAAGTTACAATTTTCTCAGTTATAAATGGAGGGATAAAACTCAAGTGAAAAATAACAGTTTATTCTCAAGTTAAATTTACAACATCAACAACTCTATAAAGAGCAAAAAATTCTACCAGTTAAGGGCCCTCGTTCTACAAGAAGATCAAACAAAGGAGCAAGATTAGTCTGTCCTTACCTCACACAGATACTTGTCTAGCTTCGATATCCTGCAGTCTGAGAGTCACGGCTCTCTTGTGTGCATCAAGCCCCTCAACTTCAGCCATTGTTGCTACATAAGGCCCAAGTTTCCTTAGACCTTCCTCTGTCAACGACTGAACTGTAATGTACTTTAAGAAGGAATCTAACGACACTCCACCATACATCCTTGCATAACCGTACGTTGGTAGAACATGATTGGTGCCGCTTGCATAGTCTCCCACACTCTCTGGAGTCCATTGACCCAAAAACACAGAACCTACATGTAAAAATTCCACATTTACATGTATATATAGAGAGAGATCAAAGCTTTTATAAATATGGGTTAACTGATGAGATTTCATACATCAGATTGATTTAACTATTTAACTTGATATGCTAAAGAAGTTCTATAAGTATTTAAAGATGTTTTTTCAATGATGATTTCCTAAATATTAAATGATGAGGATATCAAACAAACTGCAGAACATAGAGAGCAATGCACGTGCATTAAAAAAATAATGATTACCTGCATTCTCTATGAAAGGTTCCCAGGTCTCAGCATCTTTCACATTGATAATTAAATGCTCAGGAGCGTACAGATTAGAAAAAGCAACAGCCTGTCAGGTTCAAACATGGCAGTTTTAAGAGAAAAATATAAGGATATGACAATAGCAAGAAATCAATCAGAAAAAAAGCCTAGCTCTATGGTGCCAAGACCAACATACCATTCTTGCATATTAAAAACAACACATAGATTACTAGAAATAGATTGCAGAAGCAAATAATTGTTGAAGAACTGGAAATGGTATATATGAAAGAGTTTACCCATGGGTTCCAAATATATGTTCAGATAATGAGATCAAAATATTTTCTAGAAGTTACACAAATTGTGCCGAACCAAACGCCACAGTACCAAGTATTGACACCTTTTTGTTTTGGAAAACATTAGTTTTAGTATTGTTCTGGGTGAGACTCAAATGTAATAAATATGCATACCTCAATCATATCTCGTGCATGCACAATAAAGCTGTGATTTAGTGCTTTTGAAGCAAAGTCTCCCCGAGGAAGGCTGTTACATTGCTTGCTGATTTCTTCCTCAATTGCAGTTATATTGATACCGTCTCCAGCAACTACAAGAACAACTTGGCTATCAGGTCCATGCTCAGCCTGAAATTGAGAACACATTTTTTTGTCAACAAATTAATAGGTGGTGTGAGAAATATCTTCATGTACATATCAACAACCACACCATTTGATAGAGAACAAGATCTAACATTTTTCTTTGCCTCAATCAATTTATTTAAATTTATTAAAAAACTTATTTTATTTTCCGATAAATGGATCAGACACTGTCTTTCAATAACTAAAGCCATGGAATAAGACCAGCAACTATATAAGCATTGGTGCAAGAGTTGAATAACACATAGCTGGAAGCAAGAAATAGAAGGGCAGATACCTGTGAAAGCAGATCTGCTGCTATGTGGACATGGCTGGCATGCTTATCAGCAATGACAAGCACTTCCGATGGTCCAGCAGGCATGTCTATTGAAATCATAGCTTCACTGTTCTATTGAGGAGAAGTTACAATTTAGCAACATGCAGTAGCACAAATGGTTGTGGTTTTATTTAATTTTTCATAGATAAAAAGCATGAATACCTGGAGAATCATTTTTGCAGCCGTAACATACTGATTTCCAGGTCCATATATTTTTTCTACCTGCAGGGACAGCAGCAACTTGTTATAGACACATGCAAAACAAAGGAGTCAAATTGGATCAGGTTCACCACATATGAGATTACCAAAAAAATCAATGTGAAACTTTTTTTGGCTCCTGAAAGAAATTTTTCAGGGGACACGAACCAACAAAGATATCTTCTCCACCAGAACTTAAAGTGGAGAAATAGCTAGAATTTATTTAATAACAGAGGTTAAGGACGAACACATAATTTCTCCATTATCCTTCAGTTAGACAAAACATATTTCATCAACAAATAATAGCTCCAAACATAATAGTTACCTGTAAACTTTAGCGTGGACTTATCATTAAGTGCTGAAAACTCGTACAAGTGAGGCATACTTTTAAACCACAATTACAAGTAGAGAATTATTAAACAAAATAGGTGAAGCAAAGACAAAAGTAGAGAGCAAGATGAAAAAGATTAAGATGTCTTCAACTAGAATAGAAACTTAGTTTCCCTGTAAATTTCTTTTATACACTTTCATACGAAAGACTTCACAAATTTATTTACTCTATTGACAGGTACTACAAGAAACTCATATTTATCTGAAAGCATTTTCATGTTAGGTTGGGGACTTTCACACAGCTCATAAGGTCATTACCATATACTAGAGTTATTATTCATGACCATCAGCGATTTGTACATGTATTTGTATAAGTAAGAAGGAAATCAGAAAATAAGATGGAGGGATGTAAACGAAGAGAAATCAGATTTACCAGTGGCTACACTAATGGATACAGATAAGTGAAAACGTAATGCAACTGTCATGGCAAACTGAGAATTCATATCAGCTTCATTCATTGGAGACCAAAGAAAATTCTGAGCTTCCACTTATAATAATGGAGGATTGCTTGTCATTCAGAAGTACCTTAGGGCAAGATTCAGTTCCCCATGCCATGGCTGAAATTGCCTAAACATGACATAGCCAATTTTAGTAACATTAAAGGTCCATGGACATACATAATATACAAAGCATATACTGCACACCGACCTGAGCACCTCCTGCTTTAAGAATATGAGTAACACCAGCTTTCTTTGCACAATAAAGAACTTCCTACAGTCAGAGAATGGTTGGTGAGCCACAATTAGAAAAAGAACATGAAGAGTCATTGCAAATTTTCAAGATAAGAATAGTTACCTTACAAATGCTCCCGTCTTGAGCAGGAGGGGTTGCAAGTACAATTGTTTTGCACCCAGCAATCTGGGCAGGCTGATTAAGAGCAACAAATTAGTAAATTTAAAAATATAGCCCGAAAGAAAAAAAAGAATAAAAAGAATGATACAAAGTCCCCATACAATTGAAAGCATCAGAGCTGTTGAAGGTAATACAGCTGTGCCACCAGGAACATACAGACCCACAGATGAAATACATCTTGCCACTCTTTTACATCTGACACCCTGGAAGAATGGGTAGCAATCAGACAAAATGAAGGGGGAATGCATAATATGTAAACTACAATAAAAACATTGCACTGCTTACTTGCATGTTCTCAACAATTTTTTCAACTGGCTTTTGGGCAGCATGAAAAGCAAAGATGTTGTTGTAAGCCACATCAAAGGCCTCTTGAACAACTGGATCAAGCTAATCAAATCAATACTAGTTAGAAGCATGAGCAGAAGGCAATTCGAAAGAGATACATCTCGAGAGTTCAGTAACACAATTAAGAATGGCTTTCTAACATTATGCAGGAATATACCTCTGGATCTGGAAGGTTGCTGACAATCTCCACTATGTTGTCTAGTCTGACTTTGTCAAACCGCATCGTATAGCTGCAAGAAACCAAAATAAGAAAATATGTGTTATACTCAATCAGCCCAGCAACTAGAGAAGATAAATCAATTCTGTTTAAAAAATTGTCTTAGCTGTTGGTGAGAAAATAATAATCTGATGTGCATTTAATATTATATTTCTCCTTACATCACAGACATAAGATAATGATGAAAAGATGTACACTGAAAAGGTACCCAAAAAAAAAACCTACTCTTTCACAGCTGCATCACCTTTGCTCCGGATATCATCGACAATAGGTTGAACCTAGTAAATATTAAGGTAATAAATATAGCAAAAATAAATCACGATTAATTTAGATAATTGAGAACTGGACATGATATAATAATGACTTCCGTTGATAAGTCAAGAAGACAAACAATATATTCCAGCAAAAAATTCGTCAGCCCAAGCCATCGAGTCTTACCACATTGAAGATGGATGAAAAATCAATTCGAGGACGACTTTTGAGGTTATCAACCTCAGTCCTAGAAAGTTCTGAAAGCTTATAGGACTTCATTGAGCAATATGTAGCGCAGTGAAATGACCCTATAATAAGTAGCAACAATAAGATTAAGAGGGAGACTGGTGAAATAAGAAAATTCAGAAAAGAAGAAACGATACTCTAATCTTAATTATATCAGTAGTCACTACACAGAAATTGTAAAGTGAGCCTCACTAAGAATAAGCCTGTGTTTGTGCCTAAAAGAGAAAACATACTACAATGTTAGCCGCTAGGTAGTAAAAACTACGTCAAGGCCCCAGAGTTAGATATCCAAACCAATTGAATGTTCACTTATCAAAACAAGCGGGGCTATATTTTTACAATGTTATGCCATCCCAGACATTCTTACATAAATACACAGGGAAATTCTATTAAAAGTTAAAAAGGCCATGACTTATGCAAAGCCAGCTCATAGTCCAAATTCCTTGTCCAATCTCAAGTGGGATACTGATTGATTCAAATAAGCCAGAAAATCTAAAGATTGTTTTCTCATTGTACCAATCAAAGTTGTATCTAGCTATCAAAACCGAAAATGGAAGACAAAGGAATTGGTAAACAAAATACAAAAGAGAAGAGAACCAACACAACCTCAACCACAGTATACAAAATTTCATGACATTCTGGGCTTGTTTGATTTACTTTCTTTAAGCTTCAAGATCATAAACACATAAAACAAACTAGCCTATGTTCTATTTACTCACTATTCTCTCATACAAAGCACTGGCCTCAAAATAACAATGAACTTCCTCATCCAACCCAATTTCAGGTTTCACCACCAAAACATATCAAATGCATAGTTATTTGTTCCGACTAAGACCACATCCCGAACAATTACAGCACCATTTAAAAAAAATATTAAAGAGGAAAATCAGGAACTTACTTTGCTGAGAATAAGGTAATAGCCGTTGAGGATTAATTCTTGTGGCAGAAAATAAACCACCGCCCTGATTGAAAGAAATAAGTCTGCAGTCCATTAAAACTGGTCCATCAATTCGAATTGTTTTCTTTCAGGAATCAGATATCATTTCATTCGAGACACTTTTGGGTGTTGAATATACAATCAGAAAGCAAGGTTTTTGAGTTTACCAAGGAGGCCGTTGACTGTGATTGTGGCCTTGTGGGTTCTGGAAAGATGAATAAGTTTAAGTTAATTTCGCTTAATGAAATATTGATATAAGAACACTATATTTTTTTATTTCAATTTGATTTTAACTTCTGATAGCAATCTCCCACTTGCGAAGGCAGAGCGCCGGTTGGTTCGGTAAATTTCAATTCTTGGTTTACTTTTTTACTTTCAATTAATATTTAGTTATAATTTAGATTCATTTTATTTCAACAAATAAAATTCCACATTTTGTAAACGTGAAAGAAATGAAATATTCAATTTCAGCTGTACGAGTAATGGACAATTCAAATTGACGTCTCGGTTACAAATCCATTTTCCATATATGTCTTGGCAAAATTCACCACCACAGAGCGACAGAGATACAATGTCGATCCAGCGAGGGGCCGTATGTTTTGGGAGTATCCTCACATGGATTGGAAATGAAATGAGTGACATCATCTGCCAACTCAACCTTCTTCACCCCTCTCTCTCTCCTTCCTCCATTAAATTATTATTGGAAAAACTCAGTCTTCAGGTGCAGAGAATTCAAACCACCTCACCCATTATTTTCCTCAGCTACAATTTTCTATTCACATTCGGAAAACTAGCCCCCATTAAACTACCCAAAACCCCATTACCAAAAACAGAAAAGAAAAACAAGAGTTTGGACTCATCTCATTATTTTACATTATCTCCGCACATAATAAAGTGCAAAACGAGATTTCATCAAAAAGTTGCGAGATGAAAAGGCAAGAGGAACTACCTATGCTTTGATTTTTTATCTGGGGCCTTGACTCAGTTAAAGGTAACTTCTTGGGAAAAGCACATATCATCTTTTCTACCTTTACGCCTTCCATTTTCTGGTCCCATTTGTTTGGCACTGTGTGTGTGTGAAGGAGGTAAAGGGATTTGGGGAAACGCAACAACTGTGTAGCCATCTCGACAGCGACAGGTTGTGTTTTTACGTGATAATGGAAGAAGGGTGTGGGGTTTAAGAGCTTCAAGAATTTTGGTTATGTGTCTAGATGCTGTCAGCATCCATTGTAGGGGTGTGGATTGCTTTTGTCATTCTTGGCTGTAACAACGACATCACCAGCCCTCCGGTGGTCACTCCCTTGGGGCCCATAAACTTGCAGACTGCAGAAAAAATGGAGCTTTTTGGAAGTATTTTGCACTTGTATTACAAACATATGTCATATGTGATGCCTGCCTGCCTTTGTCTGAGTGTCGATAGGTGGACATTAACTCTTGTAGGGAAAAGGCATTAGCCATAGGCATTATGCTTGTTTTGTTAACTTCTTTAGCAATTAGATCTGAATTCTTGATTGTTTTACTCGAAATTTTGCTTGTTCTATCATGTGTTTTTGAGCTTTTGGAGGGATCATGACCAGGTTTATATAAATTTTTAATCTGCACTTGATCCAAATTTAGAGTCATGAGAAGGAATTCGGGGCCGCCTTTTAGGAACTCGGGAGCCTTCACTAGCCCGGGAACGCCAGAGTACGGTGATCACTTGCCTAAAACGTGGAGCTCTGAGCGAGTGCTGTTGCCTGCGAGCAGTAGTAGGAGGCATGTCTCTGGTGCTGCATCGATGCCCTTCAATAGTGGTAGGACGGTGCCTTCGAAGTGGGATGATGCTGAGAGATGGATCACTAGCCCGATTTCGGGTTTTGGTGCCTTCAACGCTGCTGCTGCTCAGAGACGGCCAAAGTCTAAGAGTGGTCCTTTGGGCCCCACCCAGATGGGACTTGTTTACCTGCCCAACTACTCCCCCAACATGCCTGTACACGAAGGCGGGGCTGTGAGGAACTTCATAGCGAATTCGCCTCTAACTACCGGTGTATTGGTCCCTGAGGGTTTATCTGTTCATTATGAGTCTGAAATTGGTGCGCGGTTTCATTCCTTGTACACTGAAGACAACAGGAGACACGGTGCTAGTATGATCGGCTTGTCTGATATGCTTAGCGAAACTTCTGAGCCTAGTTCTCAAGGTACGGAGTGCTTCTCTTCTCCTCTGGCCTTTTTAATAGTTAACTGATTATTGTGTGCATTGATGGTATCTGGTAAAATTGAGAACGTGTTATGCATCGGCTGATTGAGTGTAAATAGTGATGAATTCTACTACTATGCTGAGCTTCGGTGATGTGAGCTGAGCTAGGCTTGAAACTAGGCTTGTTCATCTTGAGTTTATGTGGATTTACTTCTGTGCATATAGAATCAAGCAGGTACACCAATCCCAACTTTACTTGTTTAGGAGGCTGTGAGCTTGTTTGATTTTATTTGAAGTGACAATTTACATTTTATTGCTTCTTGTAAGGATTTGAATTATGATTATGTCTGAACGGGTGCATGGTAGTGTGAATTTATAGTTGTAAGATAGAATTTTGTTAAATTCAATGTAAATTCTGGCATTTTCTAAAATGATAGAGAGAATAGTGGAAATGCAAGTACCTTTTTGGTTGTAAACTCTGGGTAGCATGCTTTTATTTTTATGTATGTAATAACTTAAGAAATAGTAGACCTTTTATGAGGTTGTGGTGCAGACTAAATCCATAAGATGGAAGATCTTGATTATAGTTCTAAAAATAATAGTACTATTTTTTAACATGAAAAGAATATTACAAGAATTGAGTTCATTTTGGGTTGATTTTGAATTTTACGAGTTATCGGAATCAATATTTGGTGGGACCCATTTTAGTGATATATTTTATATTAAAATGGTAGCATATTGATAATTGTGGACTGGAGAAGAAATTTAAATTCTATGATGAGCATAATGATTCACTTGATTAGGTTACGAAGTGACGCAAGGTTAGAGAATGTTTTCGGTAGAAAAGCAACAGATGATGTGTACTTCAATTTAAATTAGTCAACTCTTGTATGGTCTTAAATGGTATAAATCATAATCTATGTGTAGTGCAACTGATGAGACCAAACCCCTACTACTTATAGGAACTCTTGTATGGTCTTAAGCCTATCTTTTATTTGATTGATTTCGTTTTCTCTCCACAAATATAACATGCTAAATTCGTTGACGATTAAATACAACTAGTCAAAAATCTAGGTACTAGTTTCAATTGTTCATTTGCGGCACGTTTACGTTGATGGTTTGTAACTTAGTAATCTGTCTCTCTGAGGATTAATTGTTTGATTTCAAAATAATCATGACAATTTCTACGTGAATAGAATATGCTCTCCACCCGAATAAAACATTCAATCATGCAATGTATATTTTATTGATTGATGAGTTTAATGGGCAGATGAGAAACTTGGTGGCAAGGAGGAAGAAGACCTAGTTTCACGCAGGGATGTGGCTACTCAAATGAGCCCTGACGGGAGGCTATCATTTTCTACACGTTCCTCGGTTCCCATGTTAGAGCGCCTCCATGCAGGGAAAGATGATATCAGAGACGTCCAGGTTGACAAGGGCACCGACACTTCTAGAGGATCGAAGAACCAACAAGTAGAAGAGATGGACTCACCTCATGTAGGAGACATGCCTACATCTTGGGATGTCACCGAGTCATCAAAAAGCACGTCTAGGTATGTTTGTAGAAAATGATGTACGTTTGTAGAAAAACTCTTGAAACTCAGAAATTGAAGGCATGGATGTACTGATTTGTTTGTGCAGGTTGCAGAGAGAGGAAGCGAAGATCTCCGCTTGGGAGAACTTGCAAAAGGCAAAAGCTGAGGCTGCTATGCGGAAACTTGAGGTTCGTTTACCAAAAACTATATTGTAGCTTGCGAAGACATCTCGACTAACTGAGTTGACCATTGTTTGGTCAGATGAAACTGGAGAAGAAGAGATCGGCTTCGATGGACAAGATAACGAACAAGCTAAGAGACGCGCAGACGAAAGCTCAAGCTATGAGAAGCACTCTCTCAGACCAACCACCTCCAACTTCTCGCAGGAGGAGGATATCGTGCTCTCTATATTTCAAGTTTTGTCCTACCTGCAGCTGCTTTATATGCACCAAGAGATAATTCGTGAAACAATCATCATTGTGATTCGCATTATTCGTAATGAATAGTAAAATCAAATAACCATTTTTGTGACATTTGTCTAGATTTCCAAAAAAATGCAACCAAAATTCACTTGTACGATCCTTTTGCATTCCGACCTACCTACCCGGAGGTGCGCACCAAGAGAGGCATTTGCATTCAAGGTTTAGTAGTAGCATGCAAGGGAAGGGGTCCAAGCTTTTTTGGAGTCCAATATTCTCTAAAACCTCAACCCTGTAAATCAATCTAAAAGAAGATTCTAGGCAATTAACAGCACCAAATTACATCCAATTCATGCACAACTTGTTTAGGGCCAAAAGAGCAACTAAAATCTGGAAAGCAACTTGCCACATCTATTTGTCCTTGTGTAAGTTCAAGAATCAAAACCCTCTTTGGCCACAATAAGAAGGCATCTTCATATGAATACCAACTACCAGTTAACTGCCAGATATTTGACTTCTGAGTACAAGACCGACTACAACTAGCATCTAATTCAAACAGTAACATTTGTTCTCAACGAGTTAACTAAAAAGAAGTGCCTGGATACATCAATTGGAGATATTTCCTTATATGATTCACAAGACAATCCACAATCTGAAAAGAACAACAAAGTAATTGTCCAGGATTGATCGGATACAGCTGCAGCCATCTTTCCGATCCTTAGTAAGGCCTATACCTGTAATCTGCACGTGCAGGTCTGCCTCCACTCATACTGCCACCCACACCATAACCCCACTGCCAAGTAATAATTTCATTCAGTCAGTACAACAGTTTGCAGTTCATACCTCGTGACCAACCATCTAAACCATTGTATATAAGTTGACAAATTTCTCAAATGGAAAAGAACAATTAATTTTCTTCTGTTTTCTTCTTATGTTAGGTTAGAATACATACCATATTATGATATCCCAGAAGTAAATTGAAATACATTTTACACAGCAAATAAGTTATTAAGCCGAAAGATTTAAATAAACATGATATGAAAACTCAGATAACATACTAATCCCTATCATTCTGGAGAACAAGCATGGAAACACACCATCATGTTGTCCTTTATCTTGCAAACACACCACACAAAATATATTACCATGCAGAGATGAGGTACAAGGTATACCAGATCATACATAGATGGTGATATGAAAGCAGAAAACACATGTTGCACAAATTCTTGAATGTGAATGACAGAAGAAATAATACATCAGTACTCACATCATCAAAATCTAAGCTCCCATACATCCTACCATAAGTGCGCACAGGTGGTGCACCATACCCAAATGGCTCAGGGTTCTTCATCGGGAAAGTACCACTTGGGCCAGCAGCAGTAGCATCATCAATAGGTGTTGCTGAATCTATTGCAACCTGTAAAACAAGTAATTAAGAGCCTTAAAAACATTCTTGCCAATTTATTTGATGAATTAATAGTTCTATACTCATTTTATTTATAAAACAATGATTACTGATCAGTTCTCTATAACCATAAGCATTCATACAAGTATTGCATCTCGAAGAATCAGTTAAATAATACATAGTACGAAGTTGGTCAAGCTTATCTTGGTCAAACAGTAAAAATAAAAATTGTTAAATAACAGGGGCTAACGTCACTTTCTGACTCAACATCAAGTTCTTATGATCTAACAGCTAAATACTATTGAGTTAAGAAAACAGGTAGCAATATAATAGAGTTAAAAGTAATGTTTATGGATCACTAGCAATAAGATAGTAAAAGTTGGGGTTATTTTGAAAGAAAAATACAAAAATATGAAGAAAGGCTTATAGTACTGGAGAATCATCTAGTCTTTATCCCTCAATCCCTTAGTCCATTCATCTCTCTATCTTTATTTACATGTCTGTTAAAACAGAGTGAACTTAGGACAGTACAAACTATTATTTCTAAAGCGAGAATAGTACCAGGAGGCAAAAGGAGATATAATACCCTTTAAATAGCTTAGAAAATGATGGCAAATATGAGTTGAAAAAGTTGTTAGCCTCCTTCTAGACAGAGATGAGGATATAGTAGCAGGTGGCTATATGATATAAATAACCAATGCCTTCTTTAACCTATTCTTAAAACTTAGTCCAACTGCAAAATTCTCAGTATAGCTGGATATAATTGGTCAGAGATGGATCACACTGCAAAATAACCATTTGATCCATATGTTAGCAGTTAGCACAAACTGCTTATAGACATCTAACCACTTCCTATGACCTTGTCGGCTTTTGGTTCATCTATGTACCACTTGAAAAGATGAAGTGCAATAATTTTCAACGGATTGTAGTCTAGTCGAGTATAAAAGGAGTTGAAACCTGATGTCCACATATCTCATGAGATCTTCGAGCTACACGATCTGCAACACCATCATCAGCGAAAGTCACAAAACCAAATCCTCTATGACCAGTTCTCTTGGGGTCCTACAAAATTAGAATGGCGATGTATCAAAATTTTGTGTCATTGAAAGCAGTAAAGCACAGATATTCTTACCTTTGGGACATAAACATCTAAAATTCGTCCAAATCTCCCAAAATAATGGCGAAGATCTTCTACACTTGCCTCCTGAGGAAGCCTACCAACAAAGATTTTTTTGCTCATTCCATGAGGTACCTCCCCTGGCCCTAATGAGATAATAACTAATTGCAGTCACTTAACTGTAATTTAAAAACGTAACAGCATTGTGCTTTGTAATGTACTTACTCCCGTACATGGCGCCAGGAGGATCATACAGGGTTGGTGCACCAAGTGCAGCATATCTAGTTGCAGCATTAATATAAGCATTATATGCACCATATCCACCCCAACCTTGGGGCGCTCGGCTAACTGGCCTGAATTCTTCCTCCTAAGATACAGTCAGGATATACAACTTATATATACAGGCTGTGAACTACATAGATTCAGACAACAAAAATGCAAATAGATCTTCAAGATCGATCTACTGCAAGGGGGCATTCATACCTTTATCATGATAGTGGATCTCAAAGATGAAAAATGATTTTGGAACTACGATGTGGTTTCTTCTTTTAATTATTGTACATGGCATAATTACATAAAACATGCTCCTTGTCCACAAGCACATATCATTTTATGCACCCAAACTTTCACTAGAGTGTAGGCTGGAAGACCATTTGAACTCAAGAATTTATTCAAACAAGCATGTCATTGTCTTCATTAAAGAGATTGAACGAAAAGATCCACAGGCAAATCTTGCAAGGTGCTGCTAACAGATAATTCAAATAATTGGAGGAAAAACGACTCGTAAGGCTACCTTTGGGGTTGCTCTATCCACAACAACAGGTGAACCGCCCAACTCATGAGTCTCAACCATTAGATCATCTACTGCTTCTGTGAACAGTTCAGAAGAAAATATTTCTGTCATGTGATACCAACACATGCATGTATAATGCAAATCACAAGAACATGATCCCTCACAAATGAACAATGTTAATAGCAGGGATACTATAGCTTAAGACTCATCAAATATTCAGTGTATCAAAAAAGGCGATTATTTAAGAGTTCATACAGATGAGATCCCAAATCCAGCCCTATCAAATTAAAACATGCATCATTATTTCCAATATTAAGAGGTCCCAGCAATACATATAAGAGGCCAAAATCACTGCAAAGACTGGGAGACTGGTAATTCAGTAAACTAAAAAGTTTTCGAGAAGATATATCATTGGATTTTCAGGGATACCCACAGCAATACATATAAGAGGCCGAAATTACTCATCTCAATTTTAACAAGTAAAGAGAATTAACAAATATCTTAGAGATAGAAGGCAGTGTTCAATATAAGTATCTATAGACAGGTACAAAGGATAAACTGGTCCACTTCGCAGTAAAATTTGATACGAAAATAATCTTCACACACATAGAAAACATTTCCAAAATGATGTAAACATTCTCCTAACTCATAATCAAGCAACTTTATCACTACTCTCTAGGACCTAGGGCTCCCAATCAGTATGAATGTGACCACATACAAATCTGACACCCGAGGAAGAAAAAAATATAACCAAGTCCTAGAAGTAAAATGCCAACAAAAGCAACAAACAAGATTTACCAGCATTAGCGAAAGTGATGAATCCAATTCCACGATGGCCTTTGGTAGATGGATCCTGAAAAAAATGAATCAGTTGTGAGGCACAATCAACAACATTGGAAATCATCTTCTTCTTGTAGAGAATGGGAGAAAAGTATAAACCTTCGGCATGTATAAATCTGTTATTTCACCGTATTTCTCGAAATGGCTGTATAAGAAGAAAACAAATATCATTATCAGTCTTTGCCAACACACAAATAAGAGTCCAGTAAATATAGATCCACTAATTTTGAATTGCAGATGGATAAATAACTCTATGTGGATGACTTCATGACTTCATGAAGTAAAAGTAACAGAAAGGAGAACAACCTTCTGAAAACAGCTACAGTTACCGATGGCGGAATCCTAGCCACAAATATCCTGGTAACTTTCTTAGATGATGTTTTCATTTCATCCTAAAAAATAGAAATATGCTCAACAATAAAGTATAAAGAATCACATTATTTCTGGATGGCCTATTAACTGATAGAAAAAGTCAAAAGACTCAAAACAATAAAATTGACCATTAAACAAGGTAACCTTTGGGGTGGCTACTTTGACTTCCAGCACCCTATTGCCAAGGAAATGCTCACTTGCTAATGCAGCCTGGGACATTCACAAATGCACGGAATCATTATGTGAACTGATTATTGGTTCACAAAACAGACTGCCAAAAACCTTGATTGTTCCAAATTGACAGTGAGACTCAAACTACATGTGAGAACTGGAGTTAACAATGATGTGACTCAAGAATCACCTTTGCATCCTCGGCTGTTACAAATGTTGCATATCCAAAACCACGAGAACGACCGGTAGAACGCTCCTGAAATCATCATAGAGAATAAGATAAAGGACCCTCTTGGTACTTCATCCATATGTTTCACATTTTCCAGCCAGGCAAGATAAAATTGGAAACCACACAAAACATAGCAGGAAATTATGTCTGGACCTCAGGCATAGAGTAACATACTCCACAGAAACAGAAATAAAGTTCCAATATTTCCTTACCCTTCAGGTAGTAGAACCTGGTGCGAAAGTTGATAGCTTCCTAAGACAGAAGTTCATACCTTAAGATTCCAGATAGAAATTATATTTAACATTGTAATAGCTGCCCAATTTGGAGACATCTAATAAGAATTACTACAGAAAACCATGCAGTCAAAAAGTATTGACATTACCCAATCCACTAAAAATTGATCAAACCAAGATATGATTGATGGTGTGAGCAGAAACTTCAAATCTAAAATTTTAGAGCAATAATTGGAATGAACGAAGGATGTCCAAAGTTAGAAAAATTCTCAGAGCTAACACTGTTTACATAAACCTAACAGAACCGAGAATCTGTGTTGTATTTTTTCAGGAAATACCTGAATTGAATCCAAGTCCCATTAAACAAACCCTTCCCCACCATAATATATGTACTAAAAACCAAGAGGTTACATTTTGGTTTGTTTGTTTGTCAGGTCAAGCTGTTCTTACGAACATCAACACTTAACATCAAGAAGCTGCCAGACTTTACATTTTATACCTAAATGAAAAGTTTGAATTCACAAATAAAACAATTCGAGCTTACCTTCAACACAATACAGTCCTCTAGCTCCCCGAATTTGCTCATGTATTCCCTCAATCCCTCAGTATCCACATCCCATGGAATTCCCAGCACCTAGAATCGACACAGAAATGCACATTAATCAAATAAAAATCCTAAGCTCATCAAACAGACAATTGTGTTATGAAAATAAGAGAAACATCTTGAAACTTACGACGAGCTTTCGGTCAGTCATGATGAACCCTGCTTTCTAGGAAATGGCGAATTTGGGCAGCTCCCACAAATTTCTCCCTCTCCCCTCTCTCTCTCTCTCTATCTCTCTCACCAACCCTCAATCGCTCACGCACTCTTCCTGCACACAACAATAGGGACACCTCTTTCTCACAACACACAATTACCATCATCATCATATACCAAAGCAAACTCACCTAATTCTCGAAATTCTTACACAATACAAACACCTAATAGAGAAAAACAAAATTCACAAAACAATCTTGAAATTACTGCAGATAGCTTTGGGCGCTCGCCGCTTAACTGACCTTTTGATTCGATAGGATTTCAAAACCCTAAATCGCTCCGCTCTCCTCTCTCCCTCTCTCTACCTCTCCACTCTCTTCGCGTCGCTAGCTTCAGCTTTTTTACCCACCGCCCCTCTCAATCTAATTTTATTTCGCTATAATTAGTGTCTGATTCAGTTGTCTTCATCAAATAGCGACTTCCCTTTTCCTTTCCCTAATGGTCAAGCAGCATCTCTCTATTCTTTTCCATGACATATTTTCGGTGTGTCAATTCTCAACCAAACATCTTTTTCATTTGTCTTTTTAATTATATTATTAGAATATTTCAACTCTATCTATATTTTATTATTTTAAGTTGGTTTATTGATTTTGTTGGGTTTGAAATGATCGAGTGCTATTTACTGTTGATAATAATTTATTATTATATAATCTCATTTGTTAATTAGTTCTCGTATATTCGAGTAAATAAAGTGTTATCAACTATGTTGAAGACGATGCTAAATTTTAAAATATAATTTTGTTTAGACTGTATTTCAAACGTATAGATTTTGCATGAACTTAACTCTATGCATGCTGAATAAAAAAAAATAGTTCTCCAAGCATTGCAAAATCTTTTCCCAAACAAGCAATGCAAGAAAAATATATTACCCTCATAAAAAATAAATTTGGGTCTTGGATTGAACTTTGTTGGTTGTAAGTTGTAACTAAAGATCTTTAATGTCAAAAGGCATTCTCATAAGAGTGTTCACGATATGCTGAAGCACCTTAATCATGACGTATTGAAAAGTTACTAATTATCTAAAAAAAGTATAAATATACAAGGTAAATTTTTGAAATTCAATAAATCGTTTTCAAAATTTATAGAAAATATTGGGCATCAATTCCTTTGTAAAATGAACTAACGCAATACATAAGCGTTCACCAATCAAATACCAATAAACAAACAAATTGTATAGTATGATCCATGGCAGGCATTAGCATGATCTTGTCTTGCATACAAACCAAAATAACATATGTTAGCCTTTTATAAGGCTCATGAACCATACTATAAAATCAATATGCTCTTAAGAGAACTCATCCTAATGTTTGGGCTACAAAATGGCGATTTGGGGCTTAATGGGCCTATATCACATATTAAGTCCGTACAAGTTATTGGGTCAAAGGCCCACTTACAAGTCCACTCTGATTTGTAGCTCGTCTCTTTAGAGTTTTTTTGAAACCACTCTTTATTTTAGAGTTAAAATAGTTATAGCATCTTCAACCGTTCACTCTATTACATAATGTACTTTATACTATTATAGAATAAATATAAAATAATCATATATTCATTTTCAATTGTCTTATCTACAATAAAATATTCTATTTTTATAACTTCTATTATGGAGTAAATAATAGTTTGAGTGATGAACAATATCATTTTATATGTAGAATAATACTATTAATTTCTAATATAGAATACAGTGAAATGTATTATTGGAGATCAAAGATATTTTACAATAGAGTTGACTGTTAATGTTTATTTTCCAAATCAAAGTGATTTTCTATTTTTTGGAAGCAAATCAAAATGATTTGTTACTACTTATTGGGCCAAAAGCCCAATTTCAAGGTCTTTCTTACTAGCTTATTGTTCGGGGGTTTTATAACTAAAGTTTCTACGCCCAATCTGTCTATATTCCATCGCTCTTTTATTTTTTAAAGATTCTTTCTGAATTAAAAAACATGTTCAAACCACAAACTAATTCTCACAATATACAACCACAAAATCAAACAAATACGCAAAATCAGATTTCATAACAGATCCACAAAATACTTAAATATAGTATACATCCATAATTGAAACACAAATACATTCATAATATATATAACAAACCATATCTAACAACTCAACTGGTAACATATCCAAAAATCATTGATACTACGAGTTCATGATAATTAACTAGAGGAATAAGATGTGGAGAAGATGCTACAGGTGGAGAGACAACGTCGGGAATATGAGGAGAGAATGGAAACTAAAACGAAGAAGCAAAGATGAGGCACAAAAGCAGGCATTTGAGAAATTTCAGGCTCACTTACGAGCTTAGCATGAGGCTTTCGAGCAGTTCATTTATTTCTGGTGATAGCCGCCATGAACCGCTCGAAAGCCTCCTGATGAGCTCGTAATTGAGCTTGAAATTGCTCAGATGCCTGCTTCATTTTAGCTTCCATTCTCTCTTCAGATTCTCGACGTTGTTGCCTCTCCAGCTCTAGCATCTTCTCCATATTTGCCAACTTCTGGTTGTACTCATATATCACTACTGAATCGATTCGGGACGTCGCTGTAGAATCAATACTCGATTCACTAGAACTAGTCATGAAGCTATGTGCGAGTGAACTGCACCAAACAATCTCTTCTTCTTGGAAAGGCCTCTGAGGATATTCTTGAGGACCTCTAGCACGTCATCTATATCGGAACATGCTGGTTCAACGCCTAAAACTTATCTTCCACTTGTGTCCGTAGAATATTCACCTATGACCTAACATTATGCAATTCATAATTATAGCGACGGATCAGAGATCTGAACATACTTACCGCAATACAATAAGACCTCTCATTTGTAAATTCACCATTATCACAAACGTGATACCATTGGAATACATCCCACTACACCTTAGGTATGCTGACTCCACGTTCTTTTGTTTATGGATTCAATTTTACCTCTTGTTTAACTAGAAATAAAATTAGATAAATGAATATTATTATAGTAGAAAGCACTTACAACTAAATTGCGAATTCTAAAGCACTTCTCGAGCACATGTCAACTTGCATTATAGCTTTCACACAGATTATATTATGTTGGATAGTATTATATAAATGCAATGTTAAGCATCTTTATTATTTAACAGCTGAAAGTACAGATCTAACATATTAGTAGATAACACTTCCCCATCTAGTAAGTTTGAATTTGGTTTTGAACTCAAATTGCAGTAGTTAAGATTAAAAAAATATATGGAATATAAATGACCAAAGTCCAAACTATCTAAAATTCAATTACAACGTTAGTCCCTTTTAAATGAGTTGGGCCTACACAGAAGACAATGGAATTGCTGGGCCTCCACAGAAATTTGTGAACGAATACAACAATGACCGTCAAAATTCAGAGAGAGAAAAAAGTAACAAGAATCAACGAGAATTGTACCTCTAAAAGCAAGAAAATAATACCCACAAGAAAAAGCAGATATCCAGCAAGGAAAGGACTTCAGGAATCTGCAGCTTGCAATCTGAAAGCAGAAAAGCATCGTTAGAAAAAATTTAACCACCGCCGCTAGAGAAACCCCCCATCACCCAGAAAAGCATAAAGAAAATCTGGCAAACAAACTGAACGAAAATTAAAAGATTTGCCTTGAAAAGACCAAATCTAGAACACCAAAATTGGCAATGTTAAAGAGAAAGGAAAGGGGGCAAATTGAGGGTGATAAAGAAAACAAAATAAATGCTATTAGGAAACTAGTGTTCCTAACTTGGCCATGCTAATTTGCCACGTAATAAATTAAAATTTTCATAGGAACTAGAGATTTTTATCGATCAGCTTATACGATGTAGGAGAAATAATTTAAAATGTCAACAATTAAAAAATTATAAAATGCCAAAAAAAACGCAAAATACATATGACTTGGGGCCTAAGGGACGCTTAAAAGCCATTTCGACTGTTGTTGATTACGATGATTGCCCAAAATAACATTTGATAGTCAAACATATAAATTCATTACTTCGAACGCAGCATTGTCATTAGCAGTGATGTAGAAGTCAGCAGTACAAATTCCTTATATCTAAAACCATATGAGAAATGCTGCTTAGACCCAAAACACTACTACTAGGCATTACCAAGAATATCATATATCAGAAAGACCAACCAATCAGAAACCTAACATATCTCCCTTGGAAGGAGAGAGGCCAGATGTTATATTCAGGTAGATTACTTGTTTTTTTACTGGAAGCAATCCATTTCTGGGATGCTTTCGCCTGTTTTTCCGTCCAAAACCTTCTAATCATATTCCTCCTCATTGTTTGTCCGAACAATTCCCCTAAAAAGAAGATGATAATCCCTGCTAAACATTCCTTTGAATGTCATAAAGTTGCACCTTAATGAATACTAGGATAGAATATATTCTATTCTACGCCTAAATAAATAGCAAATTGTTAAAATTGATCTACATTCAAAACTGTCCAAGAATTATCACAAACACACGGTGTTTTAATCCTAAACCATGACCTAGTGAAGCACAAACAAAGTATGAAATAGCCAGCTACAGATTCTTCCAACACCTAGCTCCAACAATGCGAACGCGAAGAACAAATCACCCAATTTATCTCGCAACGAAACCAGCAGTTTTAGATGCAAACAGCAGCGGAGAGATCCAAATCAGCAATGTTATAACAATTCATTGATGCAGGTGAAATTAACACTTAAGAGACAAGAACTACCAAAACCACCAAAAGAAAACCACATTTTGAAATTTCAATAACTCACTGGAGAATTCAACAACTTGAAGATCTAATGCAGTGAGGGACGGCACAGTGACGGCGAGGGACGGCGTAGGGACAGTGGAGGACGGCGAGGGACGACGGAGATAATTAGGGTGTGAGAGAAGAGAATTAGGCTCAGCGAAATGGAAAAGATAGAATCCCGTTCTGAATATAACATGACTCCAAATGGACCTGCGACGGACAGATCCGTCTTTATAAATAAAAAAAAGTTCTTATCAATAAGCTCTAATGACGGACAGATTCCGTCTTCAACTTTACTGGAAAAAATTTAAAAGAAAATACAGGTAGAGACGGAAATAAATTAGAAGAAAAAGAAATAAATTTGACAATTCCAGGTAAGCATGTAATTATGGTGTCCTACTATGGAGCAAACTGGTGTCTAACGGTTCGATTTGGTTACAAGAATTGAATTTTTGATTAGCAGATCAATTTCTCGAAAAAGTGGGCAAAATCGAGCTGCTTTTAAATTTTCGATTAACCGAAAGCCAATCGGTTACGACGGTTCGATTTTTTGATTACCGAAAACCAAATTAAAATTAATTAATAATACAAAACAAATAAAATAATAATAAAAACAAATAAAATAATAATTAAAATAAATAAAATAATAATTAAAACTGAAACTTATTAAAATAGATAAAATATTTAACAATAATTAATAAAGTAATAATTAAAATTGATTTTCATAATTTTAATTAATTAATTAATAATTGAAATAATAATTAAAATAAAAAGCGGTTTTCGGTTCGAACGATTCGGTTATCTGTTAATCAATAAGCAAATTTTTTTCAACTACTGGGCAAACCGAGGCCGATAATCAAATTTGTGGGTTTCGATTAATCAATTTATCGGTTCGGTTCGATTAGGTTAACCAAAGCAAAGCCGTTTAGACACCCCTGGAGCAAAGTAACAAGAGCATCAATCAATTACTGAAAACTCCAAAACTTCCTTCCCCAAAATGGTCTCCCACAACCACTTCCTATTTGCCCTCGCTCTCCTCCTCATCGCCCTCTCCGCCGCCGCCGCCTCCTTCCAGATCTCCGCCGACCAATGGAAGACGCCGGCGACGTCATTATACGGCGAAGAATTCGGCGAGGAAGAAGCCATGGACGGCGCGCCGAATCGCCGCTCGCTCTTCTGGAACAAAGCGATCCACCACTACTACATTTCCTACGGCGCTCTCTCCGCCAACAGGATCCCTTGCCCGCCGCGCTCCGGCCGCTCCTACTACACTCATAATTGCCACAGAGCTAGAGGTCCAGTCCATCCCTATTCTCGCGGCTGCTCCGCCATCACCCGCTGCCGCCGCTGATTTTCTCTTTTTCTGTGCGTCTTTTTCTGCTTAAACCTCTCTCTCTCTCTCTCAACTCCATATTTTACTTTGAGGGGCAATGTAGCAGATCTGTTACTGTTGGGGGAGTGTACTTCTATGTCTGTGTGTGATGATTTGTTGGTTAATTACGATTTGTTTGTTAATATCAAATTAGTATTGTAATGTCTAAGTTTGATTGTGCAATTAATCCATCATTGTATTGTGTTGGTTTTGTCTTAATACTTTAATTATAAAGTGATATTTCGTTAATGACTTTTGTCATAATCTATCAATTATGAATTTCTAAATCTTCTGATCTCTAGTGAAATTAATGTTACAAAACACACTGTGTTTTCGTGAACTCGTAAGCTGCTTTTTCTATACGATTATATTACTAGTCTAGGAAAATAGAAGCAACGACGTTTTTCATTTGTTGATGCAATATTAAAATGTTCACGTGCTAATTAATATATATATGAGAAGTAAACAAAAGATTAAGTGCTAATATTTCAATATTATGACTTATAAGACATCTGCCTCGTTAAGAATCAGCAAGTACATCATATATATATGTTAATTGATTAATTGTTAACTTTTCCCACTTAGGCGGCTTATAATTAATCTGTTAAAATACCACGTTTTCTTTCATCAAATTTGACGACTGGTGAGAAGCTCAATTCAGTAATGTCTCAGATACAATTGAATTTTTGTTGGGCACTATTTATAATTTTAAAAGATAATAAAATAATTTTAAAAATAAAATTTAAAATAATAATAATTTAAATAATATATAATATTATTTGAATAGAGGAAATTGTTCATATTAAAATTTCTTTTTTATTATATTTTAATATCTTGCAAAGATAAAATAATAAGATTTACTAACAAATAACTAAACAACCAATTAATAATAATTATAAATAAAAACTTGTATTGATCATATTAATTCACATATAAAGCTTATTAAAATTTAAATAAATATCATGTATAATTGTTAGAATAAGTTTATCATAATCTTTTTTAAAATTAAATTGATCATAGTTGCATATATCTTTTATTTTATCAATATAAAATAAAAAAGAAAGAAAGAAAGAGCATGAAGTAGAGAAAATGGGAAAAATAAAAGAGAAATTAAGAAAATGAAAAAATAATAAAACTGGGAAAAGGAAAAGAGCCAGAGCTGAAAAGGGGAAAAAGAAAAAATAGAAGAGAAATTGGGAAAAGGAAAAAATAGCAAAAGTGAAAAAGGGAATGAGAAAGTAACAAAATTGAAAAAGAGAGAGGGAGCGAGAAAACAGAAAGAAGAAAGGGAAGAAAAGAATGCAAGCAACAGGATTCGAACACGGATTCTTTGGGAACAAATTCAAGCTCTTAACCAATTGCACTATAACAACTTTCTAAACTATATAATAGGTATATAGTAGTAATATTTTCGAAAAAAAGTTGGGGGGCCCATGGGCCTCCCAGCCCCTACGTAGCTCCGCCACTGGTCTCAGATACAATTGTTTTCTGTATTAGTATAAGATAACAGTGATTACCAACTAATTACCATTTAGCAGTAGCCATTTAATTATGCACGATGTGTATTGAATTTGCTGTTGCGGTTGCAGCTGTTTGATATTACGTCAACCACCTTCCACCTGCCATACCAGTTACCACTACACTTGCACAGCTTTGCTGGGGGTTAAACGAGACGATTTAGTTGGTAAAGTGTGAGTTTTCGTAAACTCAGAAGATTATGATTTTCATTAATATTTCTTTTTTAAGTCTAATTTGTTGCAAATAGCTTATCTAATATGACTTTCAATTGGCTATTTCTTAAATACATCATTTTAATCTAATAAATCATTAATACCTTAATCAAACCTAATAATTTAATTGTATGACAATTTTAATCCATAAGTAATTTTTGGCATAAAAAAATATAGTTAGTAGCGGAAAATGATATATAAAAACACAAGTAAGAAACATCATTCGAAATGATTCACGAGATATATATTATTTTCAGTGTCAATTGTGCTTTTCGACGTCAAAAAATTAATTACGAGCTAAACTTGTCATAAAATCAATTTATTAGAATTGATTAAGCTATTAGTGATCTGTTAAACTAAAATTGTCATAAATTAATTTATTTAGCTAAAATTGTGTATTTTCCCATAATATAAATGTAAATCTTTTGTCATAAATATGTGATGTGAAATGTCTTTTCTCGAGGGAAAGTAGAGTGAATATGTACCCAAAAAATTATTTGATAAAATATTCGATTTTTTTTAATCCACAAAGAATCTGCAGTAGCTATCTTCGATGAGCATTGGGTAATATATTTATGTTCAATAGC
The DNA here is from genome assembly GCA_036937905.1 of Salvia rosmarinus. Lineage (NCBI taxonomy): Eukaryota > Viridiplantae > Streptophyta > Magnoliopsida > Lamiales > Lamiaceae > Salvia > Salvia rosmarinus. The sequence goes on along the minus strand of CM072815.1, from coordinate 95,901,521 downwards.
TTGCAAACCACATAAAACGGGTAAACCACACTTGGAAAACCTGCAATTCACTTAGAATCCACACATGACGAGTAAACCACACTTGGAAAATCATATGTGACAGGTTGCACTGGGTAGACGTTCACATGCAATAACCTGCAAACCACGCAGAACCCACATAGGACGGATAAACCACACTTGAAAATTCTACAAACAACACAGAACCCACACAGGACAGATAAATCACATTTAGAAAATCAGGTATAATAGACTCAGACCTGTAGAGATGTTAATGGGTGATCGATCCTAATTTCGTAAGGAAATAAATCGCAAGAACACCAAGGATTTCGTGGTTCGATCTATGAATAAGATCTCGTCCACGGAGAGAGAGTATTCGTGTATTGAATGTGTAAGCGATTACAAAGAGTGTGAATGATCTATTTCGTCTAATCTAACCTCTATTTATACACAATTATTTGACCTAGATCTTAAATCCGAGGTCTTTCTAAATAGGATTCGAGATCTAGGATAGGATCTTAATTCTATCCCTTCTCGAACTAGGATTCATTTAGATATGGCCGGCCTTCTGCGTTCCCACTTGGTTTTAGGTGTCTTCTTGGCGGATCTTGTCCGGGCCGAGCTTGACGTCGACTTTACGTATTGGGCACGATCTTGGGCGCAGTGGTTGGGTCATATCTATCACAACCACAAAAGACGCAGGCGAGGTCGTGTTGGATTGGGGTTGTTTATGACGACGGGGTGTGAACGATCCGTTGACATTCTTATTGGGCCCCGACTTTGTGTGTGTCAATGCTTCAAGTCGTTTATCGTATGTCGTGCTTGCAGAGGCGTTATGCCGAGGTCTTCGATCGCCGCCGACGAGGCGTTCACCGAGGTCTTCGGGTAACCGCCGTCGATGCGTTGGTGAGGTCGTCGACCGCTTCACCGTCGGCGTTACGACTTCACTGACGAGGCGTTAGCGAGATCTTGGTGGCTTCGCTGTCGAGGCATTAAGCGAGGTCTCGGACCGACTTCACCGGACGGGCGTTATGCCGAGGTCTTCGCAACCGCTGACGAGGCGCTCACCGAGGTCAAGACGGGATTTTGCCGTTCTTGAGTCTTGGACGCGGATACGCATTTAATCGCATTAAATGTGGCGCGGTTGGATTCCGATAAAGTGCATATTGGGGAATGTCTTCCTTGACACGCAATATCTCCTATCACTTTGCCTTCCACATTTCTCCAATTTTCAAAACTCGCTTTCTGAAAGCGGTTATTCTTCGCCATTGACGTCTTGAAGCTTCTTGCGCTTCTTCATCGATAAACAAAAGTAAGTAATGACTACTTCTTCTTATAGCGAGTCGCTGGCGCCAAATTGTGTCTGTCTCTGCCCGTCGATTCGTTAGTGAATATGCATGTTTTCACCCGCGTCGATGTTCCTCCTTCGTATATATCTGCGATTCCCACTATTGGGGATTGTGGCAAAGTGTCTTCTTTTTCTTCGACTTTGAACATTTCGATATAAGGAATATTTGTCATCAATATTTTATTTCTTGATGTTGATCTCGTTGCCCGTCAGGAGGACAGAACTGTGCCCTCGGGAGGGTTTATTCGTGTATGAAGGCGACCTCGAGGGTGGTCTGCGTCTTCCCTTTCCTACGTATCGTCGAGTTCGAGATGTTTGGCATATCTCTTGCTCAACTCACGCCGAATTCATTTCGGCATTTGGCGAGCCTGGGGTTCATGCCTATGGCGTAATCTTCCTTGAGCTTGAAATTGGTTCTCCGATTTTTGCAATTGAAGGCCACTTGGGGTGGTATTATCTGTCACCCGTAGAAATTTCAAAGTGAAGACAAAATCTAAGATCTCGAGCTGGCGGAAGAAGTTTTCTTACATCGGTTCGGCGGGCTCGATGAGTTAGATGCAGCGATCGATAAGATCGCCGATGTGATCGTTGATCACGGACTACGGTGACTGGAGGCGTTGGACAAAATGGCCTTGTTGGCGAGGTCTTCTCTAGGCCGAGCTTGCGGCGGGGCTTAGCCCTTATGATCCTGCCTCCGGGGTGGAGTCGGTGAAGGGTGAGGCCATGCCTTCTTTCTCTTTATTCCATGATTATATGTGTTGATCTTGACCTATTGTATTTCACGGTAGTGAACTTTATAAAGAAAGAAGAAAGGAAGGGCCGATCTGCGGCCGAGCAACCGTCTCGACTTTGAAGGATGTCGAGGACATGCCGAAATGGCGGAGAGGCTTGAGATCCCTTCATGCACCACTCAAGCGCTGAAGAAGGTGAAGCATGCAATCCACAGTCCTCGGTTGCCGCCGAGGTGAGTCTGAATCATTGGTTCCAGCGAGTGCCTCGTCTCTTTCCCGAGGTATTGTACTTGTCTTTATACTTTGTGTAGTAGTATAAAATTGTGTTCTTCGACCGATGTATATATTGTATAGGGGTCGAGGGCGTGGCGGTGAGGTGTCTAAAGTATCCGATCTTATATCGGATTACTTGAAAAGCGCCGTTACGCGATTTGATGGGTGGCCGGTATGCTCGGGAGGTGGAGGAGGAAGACCTCCTCGTTCAAGAAATTTCGAGGCCGAGGCTCGGATCCGGACCTCGTCAAACGAAGCGGCGGACGCGGCGGCCATTGAGCGGCGGCGGCAAGGGCGGTCGGCGGAGGCAATGAGGCGGCGAGGCGGCGGGCGAGGCGGCGGAGGCCGAGGTTGCCTTGATGAAGGCGAGATGGAACAAGTTCGCCGTCGAGGCGGACATGGCGAGCTTCGCAGGAAAACGCGTGCGCTGCGGGAGGGCGTTCATGTCGTGAAGCCCGGGATGGTGTCGACGCGGCCGAGGTCCTTAATAAGCGCGCCGTCTCGGATGCAATCGAAGAGGTCGCCGAGGACTACCGCACTGGACAAAGCCAAGCATGGGTGCGGCGAGGCGAGGATGATGTCGAGGCGGGCTATTTTGATGTGCTTGTCCGCGGCTGAAGGAGCTTCCCGTTGCGAGCCTTGTCTCTTATCGGTTCTTACGTCCATGAGTCATTCGCGCTTTGTCCGTGGATCGGGATCCCGACCGACGCTTTTATGGCTGATCATGCAAAGGGGTCGGGGAGGCGGTGAGGCTTGAAGGGCATCGAGGCCGGAAGTTCGAAGAGGCCGAAGCGAACGAGCCAAGAGGCAGGAGGAGGCCGAGGCTATCCAGCTTGAGGCGGTGAAGTGGACATGGCGAAGCTTCGGAGGGTCGATTGATCCCCACTTTTTTTTTTTGAATGTAAATGTACATTGATTTTTCCTAAGGCATGTTAATAAAATCACAACTTTATGTTAAGAAACTTATCTTTTTTATTCGGTTGTCTCTCGAAATGCTTGATGCTTCTCCTGGTTGAACCGAATCGAAGACACGTCGCGGGCTCTTGAGTTGAAAGAGGTCGAACTCCTCCATATAAAGGCGCAGCTTGGTCGTAGAGGCGAGTCGATGTCAGCATAGAGCCGCCGGAGAGCCGTGACAAGCTCGAGCTCGCCTTTTGGAATTGGAGGGCGTTCGAGGTCGCGAGGAGAGGCGAGGTGATAGGCGAGGAGCATGCCGAGTCGAGGAGGTTATCCATCGAAATGATGGGATGCGATCCGGAAGTTGAAGCGAGGTTGTCGAGGGTGCCGCCCGTTGTCGAGGTACCGCGAATATGGTCGGACCTCCGGCAATTCACGAGCGAGATCTTTGAATTAAAAAGGCTCGGGAGCATATACAAAACCGTCGTTGCTCGACAACCACGCTTGAAGAATCGCTTGACGGGATGGAGAGGCTTTTCATCTGGGACGAATAAGCGATCCAAATTATGACGATCCGGAGTGGCGCGCTCGAGAGGCGTGCTATTGCCATGAGCGACGTGGATCCTCGAGGGGTCGAAACCAGGCGTCATCGGTGGCCGAGGTCGAGCTCGCAGAGCTGCATCTTCAAGTGACCGAGGTCGCGGCGGGGGCCCGTGGTGTAGATCGGGACCGAGGTGAGGTGGGATTAGTATAGATGCTTTGTTGAATCCGATTTTGCTAGGGATTGGCTAAGCTTTTCCGGCCTCCCCCGTCCTCGTAATATGTAATCTGCATAACTTATTTTGGAATAAGAAAGATTTATTTGCTTCGTATTGATTTACATTAAAACGAAGGAATCCGTTCTCGTAGAAAGGTAGCTCGTCCTTGTAGAGAATTACATCTTGGAATAAGCGGCGAACGTTCTCGTGGAAAGATGGCTCGTCCTTGTAGAGTTTCGTCTACATAGAAGAACCGTCTTGAAATAAGCGAAGGTGTCTGATCTAAATGCGTAGGTATGGTTCTGTTTTTTTTGCGAGGTTATCGGGAGGGTGGTCCCTTTACCGACTACATAGAAAGAACCGCTTGAAATAAGCGAAGGTGTCGATCTCGTATGTAGGAATGGTTCCTTTTTGTCGAGGTTATCGGGAGGGTGGTCCCTTTACTTGACTACATAGAAAGAACCGCTTGAAATAAGCGAAGGTGTCGATCTCGTATGTAGGAATGGTTCTGTTTTTGCCGAGGTTATCGGGAGGGTGGTCCCTTTACTTGACTACATAGAAAGAACCGCTTGAAATAAGCAGTGTCGATCTCGTATGTAGGAATGGTTCTGTTTTTGCCGAGGTTATCGGGAGGGTGGTCCTTCATCTACATAGAAATCTTGTCTTCGCGTAAGCGAAGGTATTCGATCTCGTATGTAGGCATCTGCGTTTAAATTTATCTTCGTATGAAACGAAGGTGTCGACCTCCGTCGAGGGAATTGGTCCTCCGTAGAGGATATATGTTAATGGTGAAGATCAATTATGCATTGGTGACAAATAAAACATGCAAAAAATAAAATTTTATTGATAAAAGGCAGCGTAACCACCAAATAAGACTCGGACTCTAAGCAGGACTTTAAGACACGACCCGACCTTTGTCACCTATGCATAATATCTCTTGGATGAATGATGTGCCATGCGTTGGGTAATTGCTCACCGGATAATTGGGCGAGCTTATAGGCCCTTTCTGAGGACTTTGTCGACCGGTAAGGTCCTTCCCATGTGGCTTCCGACTTGCCGAAATGTGCGGCTTTCTTGACTTCATTATTTGAGTACTGGTCGCCCACTTGGAATTGTCGGGTTTTAACAGCTGGTTGTAATACCGAGCTACTTGTTGCTTGTCACTGAGCTTCCTCGATGTAGCGAGGTCTCTCTTCCTCAGTAGATCTAGATCGGTTCGTAGATTTTTCCCATTTGTTTCGGAGGAGAAGTCGATGATGCAGGGGACTCGGTACTCCGATCTGCGAGGATCACCGCTTCGGTTCCATACACCAAGCTGTAGGGTGTTTCTCCGTTCGAGGTCCGAGGTGTTGTTCGATGCGACCATAAGACTGTGGTAAATTTTCCACCTAGAGGCCTTAGCTCGGTCGAGGCGAGTTTTAGACCCTTTACGATGGTCTGTTGGTAACCGGTCCGACCATTTGCTTGAGGATGGGCCACCGAGGTGAACTTTGTTGGATCCAAGCTCTTGACACCAATCTTTGAATGTCTTATCGATGAATTGTGTTCCGTTATCCGAAAGGAGGATATGAGGATGCGAGCGACGACACTATGTTCTTCCGCACGAAGTTGAGGCGTTCTTGCTTGTGATTTTCGCGAGGGCTCGACTTCCACCCCGTGAAGTAGTCGATCGTAACAATTAAGAATGGAGCATCACGGTGCTTTACAAAGGGCCCACAATGTCGATCCCCTATTGCATAAGCGGCGAGGGCTCTGTATGGAGGTGAGGTCGGTCTGCGGTAGCAATGCGTTCCATGGATTTGACACCGGACACTTTTACGAGGTCCATTGAGTCTTGGAACATTGTTGTGATAGTATCCCATCGCATGACTTTCTTTGACAAGGCTCGGGATCCGATGTGGCTTCCATACGATCCGCCGTGTATTTCGTGAGAACGTAATTAGCTCGGTTCGGACCCAAGCACCTTAAGAGAGGTGGAGATATGACTTTCAGTATATGACCCCCGCTTTCGATTGTATATCGAGAGATTTGTTCGGGATCCTCCTAGCTTCCGACTTGTCATGGGCAGCTCGCCCTTCTCCGTGTACTCTCGAATGGGAGTCATCCATTGGGTTCTTCATCCGAGACTACGTTGACCTCGGCTCCGTTATCGGCATCGTCTATGCTCGCGGACTTCCTCTTGGCGGGCTCGTTGATGGCGAGGCCAATTTATAAGATGTCGGCTCGGCTATTTTGCTCCTCGGGATGCGAACTATCCGGAAGTGTGAGAAAGTGCATGTGCTTTTGCTTTTCAAGATACTTCTTCATTCATCGCTTTTTGCCTCGTATTTTCCCAACATTTGGCTCACGACGACTTGAGAGAGTCATTTGTGAACTCTGCACGGCTCGTATCTCGAGACTTTGAGCGAGGCGAAGTCCGTGATCGATGCTTCGTACTCCACACCGTTGTTCGTATTTTTGAATGTGAACCAAGTGAGTAGGCGATCTCTTGGTCGTCGGGCCTGGGAGTAAGATACCGCTCCGCTACCCTTTTTTCCCAAGCCGTCAGCGTGGAGTTGCCAAGCCTTTCTCGGTGTTGCAACCATGGGTTCGGCCGGCATCGTCGACACGGACTCGGTGGGCTTCGGTTTTCGACGAAGTTAGCCTCGGCAAGAAATCCGTCGAGGCGACCTTTGATGGCTGCCGGCGAAGGATATATCGTGCTCGCCCAGTTCGATTGCCCGTTTCGCGATTCTCCACGAGGCTTGGCTCGTCAATACTTGCGAAGTGGATAGTCGATGAGGACTTGTATGGGATGTGCATGGAAGTATGGGCGTAGTCTCCTCATGGCGTTTACCAATGCTAAGGCAAGCTTCTCCAAGGGTGGTACTCGTTTAGGGCTTTTTAGTGCTCGTGATGAAATACACCGGAGGCGACGTCCTTCTTCTCGTATCCAGGCGCACTTATGGATTCGTCCGAGGCGGCGAGGTAGAGAAAAGGACCTCTCCTCTTCGGGCCGGATAGAGTGGGAGCTTGGCGAGGTAGCTCTTGAGGTCTTCAAAGGCGGACTGTACCTCATCCCATGTGAATTTGGGGCCTTTTGAGTATCTTGAAGAAGGGTATTCGCTTATCCATGGCTTTTGAAAGAAAGCGGCTCGGTCTTGGCTATGCGACTGTTAGCTTGTGTACGTCATGGATGGTCTTTGGCATCTTCATTTCTAAAATGGTTTGGACCTTGGGCGGGTTTGCTTTTAGCCTTCTTGTGAAACCCAACACCCTAAGAACTTTCCGACCGGATCGCAAGCGTGCATACGGGATTGACTTTAGGTTGATTTTCGAAGAAGGCCGAGGACGATCCGAGGTCGGCAACACATGCGGCTTCTTCCTTGCTTTTGACAACGATGTCGTCTCGATACCTCCACATTCGACCTATGTAGGGTTGAAATATTTTGTCCACCATCCTTTGATAGGTAGCCCTTGCATTTTAAGGCCGAATGTCATCTTTTATATGCAAAGACTCGAAGTCGGTAATGAAATTTGTCTTGGCGGCGTCTTCGTCGTCCATCGGGACTTGGTGATACCCTTTGTATAAGTCCAAGCGAAGACTTCGTATCCGACCAGTAGCGTCGACCTTCTTGTCGATGTTGGGAAGGGATAGCAATCCTTTGGGCAATGCTTGTTGAGGTCGGTGTAGTCGATACACATTCGCCATCCCCCTCCTCCTTTCTTCACCATTACCGGGTTGGCTATCCAGGTCGGATATTTGACCTCGAACAGTATGCGGGCTCTTAATAGCTGGTTCACCTCGTCATGGATGACTTGGTTTCGTTAATTTGCAAAAATTCTTTATACATCAGGCGGCCTTATGTTCGGGTCGATGTTGAGCCGGTGAGTGATGATACTCGGCGAGACCCCGGTCATATCGAGGGGAGACCAAGCAAACACGTCCCGGAATTCCCTTAGGAGTTGGATGATCTGTTCCTTCATTTTAGGTGTCTTGGTGAAACCAACTTTGACGACCTTTAATGGCTCATCTTTGTGCGGTCGACCTCTTCACGGCTTTCGAGGATGGCGATGTCTTCCGATTCCAACTCCTTGGGTTCCTTTAATTGCTATGCCTGTGGGTGCTGAACCGAGGTCCCGGCACCTCGTAAGGCAACCTGCATACATTCCTTGGCCTGCTTTTGATCTCCTCGGATCACTGCGGTTCCCCTCGTGGTGGGTATCTTTATCGTCAGGTGGTACGTTGAGCATACCGCCCTTACAGCGTTCAGCCAATCTCGCCCTAGTATGATGTTATCGGCGAGTGGGCCTTCACTACTGACGCACCACCTTGGTCGAGGTCGTTGGTGCTTTCCCACCGTGACGGGTAGCTCGATTATCCCCTCGGGCGCGTCTCTTCACGGGCGAAGCTTGGAGTGGCGGTGCTGCTGCGGCGCTTCTTCTACTCCTAGCTTGTCAAAGCATTCCTTGAAAAGGATGCTCACCGACCTTGTTGTCAATGTAAACGCTTCACCAACTTATTTGCGACCCTTGCACGGATCACCAACGCATCACGGTGGGGTCTTGTCGTGGTGCGGGGTCGCCTCGGAGAAGGTGATCGCCCGTCCTTTCTCGAATCTCTTATTGGTAGGTTCGCGGTTTTAGGACTTGGGCATCGGCCTTGGGGAGGACTTCGTGACTCCAGGGGAGCCCGTAATAGTGGAATCACCCGTCATATTGGGGCTCGTCGTCTCCTTCCTCGTCGGTGTTGCGCTTCGTTTTTTTGTAGGCGCAATTTTCCCTCTTCTCTGCTTTTTCTTCTTTTGACTCACGGTCGGCTTGGCGACCCCATCTCGTATTTCTTGAGGATCCGTCCCGAACCAAAGATCTCTATTTCACCCATGAGCTCTTTGTACTCTTGATGTCGTGCCGTAATCCTCATGGAATGGCAGATTTATCCATGGGTGGCACCTCTTCCTGTTGTCATCGGTCGAGGCTTCTCGAACAGTTCATATGGAGTCGTAGATCTACGCCTTGGCTTTGTCAGCGGGGTGTATTGAGGTCGCTCGGCGTCACGCGGACCGAGCACGGACCTTATAGGCGATGTAATCTTTCAGGCGCTTCACGCCTTGGTTCGATCTTCCTTTCTTCATCTCTTCTTTTTTCCGAGGGTCTGCGCATGTTCGCCGCGCTTTCTCTTGTCGGCCTCGTCGCTTTGGCGAACCGGTTGGCTATGCGCCATAGCTCTGTCGCAGATCGGGGTTCGTGCCAGCGATCTCTCGGTATAAGGCCCCGGTAAGATGCCGTTTTGGAAGGCCGAGATGACTAACAGTCGTTCACGTCTTGACCTTCAAACACTCCTTGTTGAACATCGTCATGAAGTCACCGATGGACTCGTTACGGCTTTGCCTTATGGTGAGGAGGTGTGCGGCGGCGTTTTGACTCCGCTACGGAAGAACCCGATGGAAGGGCGCCATCGAGTAGCGATAGGGCGATGCTTCCGTAGGTAGACCGTCGAACCACTGCGGCGTTGTCGACGAGTAACTCCGGAAGAGTTTACACATATGAACCGTGGTGAGGCGTTGGTTGATCATGTTGTATTGGGCTGCGAGAGGAAGTTACGTGGATCCCTCACCCGTCATAGGGGCGATGCTTGGTACCGGTATTTATCCAGGGAGAAGTGTTGAGTATCCTATTTGAGAGCGGGTGACTATTTTCCGTATCCATCGAAGCCGTCCTCCGGAGATTGGGACGGATTTCGACGATCGAACTCGTTTAGGTGACTCGGACCGACTTCACGGCGGCCCGATGCCTTTTCTGCGCTGCTCGTCCTTGGAGAGTTGGGCGGAGTTATTGGATGGATTCATTACGCGATCGAGGCGGGCTTGGCGGTCGGTCACGACGTCCTCTCCGCGTTGCTCGTTCCTTCGCGCGGTCGGTTTGGGCCCCGACCTCGTTGTGATGCTTCATACTAGATGAGGCTTGCGTTCCGTTCTTGGGGCGTGGCCGACCACCGTAACCGTTGAGTCTTGGAGAAAGCTCTCCTTATTTTCTCGAGAAACCCTCGACGGCGTCGTCGAGGTTTACTTACTGAGCCGGATGTTCCCTCGGATTATTGCTGCGATTTCCTTCGCTATGGTAACCCTGCCTCTGCGGGCGGGGTGTCCGTGCTCGTCGAGACTTTGGACATGTCCTTGGGGTTTCTTCTCGATTGGGCTCTTCCAGTGAGCTCGGCGTTCCCTTTCGCCGTCCGTTGTTGTTGCGTGACGGTCTGGATGATGGGGCCACGGTGTACTTGGTCATGATTATTTCCAATAGCGGTGGTTGATCGAAAACACAAAATTTCGTTTCCCAGACGGCGCGATGATCGATCCTAATTTCGTAAGTGGAAATAAATGCGCAAGAACACTAAGGATTTCGTGGTTCGATCTATGAATAAGATCTACATCCACGAGAGAGAGAGTATTCGTGTATTGAATGTGTAAGAAGCGATTACAAAAGTGTGAATGATCTATTTCGTCTAATCTAACCTCTATTTATACACAATTATTTAGACCAGATCTTAAATCCGGGTCTTCTAAATAGGATTCGAGATCTATGATAGGATCTTAATTCTATCTCTTCTCGAACTAGGATTCATTTAGATATGGCCGAGCCTCTGCGTTCCCACTGGTTTTAGGTGTCTTCTTGGGCCGATCTTGTCCAGGCCGAGCTTGACGTCACTTTACTGTATTGGCGCGATCTTGGGCGCAGTGGTTGGGCCATATCCTATCAATGGAGTTTGAACTTTTGACTACATTAATTCACTTTACCACTAAATCATCCTAAAATGACAAAGAAAATGAAAATAAATATTCAATTATTTACATATTCTATAAGGTTTTCAGGATGTTGAGTATTTTATTATTATTTTGTTTAAATTGAAACATAATTACGACAATCGACTCCATCAGGACATTCTATAATTAAGGAGTGTTTAATTTTAATTTTTAACATTTGATGGATTAAATATATGATAAGATAATTTTTACCAATCAATCATTTGTTTACTACAAAGAATTAGTGGAGGATTAAAATTGGGATAAATAATTCTCTCTTTGTTTGGAGAATTATTCCTATCACACATATATGGATTGGATTAAAATCAATGGAGAATAATTTAAATTATTAAAATAATAACGAATTTTAGAATATCCTCAAATGTTAATCCTTAAAAATAAAAACTTGATTAGGTTGAATTGTTTTTATTTATTCAACCTAATTATATAAAATAAACACCCCTTATATTAAGACCGAGAGATTCACCCATGATGAATTGATGATTCATGATTTAGCCACATATATATACGGTAGAAATGTACTCCCGTTAGGTTAGCTCGTTTTCATTTTATCACCGTTTATTTTGTTTTCTTTTTTATTTATCTATTGTTATCATTATTATTATTGTCATTATGATTATTATTAGATTATTTTAAGGACTTGGAAATGGAAGAATATTATTTGAAATAAATGTATCATTTATAAAATAAGAAAAGGTCACACTATTTCGAACAATTATCTGGAGAGTCTTGTATAAGATTTTTCAAAGGTCAAGACCCCATCAAATTTAACGGTTCAAACACAAACAAATACTAATAAAAACTACAAATATATCGTTAAGTATAAATTTGAATCCAAATATAAGTACCATCTCACATATTCGACACAAATATGTTTGTTTACCAAGTGTTGTCTTTTGAAAAATATGCAACTTTAGGGATGGTAAGGAGGAATCATAAATCATAGCAATTCTATATAAAGCCATTGGATTTGAATATTCTATCTTGCCCTTGTAACCACATTTATTTTCGACAAAAACTTGGTTGTTTTCACCACCATGAAATTTCATCCTTGTTTTTTGTTAAAATAATTATATATTAATTATGGTGAGTAAGAATAATTAGATTTTGTTAATTTATAATTAAATTTATTAATTTTAATTATAAAATTTTAATTCAAAATTAAATTTATTAATTCATAATTAGAGTTTATTAATTTATAATTAGGGTTTATTAATTCAAAGTTAGGGTTTATTAATTCACAATTAGGGTTTATTATTCAAAATTATGGTTTATTGTTCAAAATTAGGGATATTTTCAATTAGGGTTTATTAATTCAAAATTAGGGTTTATTATTCAAAATTAAAGTTTATTAATTTCAATTAGGGTTTATTAATTTAAAATTAGAGTTTATTAACTCACAATTATGGTTTATTATTCAAAATTAGAGTTTATTAATTCACGATTATGGTTTATTAATTCATAATAGAGTTTATTAATTCAAAATTAAGATATATTAATTCAAAATTATTTATTTATTTATTAATTTACAATTAAAATTTATTAAACTAATTGATTTTAATTATAATTAATTAATTAGGGATGGACTCATGTGCGCGCGCGCACAGGAGACCACCTCTTTATTTTCCGGGGATTCCAGAGGGTGGATGGAGGTGGGGATTTTCTTCTTCTTTATATAATTCAATTCAGTTTTGAGAAATAACGCTACGAGACGAATTCCGAACTATATTTTTATTTTTTTTATAATTATTTTAGAGTACTTTTTATTTGTCTTATGTAGGACTTCACATAAACCATTTGGTAATTTGACATGACTTATAGTTATAGATCTGCCATATGGATAGCAAGAGTGACAATTGGTTTGTAACAGGCCTGAATCAAAACGGGCCCAAGCCGTTATTTCAGTCTGATTAGGGTAAACAGAGGCCCAACTCAGATGTATTCAATACACAATGTTGCATGTTTTTTTTTTTTTAATATTTAAATAGACAACAAGAAGTATAAAAAGCATGCATTGTCTATTGGAAATTAAACAAAAGCACTACAAATTATGCACTAAAAACTGAATACGTTTGCAAGCTAACATATGTGTGACCTTGCACTTTTAAATTATCAAGGTCTCAATAATAATAATAAAATCTATATCTTAGAGATTGAGATCAAACCATCAATTTATAAACTACATAAAATCAAAATCTCATTTTGTTCTTTTCCGCTTTGACTTCAAAGAGAGTAATAAAATGAACTGAGATAGAGATCTCGAGAAAAAAGAAAGTTAGGTCATCCAATCTGACGAGCTGGATTTTGATGAAATCTCAGAGAAATCGGGTTTTTTTTTTTTTTTGTATCGTGGGAGCCGCATGCTAATTCTTAGAGTGCTTGTGGGTAAACCACGTTCTATGCAATAGCGCGCAAACCACGGGGCAGGTAAACCACACTTGGAAAATCGGGTGTGTGACTCAACCCCATAGGGCGTTTGATGGGGTTGAACATGACCTCTCGACCACAAGAACCCACATTAACCATTGGGCTATCCCTAGGGGACAGAAATCGGGGATTTTATATTGTCTAGTGGTGGTGAAAGTGGAGAAAAATAACATATTTTACAGAATATTTCCACTGTTTCATATTCATGGGGTAGACGGTGAGGTGTTGCCGTTGTGAGCCCATAAAAATTGGGAGTATGACAAAACCAGCTTAAATTTGGTGGATTTTATTTTTTTAGAATAAAACGTCGTTCAAGTCATATTATTTATTTCAAATTTTCAAAAGTATAGTCGGCATACGGTCAAACACATCACATTTTGGTCGAAGAAAATCGAACTTTACGGCATCTTTATTAGTCTAAAATTTTCATCCTTGCCGATAGTTCATGATATTTTTAGTATATGAATAATAGCCTGTGAATTATTAAACTTTTGACCAAATTATAATTTTGCACACCAGTTTAAAAATCTGACTGATAATTACTAGTTCAATTTAATCTAATTTTGAATACGAGGTTGGATTCCAACCAAATTATAAAATGACATGTCGCTAACATGGCATAATTATGTGTATGTGGCACCCGTGTCACATCTTTTCAATTATTAGAATCCAAATATCAGACTTGTGATATTTTCCAACTCCAATTCGATTCAAAACCTAATTCAAGCACCAATCATAAATAGCCCAACGAATTATCAAATCTTTAGCTAATTGGATGCAAGCTAACAATGCAAAATTTTTGTTTAGCGGTAACGTGAAAAGCCGCAATTATAGTATTTACAAGCTACATGACATTTTGTTAATCTTTTAGAAAGGAACATTTGCTTTCGATGATGCTTACTTCTTTTTGTCAGTGCAAACATTTTATTCGTACTAATCAACGTTCATGATTTTTCCCAAGAACTTGGCCCCTAAGTTTTGAAAGTGACCCACACCTTCAACTGCCCTAAATAAGCCAATCTCACTCGAAAATGACTAGTGGAGGCAAACAAAATCATGTTAAAAAAATCTAGGTGCATGTTGCAAATTCAAGTTGCCCCGTTAAAGATGCCTCTTCGCTTCCCCTTTTGGCCGCCGCAGAATGGCTCTATTGTGCTATGGAGATTTGAGTTTTGGACCGATAAGTTTTTACGGTTATGTAGCATTTATTTTTCATGATAAGATTGATTGATAAAAGTATTCCAAGCTAATCCACCATTTATTTTGATGGATAAATTAATTTTGAACGTGTTTGACTATCATATCCTCTAAATAATCAATTATATATTTTATCAATCTTTATCATGAAAAGTAAACACATCCTCAGTAGTCAGTATATTACTACTGTATATATTGATAGCCATCAACCCTATCTAATTTCGTGTTTTTCTTTTCGAATTGCATCTAATAATAATTCGAGAAGTATCAATTATTTAATATTACATAAATAATTGGCTTATTTTCACGATTTATTTACAAAACTAATAAATTTTAGTTTCGATATATGATGAAACATGTACAATTGCATAAATATGATTGTTCAGTCATGACTAATTTACTCATATGGTAGAGTAAAGACTATTCCAATTTACTTCTTAATCAATTATTCAATATCTTTTAACTCCTCTAACCAATTAGTTGAAGGTTCGAGTTACCTATAGAAGTATGTGTGCATATGTGAATTATTTTGTAATATTTTTCAAAAATATTAATAAAATTTAATTTTTCATAATTAGAATCTAGTAAAATATAATTAAGATTTATTAATCTATAAATAAAATCGAATAATCTATAATTAATGTAATCAAGTATAGATATCCTAACAACTATCTCTCTTTTATAATACGTTTGAGGAGAATTAGTTAGTTGAAAGGTAAATGGGGCCCGCCCAGAATCAGAAGTGCGACGTAGATTCGGCGAAACAGACTCGTACGCCGCTACTGACCGCTAAGTTCACATGATTGCGACTCAAATCTCTAACACACAACATATTTCACAATATTTATTTTCTAATTTAAACTAAAAAATAAAATAAAAAATCTTTTATTATTATAATAAACGGGGCGTTTGATTTTGACGGTCGACTGCGTATTTGTCGTTGGTCGTGGTTGGATTGATGCATGCACCATCACCAGCCCAGGTACGTGAATTTCCTCTTTTAACCCCCCAACTCCACCCCTAACTAACGCTATGCTTTGGGTATTTTTGGCAACTCATATATTGGACGTCGAACATCGTTTAGTTACCTATTAATATTATAGCCCCAACCAATACTCAATTATCAGCATTCCTGTTTCAGCTGGATTTTAGAATTATTATTCAATACATTGACTGAGATTTTCTTACGGCTGCTTATAGAAACCCATTCAAATTTACCACAATTATAATAAAGTAAAATTAATTAAGAATCTCACTCAATTTCAATATCTTACAAATTCATTGTACTAGCCGAGGGAATTATTAATATTTGAAACTTTGAGAATGCTCAGTTTGTATTTAGTATTAATAGAGCAAGGTGTGAGGTTTTTGATAGGCACTGATGAGTGATGACTAATGATATCTGTATTTGGATGCACAATGCATACGTTCAAATTAAATATTATACAACTCGGAATTCAGCGGACGGAATTCTTAATTAGGTGATTTCTCAAAACTTGTTGCTCATCCAACATCAAGAATCGAGCAGAGATACAGTTCAAAAGATTAGAACTAAAGTCTACTATCAATTATCTTTGTCATAAATTTGAAGGCCAATTTACGAATCCATTGACCAATATGATGCAATTAATTATATGAAAACATAATGGAGCATAATCATTGTATTATGAATTAGATACTCGAAGAAGATTTTCGGGCAAACTCGAATCGTAATACGATCTGCAGTTCCTACACAATGTGTGAATTAGACTTTATGGTTCTAAAAAATGGATTTGCTCTAAATATAACAATAAAGTCAATTCATTAGATACTAATGACATTATCAAAAGTACGGGATAATTATGAGAAAGAAAAACGTGAATATGTCCCCTAGGGACAGCCCAATGGTTAAGGTGGGTTCGCATGGTAGAGGTCACAGGTTGAACCCCACCAAACGCTCTATGGGTTTGAGCTGTCGCATCTGTTTTTCAAGTGTGGTTTATCTCGTCTCAGTAGCGGCTGCGGGTTCCCCATGATATAAAAAAAAAAAAAAACGTGAATATTTTTAAGTTAAAAAGTGATATTTGTTCAATTATAAATCCTAAAGATAAATATAAACCATGCAAAATTTAAAACCAACTAATTCCTGTAACTTAAAAAAACAAGTGAAAAAAAAACCTATATTTTAACAAAAGATACGAAATCTAAGGGATTATAATATCCGATAGTTAAAAATTGAAAAGAATCTGAAGGATTAAAAAAATAAACTTAGATAATGAAAAATAAACAAACAAATTAAAAGACTGAAAAGTACAGGAAAAGATGAAATGTCAAATTCTAAGGGAGTGGATCAATAATTGATTATTAGTTTTATTTAAAAGGGATAATGTATAAATATGTCCTTAACGTTTATAATGCAAAATAAAAATACATTTAAAGTAAGTTTAGGTGCAAAAATGCTCTTGATGTTAAATAAATAGTACAAATTCATTCTAAACTTTGTTAAATGACAAAAAAATATGAAATTTAGTATCCTAAAAAATTATAATGGTTTAATTATAGTCATCATTATTTCATACAGGCTTCTTTAATTTATATATGGTAGTTTTCAACTTTATAATTTTTTATTTCAAACTATATTTTCACATGATTACATTTATTCCATAATTAAATTTATGTAAATTGTGTTATAATTAAAACTACAAATTTTATAATATTTGTCAATTTCAATTTTTATATATCGAAATTTGTCATTTCATAATATTATACGTAGAAAATTGAATTTTATGTAATTATTTTGTATTCATATGTGTATATATGTGAGTGTTAAGTTTAAAATTGAAAAATATTAAACACAACTTTATGTTTTTAATTATTTGCATCGTTCATTTAATGTGAAGGACATTTTTGTACTGTTTATTTAACGTTAAGGGTATTTTTGCACCGCCTATTTAATACTAAAAATATTTTTACACCAAAACTTACTTTAAAAGTATTTTTATTCTGTACTATAAACATTAAAGACGATCTGCACTTTATCCATATTTAAAAGATATGGTAGGGCTCAAATTTCACCATCTATCTTCGGCTAGGGATGAGCAAAAAATCCGAAAATCGAATATCCAATCCGAATCAAATCGAAATTTAAAATTCGGTTTGGATTTTCGGATCGGATCGGATTGAAAATTTTCAAAATTTCGGATTTTCGGATCGAATCGGATTGGATTTTTTAAATCCGAAAATTCGAATTATATATAATTTATATATAAAAATAATATTTTATTTAGATATTTTTAAATTTAATATAAATATATATAAGAATTAACAAAAATTGGTTTCGGATTTTCGGTTTTTTTTTTTTATAATTTTGGATTTTTCGGTTCGGTTCGGATTTTTTTTTTGCAAAAAAAACAGATTTTCGGATATTCGATTGGATCGGATTTTTATCTCTCAAAATTTGGATTTTCGGATCGGTTCAGATTAGGCAAAAATACGAACAGAAATCCGAATGCTCACCCCTATCTTCGGCTCACTCCTGAACGAAAACGTAGCATGACAATTCATTTTAGGTTACATATACGTAATATGTATAAAAGAAATGTGAGTAGTGTGTGTGTGTGTGTGTGTGTGTGTTGGCGCAGTGGTAGAGTGGTTGTCGCCGACAAAGGTCTGGGTTGAGTCGTGGTGATCTGCAACCTTTAAAATTTCTGTATTAATTGACAAAAAAAAAAAAAAAATGTGAGTAGTGAGACGTGGATGGAGTTAGAAAATATAGGGTTGGGCAATTTGATACTGCATTGAAAACCGTGCCTTAACATATTCTGTCTTCAAACATTTTCGACAACGTGCAGCATATTTTTGATATATATATAGGGGAGGATTGTCATAAAACTATTTTATTGTGAGAATAAAAAATAATAAAAAATGATGAGTTCGTTGTAAAAATTAATGAATATGTCGGAAAATTTATTGAATAAAAATTGAAATTTTAGTCCCTTATGAGATATGAACCCGATAAAAATTATGAATTTTTGAATTTAATAACTTTCCAAACAATTTCATCAATTTTAATAACAATTTTTATAATTAGTCTTCATTTGAATCCAATTCTCTATCTAAATATATATAAACAATACTACCGGATGAAGCCAGATAAATATAATGGTTGGTCAAATGCAAATCCTACAATTCAAACTAAGCTCAATTTGTTAGAACATAATTAACATGAATTTAGCATTTCTGTCTCTTTAGCTGCCAAATTGCGGGAAAACGTATTCCTTGTCCGCATCCCATGCTAATCTTATGTTTCAACTTTGACAAACACTTGTGTGCGCGCGCGTGTACGCGACGCGCACAAGTGTTTTTTTTTATATATTTTGTTTATTAATTCATAATTAGTGTTTATTAATTTAAAATTAGGGTTTATTAATTCAAAATTAGGGTTTATTATTTTCAATTAGGGTTTATTAATTCAAAATTAGGGTTTATTATTCAAAATTAGGGTTTATTAATTCATAATTAGGGTTTATTAATTAACAAGTAGGGTTTATTAATTCAAAGTTAGGGTTTATTAATTCATAATTAGAGTTTATTAATTCAAAATTAGGGTTTATTAATTCAAAATTAGGGTTTATTATTCAAAATTAGGGTTTATTAATTCATAATTAGGGTTTATTAATTAACAATTAGGGTTTATTAATTCAAAGTTAGGGTTTATTAATTCATAATTAGGGTTTATTAATTCAAAATTAGGGTTTATTATTTTCAGTTAGGGTTTATTAATTCAAAATTAGGGTTTATTAATTCCAAATAGGGTTTATTAATTCAAATTAGGGTTTATTAATTAAAAATTAGGGTTTATTAATTTATAATTAGACTTTATTAATTCAAAATTAAGATATATTAATTTAAAATTATATTTATTACTTTAAAATTAAAGTTTATTAAATTAATTAATTTTAATTATATTTAATTAATTAATTAAGCTTAATTAACTACTTAATTAAATAAAGTGGTCTCACTGTGCGCGGGCGCGCACAGGAGACCACCTCTTCAACTTTAACCAACCTAAAACTTCTGAAATTTAAAACTATTAAGTTCTTTTTTTTCCTTTTAACATATTCACAAATTGAAAAAAAGAAAGAGTAAATAAGTTTATATGTTAAAATTTGACCATTTTTCAAAAACTCATATAATATTAAAATTGTGAATTTTCTATTCTAAGACTAAAATGTGTCTGAGATTAACACCACTTTATCATTAGAATTGTGTCCATCGTTATATTTTTCTTTCCTGCTTTACTATGAATCTGAGATTAACACCACATTACCATTAGAATTGTCCATTGTTATACTTTTCTTTCCTGCTTTACTATTTTTTTAGAGGTGCACTCTCATGGGGTTGATCCTACGTGTGGACAATGATATTTTTTTCAATATAAATGATAGGTTTTTTTAATACAAATGATCATTTTCTTCACTGTAAATGATTTTTTTATAATGTAAAGGAATAAATAATATTTTTTTCACTATAATTATATACTTTTTTACTATAAATGATATTTTTCTTATTATAAATGATACTTTTTGGACGTTCCTACCTATGGTCGACCTCACGGGAGTTTCTCTGTTTTTTTTTATACTTATCTTTAGCTACTCACCAGTTGAGGTGGCATAATATATAATCCATGAAAAATAATGAAGTTTAAATTCTACCAATACCGCATAAGAGACTTCCACATATAATTACCTTAACAAAGTTAGAAGCTACGAGCTCCCTCGTCAACAAAAGTTATATTGGAATTTTGCAAAATATCAAGCTTGCCTATATATCATTATAAGTAATATTTAATAAAAACCCTCTCAATATAGATATATCTAGAGGGTGAATAAAATATCTAAAATCCGAATAACTAAACCAAATCGAACCAAACCAAAATATTAAATATGGTTCGAATTTTGAATTTTCAGATCGAATTTTATTTTTTTATCTCTAAAATTCGGATTTCAGTTCGGATCGGATTGAAATAATTAATTCAAAAAATAAAAAAATCTACATAATTTATATATAATAATAATATTTTATTTAAATATTTCTAACCCTAATTTATATATATATATATTAAAAATGCTTTCAGATTTTCAGATTTTTTTATAGAATTTTCAGATTTCTCGGTTTGGGTTTTGTAATAAAAATTTGGATTTTTTTATTAATATTTTTGGATCATTCGTTTTAATTTTTATATTTTTCACATCAAATTTAAGATATTTGAATTAAATAAAAATTTGAACCGAAATCCAAATATTTAGCCAGATATATCAATAAGTGGTATTAGGTGATATTACACAAATCTCGTAAGCAACATGAATATATACCCAAACGTTATAAAAACATGCAAAATCAGGAAGTAATACCCAAAATATCCTTGAAAAAAACATTATCTGATCGGATGAATGACTAAAGCTGAGATTGGAGTTGACATAAAGCTGAAAAAGCTGCAAAAAACGACGCCTGACACGGAATCTTGACCGAGCTCTGAATCCGATCGGCGATCGGATTCGATCGGATTGTTCAATACCGATCGGATCCGATCGGATTCTTGCGCATTATATATACAGACGTCGTCCTCACTCGGATTTTCACTCTCACCCTCTCCGATCGCACTCCCTCACTCTCTCCCTCACTCTTCCTGTCGTGTTTCTCTATCTCCCTCTCGGATTGCTTGCTTTCTTCATCTCGGAACGCTCTCTCCTCCTCTCGGATCGCTCTCTCCACCTCTCGGATCGATCGGATTCCTCTCTCGGATCGCACCATGGCTTATCAGGTACGTCGCTCTCTTCTCCTCGTCGGAATCCGATCGGTGTTCAAGGAAACCGATCGATCCGATCGGTCGGATTCCCCTGAACACCGATCGGATTCTTGTATCAGGCCGTGCTTATTATGCTTTATTATGGTTTACGTGCTTATCATAGTCATTAACGTGCTTATTATGCGATTAACGTGCTTATCATAGTTATTAACGTGATTATCATGCGTGCTTATTAAAGTGCTTATTATGGGGCCTTTATAAAAATAAACGTGCTTATTAGGTAGTTAGTTATGCTTATCAGTTAGTTTAGTTATGCTTATCATATTTAATTATGTATTTAATATGCTAAAGTTATTATGCTTTATATATTTAGTTATGTTTATCATTTAGTTATGCTTATCATATTTAATTATGTATTTAATATGCTAAAGTTATTATGCTTTATGTATTTAGTTATGTTTATCATTTAGTTATGCTTATCTTATTTAATTATGTATTTAATATGTATGCTTATCATATTTAATTATGTATTTAATATGTTAAAGTTATTATGGTTTATGTATTTAGTTATGCTTATCATTTAGTTATGCTTATCATATTTAATTATGTATTTAATATGCAAAAGTTATTATGCTTTATTATATGTTTTATTTTATGATATTTATACATTTTATTGTTTTTATTGTTAGGGTGATGTTGATTATGTGAGACCCGAGATGATTAATGTTGTGGTCCAAATTAGCACATATTATAGGATCAATTATTTAGATATCATTAAGACTAGATTATTGGAGATTGGTGGTGAAGAGTTCTTGGATAGGTTTGCTAGTGGATGCTTGATCATTTACTTAGCTGGAAGCTTTGGTGCAAAAATATCATGGCTTTGCACCACGTGATTTCCGTCGATTATGACGAATGATGGTCTAGTATGGTTTCATATGAACGGACGGAGCATTTGTTTCTTGTTCATGACTATGCACTAGTCACGGTTTAAGTTTTGGAAGCTCGTCTTTCAATCTTAGTAGAAAGCACCGGTTGCAACGTGTTCGAGTGTTTAGAGCTTTACGCGTTCGACCATATATCGATGCGGACTTAGTAGGCGTTTTTACGATAGGGCGTGCATATAGATGATGCGGATGGTAGTTTATACCTCCGTCTTGCACATATTATTATGTTATACGGGATGCTATTATCTCAGAGATCCCAGTCTTGGTGGAGTGGAGTGGGTCCAGGCATTGATCGATGATTTGGATTTATTCTCTAGATTTCCGTGGGTGCATATTCGTATCGATGTATGCGCTACTACTTATTTCAAATTCAACCAAGAAGAAAATACCATTTTATGGACCACTTGGGCATTGGTTGTTTGGTCGCCGAGATCATCCACAGTGCAGGTGGGGTTGTTGGAAAATATGTGACCAAGATGTCTACTCTAGATGCTTGAGATGGAGATTCAAGAGCAAGTCCTCGATCGATGATTTATCGATTTTATTTGAATCTCGTGTACTACTTTTGCATATCCTAAAATTTGTGTTATAATTTATTATTTAAATTTTGATTAAGTCTTGTTTATTTGAATTGTATATAGACTATATGAATATTCAGATCATCACCGCTTCGGAAGAAGAAATGGACACATGGTCTTGGATATCACTCGGACACGACGAGAGTTTGGTGTGCCCTATATGGAGCCCCAAAATCCGTTGAGGATGGCGAACAATTTCCCCACGAGCACGAGTCATTAGTGGTGGCGATGATGGGAATTCTCGTGCCTCGAGGGTACTTCACGTTCGGCGTGCGAGACGTAGTACGAGACGGGATCCCGTTGAGGAGTCACATCACGGCGCACATGATATTGAGGGCTCCGATCGGAGAGCACCATCCACATCTCGTCAAACAGAAACAGAAAGCGAGTCCCTCCTCCGACTTCTTCCTCGGCGGCGATCACCCACGACCTAGTGATCGTCGGTTCCTAGAGGACCTATCGAGAGGCATGCTCGGAGGGTGACCGAGCTATCGAGGAAGCACCTTGAGGAGGTTGAGGTGCGGATGACGCGAAGTTGAAGGGTTGGTTTAAGGAGTTGGTTGGTGCTGTCAGTCATGGTCGTTCGCGACGTACACCGACCCATTCTCCATCCGATCATCATACTCATCCCGTGGCACGACAATCAGTTGATGAGGCACGGGAATCAGCTGATGGCAGACATGCAGACGCGCCAGCTCGACATTCTGTGCACGAGTTTGGTAGGACTAAGGCCATGCCATCCTATCAAGAACCACCTCGTGCTTCCTATCAGGAGCCACCTCGTGCATATCAGGAGCCACCTCATACTTCCTATCAGCCACCACATCCCGACTCCTATCGTGATCACCTCCCGCCTCCTATCGGTGATCACCTTACGCTACTATCGTGAGCCACCACCTCCGCCTCCTATCGTGACCACCTCCTGCATACTATCAGGAGCCACCTCCTTCTTCTTATCAGCAGCCACCTTCGTGCTCATTCATTTGAAATGTTTAATATTTTAGTGATTGTGGACAAGTAAGTTCAATTTAATTAAATAATTTAAATATTTTGTGTTTATTTAAATATTTCTAAGTCAAATGATATTTTCACGCAGATTGTGTCGATTGGGATGACCTCCAAGTCCCGCAGTGATCCTACTACTACAGAATGTCCGATTATGGACACGATGGATGACTTTAGGGATGCCCGATGCAGGATCACATCGGGGAATGATGAAGGCATGACATCGGGGATGACGGAAGAGACGG
Source organism: Salvia rosmarinus (assembly GCA_036937905.1). Classification (NCBI taxonomy): domain Eukaryota; kingdom Viridiplantae; phylum Streptophyta; class Magnoliopsida; order Lamiales; family Lamiaceae; genus Salvia; species Salvia rosmarinus. Next base: position 95,877,531 of record CM072815.1, on the reverse strand, counting down.
GGCATCTTGTGGTGACACCGTGCTCGCACCTAGGAAGAGCGGCCGGCCGATTCCCATCGATGGCCCTATCATCTCCATATGTTGTTACTGGCAAACCGCGTGAGTTTCATCTGACGTTAGTGTCGAACTTCAAGCTCTTCCTTGAAGCCACCCCTCCACGTACGGTGATGATTTCCGAGAGTGGTGGAATTCTAAATCGGGCATTTTTCATGGATATTCTTAAGCCGACCAGCTTATTATCTGCAGACGTAAGTACTTTGAATTTCTAAGTATTCAGAATTTATTTTAGTTGAATTAATTGATTAATACTTATACATTCAATTGTTCTTATTGTAGGCGATTGATCTGTTCATGACGAGCTGTAGAGTGAGACTGATCAAGGGCGATACTGTATTGTCCACCATGAACAATGCAAACACGATTATATTGGACACCTCCTTCTATGTAAGTATTGATTTCCCAATAATTTACATTCATTTATTTATTGCTTTGCTCAATTCAATGTCCGATTAATTTATTTGAATGTCTCAACAGTGAATCCTTCAAGTTGGTTGGGAAGCTTGTTCAAGCGGTTGGAGGGCCCCCGAGAGTATTATTTCCCTGATCAGGGGCACGACGGGAATATCCACTATGACCGATTGGTCCAGCATGCAACAGGTGATTTTTGTAATTCAATATCATGTTATATATTTAAATTTTAATATATTTAATTTGAATAATTTAAATTATTTTGTAATAATTGTGTTATATAGGTGATTATATCGTGCCTTATCGATGCACACACGTCGTCATTGTTATCAAAGTGCTTGTTGGACGCTGATCTATATGATTCGATATATTGGAGATTAGAAGATCATGCCAAAGACACCGCACCGAGCGGATGGCCCCTATTGCATTTATTTGCATTCATCCCGGATGAAGTCGATTATTGGAGCTTCAACGATACGGGCATATCGAAAAAACGTGCCACTGAATTATCTATCCGTCACCGATAACCGATTCGCCCGGAAAAGGCGGCCGCTTATGGTCCATATACATGCATGTACGTTGAGCGTGCGATATCCGGATCGTCGAGTATTAATTGGGGACTACTCATATATCAAAGATATAGGAAAATTATAGCTACTTCTATTTTTGAGTTGTGTGACAACAGCTAGAAAACGCTTGAATTTAAATGTGTAATATATTAAATTTCAGTTTATTAATATTTGTAAATTTAAATGTGTACATATAATCTTTTTCGCTAATAACATACTTTCTTTGTATAAAATTTAATGTATATATAATAGTGTTTTGATTATTATTATTATTATTATTATTATTATTATTATTATTATTATTATTATTATTATTATAGCACAACACAATGTATAAAATTGAATGATATAAAGAAGAATAACAATAAAAGGTGCGAATACAATATTTGAAATATTTAAAAAATACAACAACTTTAATTAATCGCTTATGCCTTCATTTATTCGATTTGGACATTTCCTTCGTGTATGTCCGGTACCCTACAATGATTGCATTTCTTTGGTGCTCGGCTCTCTCGCTGACGATTCTCCCATATCGTTTGTAGGCACTCTTCTTGTAGACCTTTCACCACGGATGGAATCCGACTTGTTCTAGGTCGTCGATGCATCTTGTCACAATAGGAGGCAATACATTCGCTTGAGCTACCTCATTTGGAACCACCACTAATTGTATTGAGGACATGATTCATCGCACCCTTGTATGTCTCAATTAAAGTGTTGGTCGTGTAGTATGATTCGGCGTAATTGTGGATGGATTCTCTAACCTCATTTGTCGATGAAAAGTATTAGTATGAGTTACATGAAAAATAAAACGACGTGTAGTATTAGTATTAAAACTTACTTAATGGCAGCAATTGCGTGTGAACACGGCATCCCGTCTTGGTTAAATTCTCGACAATCACACGATTTGAGTTGAAGATCGACCAGGAAGTTCCTAACGTCAGACTGCACCCTATATTTTGCATTTGTAGACCTCGTCGTAGAGTAACGACGACTTTTAGACACCGCTACTGTAAGCTTTTCACTTTGTTTCCTCGGTGAGATAGTTGTCCGACCTACGTGCTGCTGCTCGTCTATCGTTGAACCACTGCTCAATTACAAGTCCGATTGCCTCCAACATTGAGCATATTGGAAGACGTCTCGCCCATAATAATCGAGAGTTAAATGACTCTGCTGCATTTGATGTTAAGAAGCTAAAACGGCTCACGGGGGACTTTGAACGGCCCATTTTTTCGGTCCTACACGGAGCGGTTTGTGGTATCTTTATCATTTATGCTTTCGATAGCGAGACATAGCACATTGGTATTGTGCAGGCTCGTATGCATAAGCGACTTCTTGGAACATTTCCACCACAGTATCGCTATGAAACTGTTTGATCTTGTTGATGAAGTGGTAGAAGCATAAGGCGTGATGAGCTTGTGGAAATACTCTCGATGGCGTTAGCTATGGACACGTGTGCGTCCGAGACAATTAAGAGTTTTCCAAGATTTCCAAATACCCGTTGGATGCGTGAGATAAACCATGACCAAGATTCATCATTCTCAATTCGCCCAACACCATACGCCAACGAGAACACTTGCTCATTGGCATCCTTCATATCGCAACAAATAAAATTCCTTATTCTTTCCTCGAGGTGAGTACCATCTACGACGATCACCGGTCTCAAACAAAATAGAAGGGGCAATAGATGCAGCGAGAGCAACGAGCGAGATCTTGGAATCGACCATCACCATCGACCTCATAATCGATAAATGTACCGGATTCGTGCGTGTCAACATCTGCGAGATAACACGGCAAAGATTTGGAATGACTGATCATGCCGACCGTATATCAACTCAATCGCTGTATGTCGGGCTCGCAACGCCACATCATAACTGATGCGGATACCAAAATCATGTTTCAACTCAGCCATAATTGATTTAGCTTCATGATTTCACCGTTGTTCGCATTTTCGAGCATAATCCGCAACTATCTTTGAATGAACCTTCAATGGTCCAACACAACCCAAATCACGGTGGCATTTGTGTTCAGATATAAACTTATAAACTTTCCAAATATTACCTCGTTGGGCAGCTCGTAACTCAAAATTACACCTCTCAGAGTGCTTGCATTTAAATGTCAGTCGTGTTGTATCTGAACGACCAACAACGTATTCCGCCCCCTGCTCCATATGCCACACACCAACAAAGAAGATAGAGGTCATCTTTGCTATAGTAATATGAATTACTACTCAATTCTCCATCCTTGTCGGGTCCATTTCACTAGCAACAAGTGAGGTGCAGCGTTGAGCGGAATGACCGGAACTAATCAGTTAGTTAGTTCTTCAGATCGGGTGGGTTGACATCTTCTGGATAGGTGCTTGGATTAATCAAAGATAATAGTTTGGGAAGTCCTCCTTCTCTTCGAATCCATCCTGCAAAATCAATAAACGTATTATTTAAAATTGATTGTTCGGGATGGTCGTCTGAGACATCTGAGTCGGTCTCTTCGAGATCTTCGGTCTCAGGTACATATTCTTCTTATTCTTCGTCTTCTCCATCAACATCATCATTCTGAATAGGAGTTGTTGGCCTTGTTGTCTCCGTAGCGTGCCTTTGGGATTCAGAAAACCAATCACCATAAAGCATACTTGGAACATTTTGTAAATATTCTTCTTGCAAATGATTGGGCTCTCCGGGTTTGATCCACTCGCAATATTTGTAGTGTTGTGAACTACATAAACGCTGGATATTCTTCGCATACGCACAATCGAGCAAATAGTTCATCATCGGTTAACAATGATTTTATTATCCGACCATATCGAGATGTGGATAAATAAAATAATTGATAATCCGTGCTCAATTCATCGCCCGCAATACGTGATTGATATAGTATATGAGGCTGCAAAGAAAACGATCTGGAATTTGGGCAATTTGTTGACACCCGCCAATATACGTACAATCACTATCAAACTCTCCACCATAATTCACAGTAATGAATTTCCAATTGTCCATCTACATAAAGAAAGAATAAATAAAAATATTAAAACAAAATTCCCAATCAAAATATACGTACATGTAAATATAGTATATTATTCTTTGGGATTGCTGGCGAATTACCTTTGATATTGGAAAATGATTGAATTCTCCGTGGTTTTCCTTCAAATACGCTGCTTCAACTTCAATTGAAAATTTTGGAAAATGAAGTTATGAGATGTGAATGAATGAATGAATTCAGAATTTTATAGAAGGTAAACAACAACAAATGATGTAGCATTCACGTGAAATTACCGTAGCTACAATGAATTCGAGACTATTATTGTACAATTTCTCGTAACAACAAAGAAAATCGCACCTATTATTGTACTAAATTCAGACCTATTATATCGCCCACGTGAATGAATTGAATGCTACAATAATTTGAGAGAAAATTCAAAGCACTTATTGAGGCGAAATAATTAAAAAAAAAACAAAAAACAAAAAAATCGATCGGATCCGATCGGTGTGTATCTCTCGGATTCAATGCACACGACGGAATCCGATCGTCTGCAAAAAACGATATTGAATCCGATCACTCCGATCGGATTCCGGTCGTTCCGATCGGAATCCGACCGAGCTCCAAGTGGCAGATTTCTATTTTTTAATCCGCTCGTTATTTTACACAGAAAAAAAGTCAGATTATGAAGGTATATTTGTCCATACAATATAAATCTACCTGATTTTGTATGTTTTTATCTCATTGGGTATATATGCATATCTCTTATGAAATTTGGGTATACGTGCATAGCACCCTATCAATAAAACCCTTGATTTATTAATTCATTGAGGGCGGCCTGCGGGACCCACACAATTTGCAAGTAGGGCGTAAATATTATGGGGAGGTGTATTAGCAAGTTGGCAGTGGCATTTGCAAGTGGTTATTAATTAATAAAACTGAGAATTTTTTCATAACAGCCGTCGCTGCATATTTGCAGACTGGCTGCACGTGACTTGCGCTTTGGTAATTGCACTCTCTATTAACTGTTCATAACTAACTTAACCTTTTTCTTTTTCCTTGCTTTTTCTTAAATCATAAAATATGACGATACCAACTTTTCCTGTTAGGATTAGCTGTGAAAATATGCTAGGGTTAAGTATAAAAGGTTGAACCTGTTTCAATTTAACCTCAAGTTTGCTAATAACTAGCTAGAAGTTTCATCTACAGTTTTGTAAATCCACATGTAAATTAAATATCCGTACATATATAGAAGTATTTACCAAAAATCGACAATTAAGTTTCAAAAGGTTAAAAAATTCATGTATTATTTTTGAATTAATAACTCATGATTAGGTAACTGCAACCATCAATGAGATTTGAGAAGAAGGTTAACTTTACATGTCAGAATGATGAGTTACAATACAGGCACACCTAAAACTAAATAACTAGACGTCATATATACTATTATACCAAAGTTATATTGAATACTGAAATCAGAAGTTTTTTGCTTGATTTTTATGGGCATTGATTATTTCTCTTCGAAATTAATAAGATATCGACTTAAAGGTTAGAATAACATTATTTCTGAAATTTCAGGCCATTGTTTATTTCTGTCGAAGCAAAGTTTCCACTATCCAACTAGTGGCAGTAGAAATTAATTTCGATCGACTTAGAGGGTGTTTGGTTGAGCTTATAAGTTCTTTAAAACAACTTATAAGTTGTTTAGGAGTTTATAAGTTGTTGCAAAGTGTTTGACAAAATAAGCTACTAAACAACTTATAAGCTGTGAAAATAAGTTCCAATAGCTTACAAGCTTCCCTAAAAATAAGTTAGTCAACCCTAACTTATTTTTTCATAAACTTATAAGCAACCATGAATTTACCAAATAACCTTACTATAGTTCGTTATTTCCTACACATACACTATCAACTTTACACCTCGTCAATTTTATCTATCTAACTCACGATTCTTTCTCTATCTTATAAGATCAATTATCCAAACACTTTAACAACTTATAAGCTCTTGAAACATCATATAAGCTCTCTAAAATAAGCTTAGTCAAACACCCCCTTATTCTCATCGTCCAACTTTCAGTATAACTAATATATATACTGCTTGCATCAAATTCCATGTGACTTGTTATTAATAATTTCCCTCTTTAATGATTCTATCATATATAACTATAGGTACTAGAACAAAAATTATATATATGGTTGGATTATAATAAAATTTATTTTTCGTACGAACATACGAATCAATCAATTTCATGTAAAAAGTTAATGCATTACTGTGTTCTAGTAAAAACATCACTATTCATCAATGTTATTATAGTACAATAACTTTATATATAAAATGCATTGGTTTGTAGGTGTTCCAACTTATTTTTACCTAAGTTGTTCGCAATAGAACGAGGTCATAATAGATTATAAGCTAACCCAAGTCTTATTCACAAGGAAGGCTAAACAGGGCTCTATCGACATTGCACACAGAAACAGAAAGAAAAACTAAACACTCTAATCGTGGTTTGGAGCTGACATCTTGTAACAGCCCGCTTTTCCAAATGACGGATTAGCAGGGACTATTACTCGGAACGGGAATTAAGAAACGTAACAATGACATTGAACATTGAAATGTGAGACATATATCAGGAATACTTCTAAAGCTCCTATATTTTTGAGATTTGACAAACATAAAATACATATGACTTTGTATTCTTGCAGCGGAAAACATGTGAACTACACATATGACGATGTGCATTCAAGGTACTAACTTTCAGCGACAAAAGAATTCTATTGCTCAACACTGCTCCATCGCATCACCAGCTCAATCTGCACATTTAAAAACAAACATGCAGGGCTGAGTACAAGAATGCACTCAGTGGACTAATGCCAAAAACATTTTCATCTTTAAATTACACTGCTCCTTCATGATAAGACACAAGGGTTTTACTTGAAAAGGCCTTGTGCTTATTAAACATTTTCATCATTTTCATAAATCGTCGCTTGGCCAAGCATTTTCTTTGTATGTATGATCCATATCCTTTCATTCTTTATTGATCCATCATGCAATTTCGCATAGGATAAAATCATTGGTCCACTGAGGACATATCATACTTTTGCTTTGACGTCAAACATCTTTACCATTTCTCGACATTCAATGATTAATTCATTTCAATGTCAGAGATACTTAATATCTCATTTTATTGATCGTCACAAAAGTATGGGGGATAATCTTCCCAATTAGATTCACTTTAAGATCCTTCCATGTGAGTCGTTTCATTTGTTCTCTTGGAGGTATTCCCTTTTTCCTTAAACATGGTATCTGAAAATAATATTACTTTCATTATACTTCGGTTCCCACATTCAGATTAGAACCGTCATTATTGACATATAGCTTGGCAAGTTAATATATGTGTACCCCATAACTTAAATTCCAAGCATCTTATTACCATGTCTTGACTTTGGAGATATTTCGTCATACTTGATTTACATGCTAGGGCTAACCTAGTTGTTCACACTTCTCAATATTTATGATTCATCATTCTCACAATCATTGATTTAACTAAGGTCTCAAATACTCGAAATTACGTATCATGGTAATCTAGTTCGGGATACTTAGTTTTCATTTTGTCTTTAAATTCCCTTGTGGCCTCCTCCATACCGTGATGGTTCCACTTTACTTTGACGAGAACAATTTGTTTGTTTCGTAAAACTTGAACGTTTCTATCCAAAACAGTAGGTTCTGTTCAAGTTTCGCCATAGTTGGAGGTCGGGGTCGGAGTTTTGCCTTCTTTGTAAGAGCACCAACTTCACGAACTCACTCTATGCAAATATGCGCCCTGAAAAATACGCACTCTCCTTCTCTAGTTAAGGAAATCTCATATTTATAAAGGGATGAACTCAAGCTCGTTGGAAGAGAGACATTTGAATTCCAAACTCCATCTTTAGAAAATACGATCGTTGAACTTGTTGTCTTGTGATTTATGAATTTTTAGTCAGATAGATGCATTCAACAAACTACCAGCAAATTTGACTCTTTTTCATCAGTGTCCATCTTCGGTCACTTGTGATTCCGTGCTGAATTCTCAAACTTCTTCAGACTTCATTTTTAGGTAATCTGATTCGCGACAAAGCTACGAATGACTTCAAATATTAAGAGCAAATATTTGAGCCCTTCAGGTTCTCTGACTTTCTGATGCATGTCTTTTTCAAACTATCTGATGCACCCTGATCATCAGTTCATTTGACAATTAGGATTCTTGAGTGATTTCACTAAGGTCAGTTGTCTGACAATAAATCCTTAACCATTGAGCTCCACTTATGATGTTTGACTTGATTTAGCTTTAAATACGTTGTATGTTGCTCTTAACTTCGTTGATTGATCTTGATGCTTTTAAGCTTGAGACTTTTTCTCTGATAAGTCAATTGGTTCTCCTTGGTTCCTGACTGCACATCTTCGTCTTGATTTTCTCTTCAAATAAAAGATGTGTCTAAGCTAAGTTCAACTCCCCAACATATGAGCTGACTAACAGCAAAACATCAATGATTTATCATCATAAAGATATAGCAATATATATTTTTTAGTTGATTTTAAAATCTAATAAAAAAATATTATTTCTACCCCAAGTTCCCAACATCCCTTTTTAGCTTTTAGTTAGCTAACAATTTTCAATAAGGTCTGAGTTAATTATTAGGGTTTATAATTAATTTATATTTTAGTATTCAGTTGAGTAATTATTTTTAATTTTAAAAGGACAAGGTTTGCACAAACGGAAATTTTTCGGTGCGGCCCGCACGCAAGGACTATTAATTAATTAGTGATTAATAGTTAGTTAAGGGTTTATTAAATTTATAACAAAAATTTATTAATTTCAAATAAAATTTAGTTAAAACGAATTCATGGAATATTCTTTAAGTATGTGCGATTCTTGCATAAGAAAAGAATTATGAATGGGAAGTTGACTAGCTAGCCAATGTGGCGGCGCTACATTTGCAGCAACTCGTGCCACGATGAAAATAAAAGAAACCCATTTTGCCGAACCTACTGAATAAAGATTATTAATTCACATATGAGTTATTCTTCATTTGAAAAACCACTTAAATTGGTTAGATCTTAGAAATGATATTTGAACCGACCCAACCATATTACTATACTATAACGTTTAAATACATATGTCTCCTATCATTTAAATTTGTTTGGAATATAGTTATCGCAATAACCTACACTCCATTTTTTTGTTATAACCATCAATATGAATATCCCGACATCGTGAAAAATGCTTGTCTCAGCTTTCCACAAAACAAAGTTAAACAAACAAAAATAAATAAAAATCCCGACATTAATCCCGACATTATACATTATAACTGCAAAAAATTAAAAAAAGGTGTTCGAATTACAACATTTTCAAAAATTATAAACTTTGAGTAAATATTGTGATATTTCTAACGACTAACCCTATAAAAGCAAAGCTGAAAATATTTTCTCAGATAGAAATTTGAATTCAAATATTTGACATATCTGATAGAGCTTGACGCGTCACGATCAAATTCCAACACTTATAAGAGCGGTTGATAATATTCGCATGCAAAATTAGATACATCAATACATCATAGAGGCAATATGTTTTACATTAAGAACGTGCCTGTGACATGTGAATGTATGAGTCCACACACTTAAGAAAAATAGGTGGCATCGCTGTCTTAATTTCTGGCTGTTTTGACCCTACCACATATTTTGCCATTCCACCAACCACTCTTTGCAATGACCATTTTCGATGCAAGGAAAGTTGTTAGGTCGTTACTAAAAAAAAATAAAGATACAAAGTTGGTAGGTGGAGATCTATTTGTCTATTATTACATTTCGATCGTAAAATAGCACAACCTTGCATTCCTAAAGAAAAAGACGGTAAATGTGTGTGTGTTGGCCTAGTGGTAGAGTGGTTAATGTCCGAGGTCAAAGGTCTCGGGTTCGAGTCCACCGTGACGCAGTCTTTAAAATTTCTGTATTAATTGACAACAAAAAAAAGACGAAAAAGCCGGTCAAGTATTTAGGCACAAGAATTAATTTAACAGAGTAAAATCGCTTCTTATTCTATTAACTAGAAACCGAAGAAGTCTATAGATCAATTGATGAATAATCATGATTGATTTTCAAATAGAATAATATATATTTTTAAAATAATAACGTTTTTTCACACATATAACAATGCATTTTCTGTGCATTTTTTTATTTATACAATAATACTTTTTTCTATATTACAATAACCAAATATGATTGGTCTTCGTTTAGTTTTATTTCTTCGTGTTCCCGCATTTTTCGAAAAATGTCTACTTCATCCGTTCTTTTTTAAGTGTCTCTTGCCATCAAATTGCACAAACCAATAAATATGTAAATTTACATTTGTAACCTCATCAATTACCATGATAAATACATTCATACAAATAAGGATAAATAAGAAATATATCATAATTTTACTCTCAAATTATGAATTATGATATTTATTAGAAAATAAGAAAAAAATAATAATGAAACACTTAAAAAAGAACGGAGAAAGTACATATTAGTAGCTTTGAGACCGAGATAACTTAATAGCTGAAGGGTATATAATTTAGTGGAAATATATATGAATGCCAATTTTTTAAAAAGTTGAAGCCGTGTACATCCATTTGAAAAAAGGAGTGCAGCCTATACCCAAACCATTTTTTAAATATATTTTTGGAGCATTTGCACAGAATTTAATACAATCATTTCAAATATCACATAATATTATATCACAAAACCGGTAATTTACTAAAATGTTGTTATCAATTTTTACTTTTTTTATAATTCTGTACAAATTAAAGTTATTAAATTAAAAGGTCAAACTATCGATTTTAGTTATAAATTAGGATTGGCGGGTTTAGGGGTTGGCACGGGGTTGGTCATTGGGGTTGGCCGGGGTTGGCATTGGGGGGTTGGCCGTCGGCAAGTAAGGGAGGGAGGTTGGCGGAGAGAGAGAGAGAGAGCTTAGCCGTTGAGAGCTAGAGAGAGAGAGAGAGCGTTAGCCGTTTGAGTTGAGAGCCTTCATTTATAACAAAATTTGAATGATAAAAGCTGCATTTTTTGCTGAATTCAACCACCATCATTATGTTTCTGACAAGATTCTTACGTAAATTCATGATATTTGTCATGCAAATATATTAAAATATTGTATTGGGTATACACGGCACTTATTATTTGAATTGGGTATACATGACACCAATTTTTACAAAATTGAGTATTTAAGCCACGGCCCATTTAATTTATCAATATAGGAATACATTATTTCAACGTTTGACAAGATCATACATCGTAAAATTTATTGATTTATAGATGTTCCCTTGAGATGCTTTTATTAAAAACAAAATGTTGGTTGGTTTGTGGGCTGAAAATATTTGTCAAATAAAAATATTCACATATATTTTCCTTTGTAGCATATTTTATGAACCCTACTCCCGATTCCGAAACAGCATCAATATGAATGACTCCAGCCATTGCGCTTCAAGGAAGAAAAGAATGATTAATTGGTCCAAGAAAAGGAATTAAAAAAAAATTGCAATTTTATGGTGAATGGTATGTATACTTTCCTATCAAGTTCGATAATTAGACATCCAACAACTCAATTTAATTAACTAAATATACATCTTTCTTTTGTACATCGTAGTAGTAACACATATGTCTTTTTTTTTTATCATGGGGAACTCGCAGCCGCTATCTTAGGTGCGTACTGGGTAAACCCCACGTTCCTGTGTAATAGCCTGTAAACCACACATGACAGGTAAACCACACTTGAAAAACCATATGTGGCAGGGTCAAACCCATAGAGGCGTTTGGTGGGATTCGAACATGTGACCTCTCGGCCACAAGAACCACCTTAACCATTGGGCTGTCCCTAGAGGACATATATATACCGATGCACGATCACTACAGAACACTTTCCATTGATTGAGATATAACTAATGTACTTTACATACAAAGTTTATGCATTTTATATATAAAGTTATTACACTACTGAAATATTGATAAATAGTGTTATCTTTTACCATAACGTAGTGGTGCATTAGTTTTATATGTAAAGTACATTAGTTCCTATAGAAAAGCTTCTATTCGATTTTCATATTATATACATACTAGCAAAATGATAGGTGCAGTGCACATAGAAAAGTTATGATGTCAAAATATTAAAAATAGAATATTATAGCTCTGGTAAGATATGTGATCATATTTTCCTTCTAAATTTGCAAGAATTTACTAAGTGAAATAATTTTAGGTATAAAAGAATTCTATTTCATATCAAATGTAACTTGTTATATATAGATATATAGTAAAGTACTAAATTATCCTTAAAACTAAAATAAATAAGAATACAATATATCAAAATTTATAAGTATACAATTTGATAATAGTAATAAATGTAGACAGGTCACTGCATTAAGGTATCTAAGCATGTCTAAACGATTAAAATACAAAGAAAAATAAAAGGTTTGTTTTGTAGTGGGTAAACTTATGCGAGGAACACTCCAATATTGTATTCATCTCAATAAATCTTCATTATTATTACTAAATTTTAGTTAGTACTAATAAATTTCATTGTAGATTAATAAATTATAATTAAAAATTGATTAATTCTAATTGTGATAGATGCATTTAATTCTTATAACACCAACCAAAATAAATACTTCAGTATGATATATGAAAATTATGACAACATTATCCCAGGCATAAGGGATCGAACATAACCAAATTAATATAGGGGGCGAAACTTAAATACCACTATTTATAAATTTATATACTACCCGTATCCATTTTGAAAATTTACTACAACCTATACCCAATTCATTATAATATATTATTCTGTAAAAAGCCTGCAAAGTTTTAACAAAGACTGCAAATTTGCCTGCAATGTTTTAACAAATTAAAGACTGTGCAATTAATGAGAGTTGACTGACCGTTGGTAAAGTTATACAACTTTACCAACAATTCATTCTCCCTCACTTTCACCCTCTCAATTTCAAAATTTTCAAAGAAAGAGAAGAGATTGAGTGAATTTCATTCCCATTCCCGGAATTAATTATCGAGCTTCACCATCGGAGGTAATTTTTTCAATTGCTTGATGTTTCCGGTCGACTAAGCTTACCGGAGAGTTTTCTTTGAATTTTCTAATAATTATGTATTAACTCAATTTTCTAATAATTAGGGTTTTGCTTATTCGAATCGAAGAAAGGGAGTGAGAATATTTGGTTGCTTATTCGAATCGAGTGAGAATATTTGGTATGTTTTATGTTTTCGACATATTATTTGGAATAAATATAGTTATGCGATTTTTGCGATTTTTGTTTTGATATGTTTTGATATGTTAAGATGATTTTTGATGATTTTTGATTTTTTGTAAGATTATAATAATGTTTAGGAAATATAGGAAATATTTTGTTGGTTATTCGTTGTTTCCGATCGAATTCACCTACTTTCCGATCGGTGAAGGCTTCTCTCCGGTCGACCGGAGAAGCCTTCACCGATCGGAAAGTAGGTGATCGATCGAAACAACGAATTGTTTCAATATATTTGTTGTCTCCGATCGGAAAGTAGGTGAATTAAAATTGAATTAATTTGTTGTACCAATTGAACTTTCCGATCGGTGAAGGCTCTCTCCGGTCGACCGAGAGAAGCCTTCACCGATCGGAAAGTTCAATTGGTCGATCGAGACAACAAATTAATTAGTTATTAATATTTAGTTATTAATTGAATTATTTAATTTTCTAATTATTAGTTATTAATTGAAATTATTAATTGAATTTTGTATAATTGAAGTTATTAATTATTAGTTATTAATTGAAGTTATTAATTGAAATTATTAATTGAATTTTGTATAATTAGTTGTTAATTATTAGTTATTAATTGAAATAATTATTAGTTATTAATTGAAATTATTAATTGAATTTTGTAATGATGCGTATTATTTTCAAGGCAATATGTCGCATTTACGGTATGTTTTCGTGTGAACCCTTAGTATGTTTACCTTAAATATATTTTGTAATTGAGATTGGATAAATGTTGGTAGATGTGATTGAATAATATGATTGTGATTGTATATGATTGCATATGAGTAGTTGAATTATGTTATTGAGATTGGATAAATGTTGGAAAATGTTATTGAATAATATGATTGTATATAATTGAATATGAATTATGTTATTGAGTATGTTAATATTGTTTATAGCTTGTATGTTTTCGAGATATCTGTTTTGAAATATGATTGAATAAATAGCGTTTATGGTATATGATTGAATAATATTTCATTTATGGTTTAGAATGGTTAAATTGTATTATTAAGTTATGGCGATTTTGATAGGTGATTTGTAGTTCTAATTATTTTTATATTTGTATGATAGGATGTTTATTGATGTGAATTATATACAAATGAAATAATTATTGTAGTAGTTTGTTGGTTTGTTAGACGTTGTGTAATATGTGACATTGATATAATTGTAGGTCGATCCTGTTTTCTTGAGGCCTACCACGATAAATGTGGTGACGGATGTAAAGACTTATTATAGGATGATTATTTTAAATATATTAAGAATGTCTTGCTAGATAAGGCGTGAAGAGTTGGTAGATATGTTTAGGGGGGGTTGCTTTGGTCATCTGATTGATTGGACTCCCGTGCCTAAGTCTAGTTTTTCTTTGCACCATTTAGTCTCCCGTCAGATAGAGCCTACGCATCCGGAGATGTATTTTTTCATCAATGGAAGATATATATGTTTTTCGATTAAAGATTATGCTCTAGTCACCGGCCTGCAATTTGGGTCATCATCATTTGATCCCACACTAGACTACGACTTGAGCGACGTTGAGGTCTATAGTCTTTTTTGCGGGGGCACACAGATTACATTACGTAATCTAGTAGATAGATTTTGTAGTAATGGTTTTAGTGATGATGTAGATCTTCGTCACTATTTACGTGGCCCACGTTATTACCCTTTATGGGTTCGTATTTGGATACGATACGGGAAGATAATAGCTGATTGGGTTTGGGCATTGGTTGACGATCCGAGGCGTTTGCCGATTTCCGTGGGGGCCTACGGTTACGGATCTTGAGATATTATACGACGCAGATGTCAACCTAATGCTCAATACCACTTTTACGGACGATCTGGGCACTATATGCTTGGTCACCGAGATCATACCAGCTTGGGAAGTATAGTGGGACGTACATCAATCCCACGTGTCCGAGAGTGTTGAGGTGGAAGTTCAAGAGTAGGATTTCACCGCACTTTTGATCACTTTTGAGCAAGATGTATTGAATTTTATTATAATTTTAAATCATGTATGAGGTATTGTATTTATTAGAATATTAAATAACATCTTTCAATTTATTGTAGGTCGGTTATCATCTCACATCCATCGAGCCGGACTCATTCGAGGTTAGCACCGTTCTTGGGTGTCTGCCTCACACCCTCTCCACTCGGTGTGACTTTTGTTATACCGTCAAATCCTTTGAGGAGGGACTACGTTCCCTTCTCGTCGTGGTGTGTCTCATCCACCTCCGGTGGATGAGCCTCGACGTAGACGTCGAGTTCCGAGGAGGGCTCCACAGTTTGTTGAGGATCCTGATCTTTCAGGGTCTCCATCAGAGCAGGCCTCAGAGCCTTCACCTTCGATACCCGGCCGAGGACATCGTCGGTTGGGTTCGTTGAGGTTCCGTTGTTGATGAGCTGCGGCGGCATATGTGGATAGCCGTCCATCCGTTGAGAGGCGGGATACGGGAAGATGCACTGGGAGGCGGCTTCATCGAGCGGTGGTGGTCGGCACCTGGCGTCTTAGTTCGCCGATCGTCGTTGGATTCGTGAATCTATCCGGAATCTGTCCGGGAGGAGGACGAGCAAAGGCGACGCATGGAGAGGTCTATCAAGACAAATTTATTCCAAAGATAAAAAGTGGTTTGAAAACCTCTTAGAGAAGAGTCGATGTGGTTGCACACATAGGGATGATACGGCTCCACATGCACCTCATGTCCCACTTCATCCGACGGCGACGACGACGAGAGGTGAAGATCGAGACCACATCACCGCCCGGTCCAGATGTCCTCGAGGCGGTGGACATATTGAGCCTACCGAGGCAAAGACCGCATCGACCCAGTGATACCCTCCCGCTACTCATCGATCCATGGTACCATCCCGGAACTACATCTCATCATTCCATGATGGGGATGGACCTATTTAGTGATCGGCGCCTCAGACGTCGTGAGGCGGACTTTCGAGCCCAGCAGCAGAGTTGGAGGAACAGTAACTATTAAGTCTCATATTTGGCAGTTTATAATATTTCATTATATTTGTTATGTTTTTCATTTTCTCTAAATTAAATGTTTGTAGTTCGGGATCCGGAGAGGTGAACGGGCACGGAGACCTTCGGCTGTAATGAGGTCACCATACGTGAATAGCCCGATGCCACGTCCATTATCCGATGATACATTGGTAAATTACCAGCGTTTCTTGAACACAAATAAGGCAATGGTGGTTGTTCGGGGTACTGATCGACAAGTCCAGGTTGCATTTTTCGTGAATATCGAAAATCCAGAGAGGCGTTTTGATGTTCGGGTACGTTTTTATACAATATGCTTCGTTTTTTTAAGTACATCTACTTATATTGATATGTATCCCTAAAATAATTTTGCGGTCGTCGATCTATTCATGGTGTATTTGAGGATGAGACTCGATGCAGGATCGACTTATTGGATGGGTGGATTATCAAAACACAATCATCATTGATACTAGTTTTTCGTAAGTCTTTAATACAATCAATATATAGTCTGATGAGGGCACTACATCGTATCTGCGTGATAGTTCCATTGATACCATCATCTTACGCGTTGCTTGAGGGTCAATTCACCGCGTACCTCTTTCTCGCTTCATGTCTCTCATCGAACCATTTTTACGTAATGTGACGGATTGCCTCAATCATTGAGCAAATTGGCAATCGTCAGCCCACAATATTCGAGAATTGAATGATTCGGCAATGTTCGATGTCATAAACCGTAGCGCCTAACGGGGCACTGTGATCTAGCCCACTTCTACACTCCAACCTCCACCAACTTGGTATATGCGCCACTACCATCGGCCTTCACGAGACTTTAACATAGCCATCGCTTTTTCAAAGTGTGCATCTTGTACGCATAAGCGGCTTTTCAAATAACTGCGGATGGTTGCCCAAACGGGGTGATTTTTTTCAGCAGATGGTAGTAGCATAATCCGTGTGTTGCATCAGGGTAGACACACTTCACCGCGTTCATTATACTGACATGGGCATCTGAAACAATCAACATCTCTGGATTTGATCCATAAGCAGCTTGTAGTCGAGGCGAAACCAAGTCCATGAGACATCATTCTCGATCGGACCAATTCCATAAGCTAATGGAAAAACTTGCTCGTTGCCGTCCTTTGTCACGGCAACGAATAATATGCCTTTATTGCGGCCCTTCAAGTGCGTACCGTCGACTACAATCACGGGTCGGAGGCACAATGTGTACGCCAATCTGCATGAACCGAGGACGACAAAGAGGTGACGGAACCGACCATCTGATCCAATATCCAAGTCAGTCATCGAACCGGGATTGCTCATCCGTAACATATGCAGATAACTCGGTAGTAGCTGAAATGATTCTTCATGTCCACCATATATCATCTCGATCGCCTATTACGGGCTCGCATTGCTACATGTATGTAACGTGTACACGTACTCTCGCCGCAAATCAGCCATAATGGACCTCGGCTTTAGCACTTCACCGTCTTCGCGTATTTTTCGTGATATGTATCGCAATTACACGGTATTAACCTTCCTTACTCCGATATTCACTGGGTTACGTGCGCAAGTATGTATAGCATCAAACTTGCGGACAAACCAAAATCCACCTCTTGCGATGCACGTAGTAGAAAAGGACACGATTATGATATCGACATTTGAATGTAATCCCGAATTATCGGATCGAGGAATAACAAATTCTACTCGACGTTCCAAATGCCATAGCCCACGGATATCTTGATTCACCCTTGTTGTCGAAGATGGAACCTTCGCTCACTCGTCGGGTGCGGAACCGAGTCGGAGGACGAGCAAAGAGATTAATCAAGCATCATGAGGAATAACAGGACTAGCCGGTTGCTCATCTCCTCAACTTCTTCCGGCTCTGGGCCTCCACGTGCTCTTGCGTGTTACTCGCATAATCGTAGATGAAGCTTCCCGAATCCACCCTCTCGACGGATCCATCGTCAAACTCTACAAATGAGCCATAGCTCACCAAAGAACATCATGATCTTCTTCCTCTTCATCCGACTGTTTCATCTTCTTCTTCTTCAACGTAGTCGTCGTCATCGCTGTCCTCAACAAGTGTATCAGCCCCTGGTTGTGGTTGCAGCATATGTTGGGAAACAGAATTCCTGGATGGATCCATGTGTTGCGGCATATATTGAGATGTATCAGCATCAAACCAATCAGATGATGTAAATTGTTGTGTCAACGACGATCGAGCGATATGTTTTGGGAAGTGTAGTCATATGTTGACGAGGATGGTATCTCAAACGAAGGTCTATATAGTTCTTGCTCCGATTGGGATGTGTCGGCATCGTGAGTCACATAGACCTCTGCTTGGGCATCATGAGCCAATCGAAAAGTTGATCATCATTACTCAAAAGTAATTTGATAATTCTACCACTCCGAGATCTCGATAGATAATGCAGTTGGTAGGTTGTACTCAACGAATTTCCCAACATAATTTCATTAATCATCTCTATGAACTCCCACAAAATTACATTGTCCATTCGAACAAAGGCATTTGGTGATACCGCCAATGTAACATAAAGAAGGATCCCACCGCCTCCATATCGAACAATAATGCTCTTCCATCCCGACATCTATAACAAATACAAGATTACATTAATGTAAATATCTGGTCTTAATATGATTTTTCTAATGTACAAAACAAATATACATTCTAATCAAATATACAAATAAGAAAAAAATAGCAATCTAATTAAATAAATAAAGTATCTAATAAACGAATTATGTCGGCACTTATCTAAACGAATTATCCAATAATTATATCCAATTATCTAAACGAATTATGCAATAATTATAAATAGCAGAAACAATCGAATTATCTAAATAAATAAGCAAAACAAATGTAAACAAAATTAACAATAATTAATGTAAACAAAATTAACAATAATTAATCTAAACAAATTTAACAATAATAAATCTAAATAAAACTAACAATAAGAAATCTAATATCATAAACAACAATAATTCGAAGATTATCCTAATTGATTTCATTTAAATTAATTTCAGGGATTATCCTAATTGATTTCATTTAAAATTAAAACAACAAATAATTCGAAGATTATCCTAATTGATTTCATTTAAAATTAATTTCAGGGATTATCCTAATTGATTTCATTTAAAATTAAAATTAAGGAATTGGTCGAACCGGAGAAGGGATTTTAACTTAATTTAATTAAAGTATGAATTAATTAGTTATTTACATTATAATTAATTACTATATTCATCCTAATTGAAAACTTAAGATAAGTACACTAAAATTATCCTAATTGAAAAGACTTATATGATAAGTTCATTTAATATTAATTTCTAAAACTAAAAATCTATCTCCGATTCGAACACATTGATGTCTCCTCGATATTTCCTTGTTTTCAATCGACCGGAGACATCAATTAATAACTAATTAATAATTAGTATTAAATTCAATTGACAATTCGAAGATTTATCGACCGGATACATCAATTAATAACTAATTAATAATTAGTATTAAATTCAATTGACAATTCGAAGATTCCGGTCGACCGGTCGACCGGAATCATGATTAAATAAGTTGTTTTTATTATAATTCTTCTTTCCTCGACCGGAATCAATCAAAAAAATAATTTAAACGTAAAAATCCATCTCTCGGTCGATGATTCCATGATTCGGTCGACCGGAATCATGGTATCATCGATCGGAGAAATGGATTTTACATTTAAATATTATTTTGTAAAAACCATGATTAAATGATTTAACTATTATATATACGAATTATGCAATTAATTTAATTATGCTATTATACCTCGACCGGAATCAATCAAAAAAATAATTTAAACGTAAAAATCCATCTCTCGGTCGATGATTCCATGATTCGGTCGACCGGAATCATGGTATCATCGACAGGAGAGATGGATTTACATTTAAATTATTTTTTTGTAAAAACCATGATTAAATGATTTAAGTATTATATATATGAATTATGCAATTAATTTAATTATGCTATTATACCTCGATCGGAATCAATCAAAAAATAATTTAAACGTAAAATCCATCTCCGGTCGATGATTCCATGATTCCGGTCGATAGGAATCATGGTATCATCGACCGGAGAGATGGATTTTTACATTTAAATTATTTTTTTTTTGTAAAAAACCATGATTAAATGATTTAACTATTATATATACGAATTATGCAATTAATTTAATTATGCTATTATAAAAACATCTAATTTCACCTAAACGAATTATATCCAATTATATATACTGAATTATGCAATAATTATCTAAACGAATTCTATCCAATTATGTATACTGAATTATGCAATAAATTCAAAACACTAAACTAATTATCCAATTAATTTAATTATCCAATTAATTTAATTATGTAGATGAATTATATAAATTATGCAATAAATTCAAAACACTAAACGAATTATCCAATTAATTTAATTATCTAAACGCAATAATTTATCCATACCAATAAACAATAATAAATCTAAACTAAATTAACAATAATAAATCTAAACACAAATTAATATCATAAACAACAATAAATTCAAAACATGTGTCGAAAATAAATAAAATTTGAATAACTTACTTGTTGAGACATAGTACGCTTGTTACGGATTGAAGAAATAAATTTGAAAATTTTGAATATAAAATCGAAATGAACGAGCGAAAATTAGAGGAGCAAGAAGAAGAGCAATTGGTTGGATTTGTATTTATTACGATCGATTGTATAAATAGGAGAGAATTGGTTCAATTATTGGTGGTCAAATCTTTGTTCAACAATTTTTACGCAATTTTCAAAGATTTATTTGTCTTCTTCAATTTTTCGCAATTTTAGTGTAGCTTTTACTTTTCGTAGTACTATTTTATGCAAGATTAATTAATCTGTAAATATTAAGATAATTTCATTATTAAATATTTCAAAATTAATAAGTTGTGAGTTGTGTAAGTGGATGAAAAGAAATTAATATTTTATTAAAAGATTGGGTTAAATTAGATTGAATATAAATATTAATTTAAATATCATACATTCAATTTAAATTAATTAGTATTAAATTAATTTGATATATCTTGTTTCCGGTCGAAAAATGGCTGATTCCGGTCGACCCTTTTATGTTTTCGATCGACCGGATACATGAATAAATAATTTGTATTAATTTCATCGCAAAAATTGAAGTTTCGGTCGATAATTCCTCTCTCCGATTCGACCATTTTATGTTTCGATCGACGGAGATAGGAATTAATTAAAATTGTTATTTTCATTTTAAAAATTCAAATTTCGGTCGATGAAATCCAAAATTCCGGTCGATGATTCCTTGATTCCGGTCGACCGGAAACAAGGAATTGTCGACCGGAATTTTGGATTTTTTTTGTTAATTAATTTTTTGATTCATTTATGTTTTTTTTATTTAAAAAAAACATGATTCAGTTATTTAATTATTTTTTTCTCACACTTTTAACATGATTAAGTGATATATAAAAAAACATGATTCAGAATATATAAAGTAATTTAACATAATAATATCGAATACACTGAAAATAATTTCGCAATCATTTATTGATTCACGTGTTTGTTATGTTTCGGAGTCAGTGTTATGTCAATTTCACATCGAAGACCGCACAAAGACTCAATAGATATATATTAAAAATGCCATTTGGGTATACACGGTATCAAATTTGAAATATGGATATAGGTTGTACACACTTTTGTAAAAGTGTGTACTTGTATATATTTTGCCTCCAGTTTTCGTCCCACAGCTTAGTTGTTGTGAAGCAGTAGCACCAACATACAACAGTTGCAAATGGAGTGGATTTCCAAGTTTTGATGTGATTTCATATTATAACATTAATAGTTTAATTCTGCTTACATAAAATGACGACTACCAAAAATAGGGTTCCCTAGGTCCCATATGGTGGATCCTTAGCTAATCTCAACTTCAAGATTTCTAGTAATACTTTCTCCGTCCATGAAATTCATTTACTTATTTTCTATGAAAAACGTTTACTTTATTCTTATAGACATAGACCCCATATAACTCTTCTAACTTCCCCCCTATACTCTTTAACTTATTTACAAAAAATCTATTATGACTCACTTTTAGATTCTACATAACATTAATATACTTATTTTTTATCCAATACTCCTTATAATTATGGATCCCCTTTTTCACAATTTCTACACTCATTATAATTTATTAAAACTCTGTGGTTTCGTGGACGGATGGAGTAGTTCTTAATATCACTTATATATTAGAATAAAAATAAAATCAATAATATCTTGAATCTAAATATATTTTCTTATTGCCTCTTTTCCTCGCGAATTTTATAATAATCATTTAGTTGGCATAATGGGATTCTTTTGAAGATATACTATACATTTATTATATTTCTATTTTATTGTTAGAACCAAACCCGATTCTATGTTTTTTGTGGGATTCGTTGTGAAGATTGAATTAGAGTCCACCCAAAAGAGTTGGAGAAAGGTAAATATGTATTTAGGTTCTTAGACTTTGTAGTATATTTGAATTGGATCGGTACACTTTTATTTACTTAGACGCATTACCTGCGGTTGACATTCGAATTTCTTTATTTTAAAAAAGGACATGAATTTATCAAAAGAATACAAATAATATATATATATATATATATATATATATATAGAGAGAGAGAGAGAGAGAGAGAGAGAGGATAGATCATATAGTACCCAAGTTCAGATAGTATGTAATACTCAATCTCATACATTCATCTCATAAATCCTATGGTTGAGATTTTTCGGACTTTTAAGCTTAATTTACCGATTTTCGCTTCATTAAGGGTAGATTAGTAATTTGATTTGTTATGTGATTGCGAAAACAAACTATGCATTTAGTTGAATCGAATAATGCATTCAAATGAACAAAAATGCATGCGTTGAACACAATAATGCATGCGATTGAAGCTTCGCATCCAGGTAGCGGGCGTGCTAGCGTCGCTTCACCAGCGCCAGCGTGCGCTGTGCATCGCCGTGCCCGGCTCCGGCGCCCGTTGGCTCGCATTTTACGTTTTGTTCAACGCATTAACATGTTTTGATCAATGCATGGACGTGCTTTGTTCAATGCATGAACGTGCTTTGTTCAATGCATGTTTGTGTTTTGATGCAACATGCAGTTTTATGTTTTATTCAATGCATTGTCATGTTTTGTTCAATGCATTTTTATGGTTTCGACAGAAAATCTCTCATTCATCCTTCTATGTCAATTCCGTCGTCTCTTTCATTGACACGGTGAATTCGCGTGAACCACCGTCATAGCCATCATATTTCTCGATTCTTCAATCATCTATCAAATTTATCTTCTATTTTTCTCAAAATCCATCAATTTTGTTTTCAAATTTTTTCTTCTTTTTCTTTCATTCAAAATCTATTGTTTGTTTATATTGTTGATATTCACCGGTCTTTGCCGCCGTCGTCGTCGGCGTCGTCGCCGCCGTTGCCGCCGTAGTCGTCTCGTGCGTAGCCGCTGCCACTAAGGAGGAGGAGAAGAAGAAGGTTGATTTGATTTCTTCCCATTTTGTCCCTTGCGAAAATTAAAAAGGAAAAGAAAAGAAAAGGAGTTGTCATGTGTCAACTTGTGGTGCAGCCACATGTTCAAAATGTGTGGTCTAGATTGAGTACTACATACTATCTAGGGACCGGGTACTACGGGAACCCAACCCTATATATATATTATGTTGTATAAAAAGATTATACTTCATCTGTCCCATTTAAAATGTCTCACTTTCTTTTTTGGGTTGTCCCATTACAAATGTCTTATTCCATTTTAGAAAATAATTATCCCTTCAAAAAGTGTGGACTCTACCCACTTTTTAACAGTTTAACTATTTTATACATTTCTCCTAAATACCCGTACCTAAAAGAAATGAGACACTTCAGGTGAGACGGAGGGAGTAGTAAACTTCAATTTTGGGCAAAATAAGTACTATCTCCATCCATGATAAGTGTATCACTTTTTTAGGACATTATTTCATACTCCCTCTGTCTCATCCAAGATGGTCTGTATTCATTTTTGGCATGTCCCACCCAAGATGACATGTTTCATTTTTAGAAAATAATTATCTCTTCAAAAGTTGGGAGATCAACCTACTTTTTATCACTTTATTCATTTTATACATTTCTCCTAAATAACCGCGTCGAAAAGAAATAAACCGTCTTGGGTGGGACGATGGAGTATTATTTAATCTCACAACCACTCATTATTTACCAAAAAATTGTTCATACAATTCACAACCTATCACGTGGTGAGACCTTTTTTTCCACTCAAACAACATTCACAAATTTTTTATTAAAACTCATGTCGTCCACAAATGATACACTTATTATGAATTAATAAATTTTTGTTTTTATTTTAAACTGGGGATTGGACATTGATAGGAAGCGAATTGATTTTAAAGAGCTGATCACATATAGAATGGGCGAGGAAAAAAGGTAGTGCACACACACGATCATGATGGATATGATTGATTGACATTGGAGTAGTACCACTGAATGAAAATTTACACTCTGTCCCTTTCCAAATAAATTAATTTCTAGCATCAACTTTATAAAGATGTACCTTCCTTGTTGAGGAGGATTAGTTCAAGGTATTAAAGATTCTCTTTTGTAAGACGTTATTTGTTTTAAGTCTCATTGATGTGTGGATAGTATTACTAGCTTTGTTATTGGTGTGCATATGGTCTTGATTAATTATTTGTAATATATATTCAGTTTTGTGATATGGTATTTACATTATCTTGTATCTAAAAAAGGATACTGCTTTAAAAAAGTAATAAATAAAAATCATTTATACTTTCCACCTGATATATTTAGGAGTAATTATCATTTAAATCGCGAAAGTTAACTTTATTCGAAATTTTGACTCGACTTTTAAAGTGCAAGTACTCATTTTTATTTTACAAAAGAACTCGTTCGAATTTTATAGGGACCTAAAATTTTTCAAATTACTGTCGTTCAAGGAATTGATACAAGAAATCAAATGCCAATTTTTGACATACTTAGTGAAAGAAATATTTTGATATATGGGTCAACATCCACTACTAGCTAGGAGCCTAGGATGACGAGTTTCTACATCCAGTCTAACGATAATTGCTAAACGTTGCGCTGACAAAATTTATCATTGTTAGCGAGTATTCGGAACCATCAAAATCCAACTTTTGATTTCTCGAATCAAAATCTTAAACGATATGAATTCAAAGGTTCGGATTTTCAGAAAATTTGAGGAATATTTAATTGCAAGAAATTAAAAATTTAATATACTTAATTACTATGTCTAAAAGTCAAATGAATTGTGTCAAATTTCATGATTTAAATAGCAATTATTCCATATATTTACTTCGACGCTTTCCTCGAATTTTTGTGATTTTATAGAATGACTCCACTGACTTGAGTTCTGGAGATAGCAAAGCACAACTAAAATTCTACACAATGACTAATTTTAGTGATTACAAGTGGACTTTATTTATTTATAAATTGAATAAAAAAGATTTACATAAATTAATAAATAAAATGAAGGCTGCTTGAATTTATTAAATAGGATTTGAGTAAAAGGGTTGATGGAACTATCGTTGAAAGTTGACATAAGAGACCCTAACTCCAAGAGATCCTCATTATTTGGACCATATATATTATTGAATAAGTTAGGATGTTAGAAAATGCAAGTTGCGTGTAAGTACATATTTGACTTGGCAATTCTAATAAGGCAAGTCATGCTTACCATCATCAACCATATTTCTAAGTTAAAAATTAGTCAAGGTGCAATGGATCACCCTTTTAGGAAACTAGCTACCAATAATACTTGGCAGTAGGATGTCAATGGGTGGGTTTTACCCGGATCAGAACAAATAAATAAATAATGGTTCTGGTTCTGGAACCGACCCATTAGACATTGGACCCGGATCGAACCCGGACCATCAACTATGAGTCTTAAGCGATCCGGATCTTATTGGGTCTGGAACCAGAACCGGACTATGATCAGAACTAGAATCGAAATCGTTGCTTTATAATTTAATGTATTATGAGTGATTTTGAATCGATATGAATAAAACTAGCTCATTGACAAGTTAATTTAAACTTAGGCTTGTCAATAGATGGGTTTTACTCGGACCAGAACCAATAAATAAGTATTGGTTCTGGTTCTGGAACCAAAAACAGATCCCGACCGGATCGGACCATCAAATTATGGATCTAAACAGTCCGGTCTAAAGCGGATCGGGGCCGAACCGGAACCGTAATCGTTGCTTTAAAATTTAATGGATTTTGAATTGTTCCGGATCGGTCCGGATAAAATCCACTCATTGACATCCCTACTTGACACAACCAAGTAACATTACTCTCTGGATATATTTGATAAATTAGAAATTCTTTTTTTCTATGTCAGATGCTTTTTTTTTTTACAAAAAATTTCGTAACCATGGCTGATTTGGAATCATATTTGTCAGAAAATTAGTGATTATAATTATAATTTTGAGTTCGAATAAAAAACAAATATGTCGAACTTAAATATTTTATAAATCTATTACTATATTCAATGGATCAACTTCACACTTAGAAATATGATATTTCTCATCATGAAACATGAGATATGAAATTGAGATTTTTAGTCATAATTGGTCCTTCATAAATCTACCCTACATCCAATGCATCCATTTTATAGAGTACCAATCATTTATCTCACTCATATGACAAAATAGTACAAACGGATTTGTATATAAATTAACAAATAAAGAATAGACTAAGAGTAATCCATTATATTTTAACAAGCATAGCAGCAAACGTTTGCAACTAATAGTCTCATATAGACAACCTAATGGTTAAGATGGGTTCTTGTGACCGAAAGATCTCTACCACAGATTCAAACTTTACCAAATAACTCTATGTGTTTGAGTCTGTTAGCGGTTACGAGTTTCCCATTATACCAAAAAAAGTAATTAATTAATCAATTACACTATTTTACTAGGATTAGCATTTCCTCGTTTAATTTCAACTGTCAAGTGGGAAGTCAAAATTCCAAAATTGCCCTTGCAAGTGTACCAAAGGCGTATAATAGTTGACAAATCCAATCAAAAACTCCACGAGCCGCAACGCCTTTTCAAGACCGGTTTGAGTCTTGGTTTTCCCAAATTACCTCATTAATTATCTCTTAAAAGACACTTTTTTCTTTACTTGAATGAGCATTTCAAAGTGGATCATCATCGCAAAAAGGTGTAGCCCCCTTCCAAATATAAATACCTCAAGTTTATCCATTAACATCAACTTCTAAATTCTAATATACCTTATTTTATAATTTTTAATTAAAAATAAAGGTAATTGTAATTTAAATCACAAATTTGAAACCAAAACTTAGATATCCATTAAATGCAGAAACTCAAAATTGTTTTAGGGTTCTTGAAGTTCGTTGTCTGAACTGTCATTCTTTGTTGTCAATTTTGTCATCGGACATCTAACGAGTCAAGAGTTATAACTTTAAGATATAATAGCAATTATAACTCAGTGGATTTCATTAAGTTAGTTAATTGGTGTAATCTTTGAGGGCGGAAAATCACAATTAGTTGTTGATTTAGAAGTCTCAAGAGTCATGCCTAACAAATCACTATCCTTAAACGCAAGATTTTTATTTCAATAATAATAATAATAATTACCACGTTTTCATAAAGGTGGGGTACGCTTATTTGAGATTCCCGCGAAATATCCTTCCCTCCACGTGCTTTTTATTTTTAGCAACCCAAAATCTTATACACGTTCCCCTAGGGGTGAGTATTCGGTATTTGGTCGGGTATGGTAAAAAATATCCGAATTAAAATAACAGAAATTTTAAAATGATATCCGAACCAAACCGAAATAATTTGGTTCTAAACCAAAATAACCAAAAATTATTTGGATAATTCGGATAAAACCGAATTTTGCCTTACTTGAATTTTTAAAAACATACAAAAATATTCTAATACTCAACAAATAACTAGTTTACAATATTCATAAATAACATTGTCAAATACTAAACAACTTATTACCAACAATCTTCATAAGTTCAAAGTTCAAAAACATTACCAAATACGAACAATTCATAAAAATGCTACAATCTTCTCAAAACACCAAATTTAAAGTTCAATTTAGGGCAACTATTTATTTTAATTATAATATTACTATACTATATATAAATATAAATTTGGTATCGGATATTGAATAAAAATCTCATACCCGACCGAAACCATACTACTAAAATATATTTGGTTATAAATGAATTGTCAAAATAACCGATTTATCCGAACCAAATTAAATATTTCGGTTTGGTTCGGTTCGATTATTGGTTATTGGACATTTTCTCACCCCTACGTTCCCTCACCTATACATACAATTACTTACAATTCGATTCAATGAATTTCGCTCCAACAAACCCCCTATAAATACAACCCCCTTTTCACACGCTTAGTAGCATTCATTCATTCCTCTGTTTTATTCTCTCTAAAATCTCAAAAATCGCTAACGAAAAATCAAAGAAGCAAAATTGAAATTCCGCCGATATGGATTGGTTTCGCGGCGAAAACTTAGGTCACGGGAGTTTTGCGCAGGTGAATTTAGCAATTCCGAGGAGCCAGAACTCGTTTGTCCATCCATTAATGGCGGTGAAGTCGTGCGGCGTTTCTCTCTCTTCGTCTCTCGTCAACGAGAAATTCATTTTGGAGGAGCTAAAGGATTGCCCGGAGATCATCCGCTGCTACGGCGACAGCTATTCGTGCGAGAACGGCGAGAAGCTGTACAATGTGCTGTTGGAGTATGCTTCCGGTGGCTCTCTGGCCGATAAGCTCAAGTTTGCCGGCGATCGGACGCTGCCGGAGCCCCAAGTCCGGCGATACACCAAGTCTCTGCTGAAAGGGCTGCAATATATTCACAAGTTCGGCTACGTTCACTGTGATGTTAAGCTGCAGAACATTCTGTTGAGCTCCGACGGCGGCGTGAAGATCGCTGATTTCGGGCTGGCGAAACGGGCTGGCGACGCAGCCGCCGCCGGGTGCCAGCTGCGGGGAACGCCTATGTACATGTCGCCGGAGATGGTCGCCGGCAGCGAGCAGGGGGCTCCGGCGGATGTGTGGGCGCTTGGGTGCGTGGTGACGGAGATGGTGTCGGGATCTCCGGCGTGGAGTTGCTCCGACGTGGCGGCGCTGCTGATGAGAATCGGCGTCGGCGAGGAGGTGCCGGAGATTCCCGGAGCTTTATCGGCGGAAGGGAAAGATTTTCTCGAGAAATGTTTTGTTAAAGATCCGAGAGGGAGATGGACGGCTGAGATGCTTCTTAATCATCCGTTCGTTTGCGGCGAGGAGGAAATCGACGGTTGTGATGCGTTTAAAGATGGAGAAGGAAACACGGCCTCAGCTTCACCTAGATGCCCCTTTGATTTCCAAGACTGGTCGTGTTCAATTACGTCTTTGCCCTCGCCTTCGCAGTCGTGGTCATCGGAGTCGGGGTGGTCCGTTTCGACGGCGGAGGAGCGGCTGCGGGGTTTGGTCAATGTCACCGAGAATGGTCCTAATTGGTCTGTTACCGATGATTGGGTCACAATTAGGTGACGGAGATAGCACAGGAGTCAGCATCAGATTTCTTCAGATTTTCTTGGGCTGGACACTGATTTTTTGATCGACTTTTTATTTTCAGATTTTTAGGATAGTGAAAATCGACTATTTATTTTTCGGTTTTATTTAATTTATTATGTACATAGTACAAATAGAAATAGATACAACATTCTTTTTTAAAACAAAAAAAAAAAACGAAGGCTATGAGCCGCAAAGTGTACAGCAACAGAAATGATGCTTCTAGTTTGAATAATAATCATCGTTCAGACAGAGTTATTTCATTTTGGTTCCGACTAGTAGTATTTTATTCTATACTTTAATGTCTAAACTTTATAGTCAAAATTCATTTTCTACTTGACTATTTTTGTATAAATTTGTTTCTCTTTATTATAGTGGTCTCCTATGCGTAAATAATTATTTTTAATAGAAATAATAATTTTGTTAAAAATAAAATATTTTTGTCTATCAGTACTCTGTGGACGATATCCATTAGTTTTGTGTAATAGTAATTGGGAGATGGGAAGGTTCGTTCATCGAAATCTCTCCTGATATTTGTTCCCAATTGCGCAGGGCTCTATCCATTTACACAAGTTGCTACTTGCAACTTGTAATGAGACAATATTATTATATGAATAGTTCATACCATTTACTATTCTATTATCTTTATGTTAAGATGCACTTACCTTCAGTAAGTATAGATTATTTTGGTTTTTCTTTGTCGTACAACAGGGCAAAATATTTTGGACTATTTTACTAATGTTCCTTATAGGATTAAGGCTTGTATTTAATTAGTTTCTTGTAGTCATATGTTTTCATGTCTCCTGATACAGATCAAAATCTTTATTTCCATCTACGAAGCATTTATAATATCATATTATGGAAGATATATAGATAATACCATTCACTTCTTTTCCTCTTCATAGATATAAAATGGTTTATATTTTCTATCAGTGAAAATCTCTCTCTCTATATATACACTAATTTATCGAACTATTCTTAAAAATCTATACCTATTATAAGTGTCTAAATTTGGATTGCCTATTATGTCTTTATTGTAATATATCCTTCAATTATAATCCAAAATTTGTAAAATATGACAATTTTATATTATAGGAATAGATTTTTGAGGATAGTTCAATAATTTTATATATATATATAGAGAGATTTTCACTGATAGAATATAAAATCATTTTATATCTATTTTCTAATAAATTGGTAATAAAATTTATCTATTTATTATTTAAATTCAATAATGATGCATGTAACTTAGTTCTTTAGTCTCTTTATTTTCACGTCAGCTCTAAAGTCTTGGAAATTTGCCTCGTAAGTGAAATTGCATAAAAATAAGATTTTGTTGAGAAGATGTGGAGATACACAGAAAAAGCGATAATTAGAAACAACTTTAAAAAAAGAGCATCAGCCCTCAACTTTATACTCAAGACTACAATACTCGCAATATTTTGGCATATACAATGATATAGTTGAGCTAAGCTGCTGGATGAATGAAACAACTCATCCCTAATACTTGCTTGATATTCACATTAAGCAGAGCAGCCATTCAGATGGCATATGGTTTATGAACTCACAAATACAGTCGAGCTTATGCAAAGAGTAACATTACCATTAGTTCTAAGCTAAACTAAAACAATCATATCTTTGAGCTGAACCCACCCGTAAGCACATCTGTCACGGATGTTCTCCACTGTCGATGCTGCCAATTCAACCAGAGGCCTGATTCTAGCTACTTCTTTCTCCACGGCCAGTCTCTTATCAGCCTCCATCTACAAACCCAACATGTTTCAGAGTCAGTCACAATCCTAGTACTACAAATGCAGACATATCTCAGAGAAGTGAAAATCAAACCTTGCTAATGCAGCGTATGGTGTCTAAAGTGTAGCATAAGTATGTCAGTTGTCTATACAAATCTGCTTCCGTGTACTGATTGCAGAAAAAAAGCACACCAAAATTTCAGTTTCTCCAATATATCAATACCAGTGCCAAGGAGTCTTTTAAGTTTAGAGGCAAAAAACCTTTCTGATAAGGTGTCCATTACAGCGAGGATAATTTGGACAAGTCGTTCCTCTCTCGGAATCCCCCAGTGCACGAAGATTCACACCGCGTGTAGTGTAGTTACAAGTTTCGTCATCACACTATAATGAAACAAAGTTTAGCAGGCAATACTACATTGCATCCTTTAAAATCCATTTTCAGCAATTAGATTCTTTGTTCAAGTAAATACCATCATCAGGCCCTTGTAATATATCGACACAAATCTTTCAGCTTGTCTTTTCACCTGATAAAAACAGGCAGAGTCAGCTGGGAGGAGATCTATAGTGGTAGCAGCACTAAATAAGTAAAAAATCATTCAAAATAGGTGGTGGGATGAACATCTATTAATGTGTCCAAACTGATAATGTGGCAAAGCAATAAATCAACCGAGGAAGATGTAGCATACAAATCCTACTCAAGAAGCTTGTGATAATAGTTAGCTTCAGTATGCTAATGGCTTGTTTGGTAGGAGGGATAGGATTAGGCAAGATAGTCATACTGTAGCGTCAAGATATCAAACTTGACCAATCCGAGAGATGGGTAAGCATGGTGAAACAGTGATTTAGCCCCGGGCCGACTTTTAGAACACGGGCTCGCAAGACTTGAAAATAGGATGCCAAACAGGAGTAATGCCAAGATACGTACACAATCTTGGCTATATCCCTCCTACCAAACACGCGCTAATAGTGATGTTAGCTAAATCCTTAATAATCAACACAAAAGAAAGCTAGAATATAACTCTCTAGGCCCAGTTCTACATGATTCAAAGTCCCCAAAAGATGCAGAAAAGTTCTATATTTACATGATAGATTTAGTATTGTTTTTTAGTTTTGGTTAAAGAATCATTGATTTATAGCTTCTACTAGAAAAAAACCCTTAGGTAATCTTTGAAGTTCCCATTTTCACATACACTGACTTAAACAAACACAAAAAAAATACCTGGTTAGCTATAATAGCAGGAGATATTTGCCCACCATCTCCTTCTGGGCACTTTGGACAGCACAATGTTCGCCAGAAATTATTAGTTAATCCTGCTTGCACATCTTCTGGCTTGGTATTGATATATGTACAAACTGAGGTCAATATAGGTGAGCATCCGAAGGTTCCCGAGCAGCTTGGGCACGATAAGACCAAAGGTTCACAACCACGATATCTGCAATTTAAACATTCACATTCAATAGAATAAAATGATACTCACTTTTTCTCGAAGATAAATAAACAGCAGGAAAGCTCAAGGAAGCAAAAGAAACGTTTTCTCTTATTACATCCATTTGACCTTTACATCACCATATATATGGTAAACCTTAATAAAGGAACATCTCTATTTTGACTATTTACCATCTAGAGCATATGATAGACATAACTAACTGCATAACAAGACACGCACCTCTCTTCGTCATCCAATACAAATGACAAGTTGGTCGGATCATTGCTAACAGATTCAATTGATTTATTCTGGAACTGCAAATCAAATTCAACTCATTTTAGCTTGGCATAACCAAATTGAAGTGATGCATATGCTTACATGTATATTATGATACAAGACACACACAGAGATGTCATTTACCTTTGATGAGTCGAGCCCCAAACAATCAGCCAAACGTGCTGGACTTGTACCTTGAATTGATGCACACAATCGAGATATTACGGGATGAATCTGCAATATTTGATGAAATATTTAGGCAATATAAGATATGCAACATTCTGAAAGAACCAATCGTAGCATCCAATACTGAAGGAAAGGTGGGGGTAAAACCTGCTGGGCTAGGTAATAGTCAATGTCAATAATCCAGTTTCCGTTGTCTTTTTTCAGTTCATCAGGATGTCTTGCCCGCTGGGCGATTCCAACTGAGGAAGTAGAACCAGTTCCCTACAAGTACACATGCAATGGGTTATTCTTTATATTTATTTGCAGAAAAGTTTAGTTACAATAGACATGTGTTACATCCAGAGTATATGAAAGGAAAAACAGATAAGCACCGCACCTGCTCACAGCAAATGACATAAGGTACTGTATCTCCAGCAGAACAACCGGTCACATAACCACTTCTCTTCAATCTAAGTGCTACCTGAGAACCACAGAAGAGATACTTCACATGATGATACTGAATGATTTAAATTAATTGTTATGCTTTCAACTTACTTCTACATGAGGCTGACTTCTGGAATCAGGATATGCTTCAGGTGGTTTGGTTAGTGTCTTCGTGATCACATATTTTTCGAGTGGTATTTGTCCATTCCTCATTTCCTCTTGTACCTGCAGTTTCATACAACCAGCGCACTCAAGGCTTTCATATAAGCCCCCAAGTATTTTCCTATAATAGAGCTCAGCATCTAAAATCTTGATATTAGGTGATAACATACAAACAAGATCAGGAAGTACCTTCATGAGAGAGCTGTGTATCACTTCAACAACATCCTCACAGGACCTGAAAGCATTAGAAGCAGACATTCAAAGACAATGAAACAAGCGAATTGAGACTCATAGACCTAACTAACCCTAGTAAGAGAATTTGCAAAAGCAACTGACCCGCCAGATAATATTTGACCGAGACAGAAATCTCCTAATTCCTTAGATAGCAAACTCCAGTCACGCCTAACCATATCAAGACCTTTACGCTCAATGACCTGTATAAGGAGCAATTGGATAATGCAACAGATGACAGAGCACCCTAGATGAAAAAAACCAGAAAACTGTATAGAAGGCTACCTCATATGACTTGCCATCCTTAAAATGCATTTTGACAGCCGCATATTTCTTCTTCTTGAGCAAAAGCATTCTTTTGTACAAGCCATCAAGATCAATCTCAAGACACCTATATTTCTTGTTAACCTATCAATACAGGTTTATGCAGTTCAGCAGAGAGATAGATGAAAACCATCCAGTTAATCAGGATTCCTTGTTATTTCCTAATTCAAGGTTTAAGTTTCGGAGATGAAGAGCATACAAAAGTAAAATCCAGTGAACACTATTTATATGATTCAGTTATACTACTAATCCATGGGTTTGGCCTGCCTGAATTTTCAAAAGACGACCATCAAGAATGTCTTCTATTTTAAATCGACTGTCATTGAATAAGTACAGAAACACTCTTCCACTGACTGAAGTAGTACTAAATTGACTCCCAAGAAATACGGATTCAAAACACACCTCCTGAATGACCTTCCCCGCTATCGATTTAGCTTTTCCAATATCATCAAGTCCACTATATATCATTATTGAATCTGTGTCTCCATAAATAACCTGCTTAGATAAAACAAATATTAAGGAATTCGGTGTGCAGCAGTTTAAGAGACAACCCAATTACTAGAAAACCAAGCAACCTTGTGCAAGTACTGACCTCTAAATTTAGAGTATTTTGGACAAGATCAACAGTGCTCTGTAAAATCTCCCTTCCCTGCAAAAAGATACATAAGTTAGAAAATAGCATCTTCCTCTCCAATCAGTTACCAATTAACAAACCTCTTACTTGTAATGTTGTTAGTTCTGCTAGGGGTTTTGCATAGAATCTTGAGTTGGAGAATCCCAGGCACCCATACATGCTGTGGAACGATTAGTTGATAACAATGAATAACCAGAAACTGATAGAGGCACAAAGAGAAATTAAGAAGAAAGTAAAGAAGAAGAAAACCTGTTTGCTGTCAGCTTTAGAGCTTGTTGTTGTATGTCAAGTTGTTGAAGTTTGAGACCAGTTGCTGTTTTTAACCATGATTTTACCATTCTTCTTCTCTCAACCAAATTCCTAAGCAACTGCATAAATGCAGTAATTTAGTACAAGATTATACTTGCAAAGTTGCATAGATTAATGCTAATGAATAAATTGCTTACACAGTTAATAGTAATTAAATTATCTTCAAATATATACTCCCTCCATCCCCAAAATATGTTCCTCGGAATCTTCGGTGCAGGTTTTAATAAAAGTTGTTGAGCGTTTTGTGAGTGGAGTAAGGGTCCCGCATTAGTATAGTATTAAATTAATTAGTGATGGGCCATAAGTGGTAGAATGTGTAAATAAATGATATTGTTGAGTATAATAAGTAAGGATAGTGGTGGACCATGAGTGGTAAAAGGTGTAAATAAAATGTGTTGTTGAGGGTACCAAGTAGGGAGTATTTTGTAGAGTAGTTTCATAAATGGAAAGACAAATAATTTGGGGGACGTACCAAAAAAGAAAAATTATAAACAAATTTGGGGTATGGAGGGAATATTTGTTTGAATGATGAGAAAGATAGGAGCAGAAAAAGACAAGATGAGAACACAGTACTTCTAACAGATAAAACCACCTAGATAAATAAGACTGAGTAATGTTTCATGTTGAAACTTATGCTGGATTTATGGGATTTAAAAATTAGTGGAGCCAAGGCACGTATATTAAATGATATTTAGACAAATATTACCTATATATGACAATGGTTGTTAAGCATGGAAGACTTGGTGAACAACTGATGGACTTCACATGGAGTACAATTATCATTAGCAGTAATTGATGAAACATCAGTGCCAGAGGTACAAGATGAGAGACATTACATTTTCACTCGCTAAAAATGCCAGACAATTTTAGATTTTGCAATTACGGAAATATATCAGATAATAGTTGCATCTTGATTTGGAATATGTTGGAGCTAAATATATTTAACTAAAAGGTTTGCAGGAAGCATCTGCCTATGTTACTATATTTATCACACAATCTTCTAGTTACATCCATCTGAGAGGTTTTACCTCTGGTAGCACTCCAGTCTTTTTACAAGAGGGTAGGCGGGGAACCGATCCATCAGCTGATCTTTCAACAGTAGTAAAGCAAATGTTGTATTCCTGGAAAAAGTGAAAGGAAAAAGAAAGGTAATTTAACAACCAAAAAAGGGTAATCAACTAGATGCTTTCAGTTAGAAAGCAGGGGCTCATGCTTAAGATGGGTGTATATTGTATAGAAAGAAAAGAAATGCTACTAACCTGAATAATAGAAGGGTAGAGACTGTTGAAATCCAGAAGTAATATATATTTGTCATAGAGTCCTTTCTTTGGCTCCAGCACTAATCCACCAGAATAGGACGGTCCCTTCTTGGTCTTCCCATGAGAATCTTCTGGAGCCTCATCCAAGTATGTATCATCAGGATTATTCTCATTGCTCTCAGTGCCAGCACTATTTTTACGTTTTATAGTCCTCGTATCTCTGGATTGAGCAGAAAACTTGTCTGGAACAATAAACTTCTTGGCATGAAATGCATGCAACAAAAGATATTCCACTCTTTGAGCCCTAGCACCCTGAAATTTAACAAAGCTGTTCAATTTTAGTGTAAAGTTTTTGGTAACAGGTATAATATATGATGATTGTTACTCCTAAATCACAACAAAACTTCACCTGGAGAGTTTTATGCCAAAGATTTCCACTAATGTTAGTCAATTGACGTGTCAAGGGAAGAACACTCAAATGGAACATGAGTTCCATTGACAACCATGCATCTGTTTCCCCATACTCAATCTGAAAATATGTGAAATATAAACTACAGTATCAGATGAAAAATTGTAAGTGATACATTTTGACACAAGTTAATTTTAATCATCTTGGCCTATGCAGGCCTGTATCCTGAACTCAATTGCATTTTTCAAACACACCTGTTGAAAGCTAAAAGAAATAAGATCAAGATTTCAAACAGAGCATGGACTTACAAGTTCATTAAGTGATCCAGAACTTTGAAACATCTGTGGGATATCATGTGGATTAATTTCCTTACGGTCCTTATTTAGCTGTGATTTTGCTAGTTGTGTCAGGGAGTAGCTCACCTGGAATAAGCAAAAGCAAGATAGACTGTAAGAGACCATAAGATTCACTAAATAATAAAACACAGGAACACACCTCTTTTAATAGGTCCCGAGAACAAATGTATGTGTCACATAAGAGGCGGCCAGCAATGCAGGACATGATTCCCGGACTTGCTCCTGAACCAAATATTGAACTTCCCTTCTTCTGAAGTTTGGGCATGGTGGACCGTTTGAGACGGCCTATTTTAGACCACATGTTGCTGGGAACCCTGCAAACCTGCAAGATGTAACATGTGAAGCACCCCGAGGACAGCAAATCTCCATAAATCATCTCAGAGAAAATGCAAACAATGAGACCAAGTGATAAAGGGAAGATAACAGGAATAAACTCAAACAAAAAACTTTAGAAATAGAAAATTTTAGGAGCAAGGGAGTTTATTTACTATTAAAAACTTTAGGTATATCTGATTCTTTAAAAAACACCTTCGCTGACAGATGAATATCTCAAAGGAAAAACATTCCAAGTACGAGAAGCTAGGAACTTGATATTTTTAGTCGTAATTTACAAAATTACAAACATATGCGAAAGGATGCATAAATACCTGGACTCTGTGGAGAAGAACATCCAGGTCAAAGCCAGATATATTGTGCCCAACTAGAACATCACTATCCAATTTGTGCAACTCAATCATCAAACGATTTAATAGAGCCCTTTCACTGTGACAAATCATAGAGGACTGGAAAATCAGCAAATGAAAATTAACGTAACAAAACTTTAAGAGATGGTCTATAGATACTAAATTGAACCTCGGCACAATTTGCAATAAAACTTACCTGCTTTCATAGCAAATAACATTTGACCCTGCCTTTGTATTTCTCTCAGCTGCCTCCTTAGTAAAACCCATTGGGAATATGCCTCCCTCAAGTTTACGCACAACAGTAAAATGGCTGAGCATGCCTGGGCGGGTCCAGTCTGAGGTTACCATGGGAGTGTCAATCTGGAACATTCATTAGTCATTATTAGATTTGCTTTTACGAATATTATAGATCAGTTGCTTGTTCAGCCTGTTTTTTCAAAGAAGCCTAATCAACCAGCACTATATCTACTTTATTCAGATGTACTGGACTATCCTTATAGCATGAAATTATTGATACCCCGATCAAACTTCTATAGTGACAAGTTTCCACAAGAAAAAAAATGAAAAATAAGAGATGTTAGCAAAAGTGGGTAAGAAAGAGTGACTTGAAGTTCACTGATCCTCAGAAAAAGATTATCTTGAAACTATAATCAGAAACAAGAAGAATTTATAGTGGGAAGAATAAAAAAAAAATGCTATCAGCAAATGCATCAAAAATGACTTCATGTGATATACCTTAGCCCTGTGGCAGCAAATGACAGATGCAGAGACAAGTTCATTTACATTCTGTTTCTCATTGATAATAGTTTTCAAATTTATAGCTGTAACTACTACTGGAGGAATCTCTGAGATATTCTTCAACGAATTTGAAACTTGAATGTCCTTTGGGAAATCAATAGTAACCTCAAACTTACACCAGCTCACCTGTTCAAATTGGGAAAACAAATAGCTAATCACATAATGAACACAGCATGATCTGATTATGCAACATTTATATCAGTTATAACTCACGCGTTGAGAAGCTGTGCAGCTGAAGAATTTTGAGATTGATAGCCATGATGGTCCTTTTATTTTCCTTTTAATTAGGAACATTTCCAGCCCACTGCAAACAACATCAGTCATTAGAACCCTTCCTTCAGTAAGAGGGAGTGAGATGAGTGTATAGATTTGGTATCCACATAACCTTCATCACAAATAAATTTACCACACAACTGAGTTTGAACAAAATTTAGGGAAGTTTTTTTCACTAAGATCACAGAGAGAGAGAGAGAGAGAGAAGACTAATGCAAACATTATTGGGGAGTGGTCAACTTACTAAATTATGAGCAAACAAAAGTATGAAGATAGATAGTGCACCTGGTGAGCTAGAAAAGTATTCGTGTAAGTCTTACCTCTAGATGATCAAAAGGTTCTCAACAGTTATGCATCCATTAAAAATGTTGAGACACTATTAACACTAAATCTTCAAGGTATTAAAGCAATCACAGTGAGACATCATTTTTTAATACCTATTGTGAGTTCCAAGCAAAGCACGGAAGTTGTTCCCTTTAAGATCTGATGGAAGTGGTGGATCCTGGAAGGACAAAACCATTGACGTGAATTCCAAGTGACCCAGTGATGTAGGACAAGAACATGTGTTCAAAATGGTTGCAACTCACTCTCCAAGAAAACTAGATGTAATGTAGAGAATTTGAATTCATGCAAGAACAGATATTACAAATGAAGTATACCTTGAATGGGTAATTGATCTTTACGACATAATTCTCTCCGTGAGGTATGTCTGATCGCTCAAATGCATAGTTTCTCTGGGAAAGAAGTAAAGAACCACAAAATGCAAGGATGTGAGAAATAAGCATGCAAGCAGTACAATTCTTTTACCTAGTTCTATAATGACAGGACAAGAAGTCATTTTTGTAACTTCACCGGTCTAGTTCAAGAAGTAGTCTTTAGCACAATACTTGCTATTTTACCAACCTTGACAACTGCCATGCTGAAAGTTGAGACATTTCGTTCAGTAACTCCTTTGTAATTTCAGCCTTCAATTCTGACGTCAACTCCTAAAAAACAAATATAATTAGCAAGAGTATAAATACATAAAAAAGTATGACAATTACATGGGATCTTAGTACATGAAGTTGAGCTCGTAGAGCTGCTTGAGACTCTTCTAGATTTTTCTCTAGCTCTTCAGTTGTGCCTTTAAGATCTATGGATGATATTTGGGGCTTTTCACCATCCCTCCCATGCTTTGTCATTGTATCCTTAGAAGCCATGAGGGATGTCCGTGACTCTTCAACTCTTTTTTCTAGCTCAGTAATTGAGACATTGTGTATGAAAGAAACAGCTGGGACAGCATACACACATCTCTGCATGCTTCTCACAACCGCACAGCAGCTATGGTATGTGCCTCCTGATTTGACCTTGATCACCATAACCATCACCAAATGTCAATTTATGAATTCCAGATATCAATATCTTTTGAAAAAGAATTTCCATATATGGAAACTAGCACAAATGAGACAAGCTATTTGAGGACACATGAAGAATCAGAGTTACTCTTTCAGCAATAATTCTGCAGCAACCATGATATTATGCTGAAGGGGAAAAATCCAGATAAACGCCACATTTCACAAAGACTATGTCGAGCGTTCACAAAGACTGACATGAAACCAATAATATATAACAGGTTCAACGTGAGAAAAAATAAAGCTTCACTGGAGAGCTTGCGAAAATCAGAGTACATATACTCTGTTCTACAAGTTATTAGTAAATAACTACATACATATATATGTATATATATATACATATACATATATCCCTAGTAAATTGCCTGACCGGTCTTTACTCTCAAAACATAAAAGGATGGAAACAACCAGATATGAGAAGAAAAGTACATATATTACAATTCATCTGAAGATATATGTCATGATTGTCATCTAAAAGATCAGCAATAAAACTTTACAAAAGAAAAAAGAGAAGGAGAATAACCATGGCCGGATGAACACAGCCTTGACAACTTAGTCGAATCCTAATATCTTTAACCGCTATACTGCACTATAAAAGAGTGCAAGCAAAAACGACATTGAGTGCATATGTAATCTTTCCTGACACTAAATGCTGTCTTATAGTCAAAGAGATTCCTCAGATCATCATAAAGTCCAATTGAAATTCAAATACCACTTTAAAATCAGCTGCAAATTTGCCCACAACAGAAAATTGATAAGAATACACGTGTTCAGGACAATGTAAAGTGTAGCATACCTTTCCAAAGAGATAAACATTCCCAGCATTAGCACCATAGGTCTCCTCATGTGCATCGAGTATATAAAAAGGCAATGATCCATCAGACTCCACTTCAAAGTCCAATTTCTCCTCACTGGTTGTTGCCTGATTCACTCCAGGCCCAGGCTCAGACCCAGTCTTACAATCAACAATACCAGCACTTACTGCTTGCCACCCCATACTGGCACTCAGAGCTGGATCCTTAGCCTCTTCAAGTTTTGCATTGAGAGAATACACCTTTTTCTCTATCTCCTTCCCTTCAGACTCACTCTCCAGTAAGTCATTTATCTCATTTTTTACAGCTTTGTCGCTCTCCTTCGTTCCCTCATTTCTTATCATGTCAGCCGCATTGGATCCTTTCTCGATGTCAATGGTACTATTACCCTCATCTATGATATTGCTACATTTTTTAGAATAATCAACGTCCACATCACCAGCACCGTTGTTAGTCTCTTGATTGTCATTCTTAATTGAATAACTACTTACAAAAGGCTTCTCGATTTTAACAGGCAAAACCCCTATAGAAGAAGATGCAATATTGTTGGATTTATTCAAACCCAAATGGCTAGAATTGGCCCTCCTTCTCCTCTCCCTATCATTCTCATCAGGTGCAAACTCCGCAATCACATCATCAACAATACTATCACACGAAACATTCTTCTGTGTATCTTTCTTAAATACAGACGAAGTAAACATATTAGAAATCCTCTGCTTACCCATCAAGGCCGCCGCAGACGCCAAAGCAGAAGGTTTCTTAACCGCTTCCTTCTCCTTCTTCTCCGAATTGAGAATCTTTTTCTTCTTTTTTGACCTCTCAGATTCCCCCTCAGATTCTTCGGAGGATAAGGACGCACCCGCAACGGACCAGTCTTCTTCCTGGCCTTCATCGCCGTACCCTAAGCCATTGTCGTCCACAATGAAACCCTTGGCATCTTCGCGCCGCTTAGCGACTAAAGCCTCGTACTCATCTTCATCCACGGTGTCAAAAATAGGCTCCTCCATCTTGATCTGAAATCCGCCGGCTTCCAGTTCACGGCGGCCGCCGCGTCGGAGTGCCTTCAGACGCTCGAGCGCTTCCGAACGCGCCGTCGCGCCGGCACCCCGTGTGCGCCGCCGTCCTGCTACTACTGGATCCTCGTCGGACATCGTTGTTTTGTACTCGAGTAGGTTTACTGACGAAGTTGTCCGGCGCTTTCAGCTCACAAGATCTGATGTTTAGAGAGAGAGAAAGAGAGGAGGCGTGGGTGTGTTATAAGTGGCGGGAGTTGTGATTTTGGCGCCAAAATGATTCGTTTCCCCATTCAGAAACTCAGTGGGCCGGGCCGGACTCTCGTTTCATTATCGGGCTTTACTTGAATGTAATGCCCCACAAATTATTGATTGAACAATAATTCATATTTCACTAATTATTTAAGTTGCAAATGAAATGAAATGAGATGAGGATGAGATGTAAATTGCAATCATTAAAATAATTTTTTTTATCAATTTAATACATAAATTTAAAGGCCTTATCACGATAGACTCAAACTCAAGATATTTGACTTTAGACATTAACCACTCTACCACTGGGCCAACAACACGCACACAAAATAAATTCTTTTTATGTGCAAATGCACGTCTTCAATGCTATAAGGTTTGGGACAAGATAAATCAGTAATCGTTTTACTGAAAAAATGTAGGAACATTTATGTACTTTTAAATAGTTTTAGTCAGCCTTCATTTAAGAAGTTAGGACGAAATGTTAGATCGATTGGTGGCCAACTAATTGTACGCTTTCTAAATTTATATATTTTATACGTACTTCTATGAGTAGCATCTATTTGTATTTTTTTAAATTCTATACATAATATCCATTTCCAATTAATCAAATAGTAATTAATTTTATAACTTGAATTAGTGTCATAAATCTTGAATTCTTGAAAAAATTAATTACTGATTATCTAAAGATAAATAGTCAAATATATCTCAAAATCAATTTTGACCGACCGAAACCTAAACTGCAGGAAACAATGCATGGATCACCTTTGACCGACTTTTAACATGGAGTAAAAAAATTGCCACAAATTATTGAGCTATGATGACTGAAATCTCCAACGATCTTACTCGACTTTCGAGTACCGAAAAAGATCACCTAAGGACAATTAATTGGCCAAAGTCGTCAATTCAAAATAAATTGGAATAGTGATAATTTGCTCTTTTTGAAAGGAATGGTGATAATTTTCAATAAATTTAGCCTTCATCAGGATAGGTATTTGGTATTGGATATTTTGATATTTATATAATCGAATCAATAAATATCGGTTAATCGAATAACCGATTTCATTGGATACGATTCGGTATTCGGTATGGAATTTTTTGAAAATTCGATTATCGATATATCCGATAACCGAAAGGTATATCCGATAACCGAAAATAATTATATATATATATATATATATATATATATATTTCATTTTATAATTAATATTTTAAAAAATTAGTAATTACGCACTTAAGCTTCCTTCCTCTCGGTTCCTCCCGTCTTCACAATGAATATCCGTTAACCGGATAACCGATTTCATTTTATAATTAATATTTAAAAAAATTAGAAATTTATATTTTTTTAAAAACGGTTATTTGATTAACCAAATAACCGATTGGTTAAACCGATCGGTTATTTGGTTAACCGAATAACCGATCAATTCGGTTTCGGGTAACCGAAAATTCGGTTCGGTTAACCGAACCGAACCGAATACCCAGTCCTACTTATCACAACCATAAATTCACCCTCTGTAATTCACTATATAATTGTCAATCTTCCGAATTCCTTTCATCGTATCATACTTAAATAAAGAACATATTTTGCTTCAGAAGATATTGGTGGAAAAATCAATATGGGATTCTTTTTTGAAATTTCTAAAGTTTAATCCGCTATTCTCCAATTTTCATGATTTGTGAATATAAAAATGGAATGTTAGTAAGAAAAAAGAAGAGAAAATGAACTTCAAAAGTTGAAATTTATTGAACACTTTAAATTGGCAATGTAAATTAATTTTTTGATTTGTTGTAATTGGAATAAAATCCGAAACACAATACAACTAGTCTTTGTGTTATTGTATAAACTTACAAACTAATTTTGGTCTCAACTCTAAGTGGCTTCCAAACTATAAAAATTGTGCAGATGCATCTAAGGCTAACGGCTGACGTTGAACCCATCGAATGTACGTTAGCTAAACGCACATAAGTAATTTACCCTCATTTCGACTATATGTTAAGTTTATTTTAGAAAGCTTATAAGTTTAAATTTATCTTATAAGTTATCAAAGTATTTAGATAAAGAAATAAAATCTTAAACGAGAGA
This sequence comes from Salvia rosmarinus, assembly GCA_036937905.1. Classification (NCBI taxonomy): domain Eukaryota; kingdom Viridiplantae; phylum Streptophyta; class Magnoliopsida; order Lamiales; family Lamiaceae; genus Salvia; species Salvia rosmarinus. The sequence goes on along the minus strand of CM072815.1, from coordinate 95,832,550 downwards.
AAATCATAGTTAAATAAATTAAAATTAACAAGAGGTAAAATTGATAGTGGATATGTAGAAAATGTCGAACTATAGTAAGATTATTTCGATAAATTTATTGTTGCTTATAAACTTATGA